>CM053507.1:55292368-55458969 GCA_028627145.1 Eidolon dupreanum | reverse complement strand
TATAAGATATATTTTAAACATGAAACGTTGCTGTTATTCAACACAGATTTTTCTATTCAGACTCACAGTTTTTCATAAGTATAAACGGTTGTCATTTTCTAAGGGAAAACGCATCTTGAATGGAAGGACCTTAAAGCTCTCTTTAGTACATTTCACAGCTCCTTCCTCCAAGCAGCTTGCAGTCAACATGCATGTTTTGGCCAGCCTGGTCTCCATGTCTACTTGGCCACAGTCATCTATTCTGGGGTAGGCAGAGGACCAAGGTGGGTCAATCAGAAATAATCCTGAGGTTTTTGCTAGAACTGCTTGGAAAAGAAACTTTTAAATGCTGGGGCTACTAAGACAGCGTCATCTAGCCTGGGGCAACTTGTGGGTCTTCTCTGCTCCTGTGTGGGGAGACTGAGACTAAAACCATGCAGCATTGAGCAGAGCCAAGAGATGTTCATGCAGAACTTCCATTACTTCCATGTGCTCAGTCAAACCCATAATAGGCAGCCTCGACTTTACCAATGGGCTCCAGACAAGTATATGTTTGCAAACCGCTTTGTTCTGGGGAAGGTATGACATGGAAGTGAATCTAATGTCCCTAGGTTCACCCCAAAACCCAATGCAATTACTAATCTGGCAAGTCTGTAGTACTGGCAGTGCTATGGTTACTGGCAAATACCTGGGAAAGCCTGAGAGGACCCTAAGGACCCTTTCTTTATTCCCTTGTTCTATCCAATTGAGAGAAGACCCAAGGACACAAAGCCAATCTGTCAGCAGATTCTGTTGATCTCTAATTCCTGTCACCTGCACTGCTACTCTCATCTAAGCCACCATCACTTTTTTCTTGTTTAGTAGTCTCCCAGCCTATCTCTACACCTCTGACCCTGCTTCTCTTCAGTCTCTTTGCAACAGAGCAGAGCCAAGTAATCCTAAAGTCAGATCACAACAGTCTTGTGTACCAGACGCAACTTATCTCAAAAGAAATGTGTTTACAGTGGCCCACAAGGCTATATGTAACCCGATTCCATCCTGTTCCTGATACCCTCTCCTACTACTTGCCCCCATACTCATATGCTCCAGCCACGCTGACCACTTGCTATTTACTCCTAGAACATGCCAGGCACACTCCCGCCTCAGCGCCTGCCTTTGCATGTGCTGTTTCCACGGCCTGGAACTTGTCCCCGATGGAGCCCAGGTGACCCCCTCCTCCTTTAGGTCTCTACTTACCAGTTAGGCTTTCCTTAACCACTCTGAACACTCACCCCTGAGACCGAGCATGTCCCTCTCTCTCCAGATTTAGTTTTCTCCACTACATACTTGATGCCATTTTTGGTGATATATATTTTACTTGCTAGCTTTGTTTATCACCTCACTAAAATGTGAGCTCAACGAGAGCAGGAAGTTCTGTCTAGTTTGCTCACTTTTATATCACCAGCACCTAGAAGAGTGTCTGGCACACATTAGGGGTTCAAAATGGACTTCATAACTGGAAAGGAGGGAGGGATGCAAATGTGACACCTGTTCGTCACTGATGAAGCCTGTTAGATAAAGACCAGAAGCCATCTACACTTGTGAGAGGTGAAAGCAGCCAGGCCAAGGAGGCAGCCTGCCTCATTCAGCTCAACTGGCTGAGTGTGTAACTGAGAAAACACGGAACTTCAACAGCAGTGATAATGTAAGGATGGCTTATAATCAGCCATTTTTATCTTACACGTGTTAAATGCCACTAATACGGTAAATGTGTTCCTATCACTCAATTTTTAGCAACAGGCTATGAAAAAAATTAAGGTAAAGAGGAATTCTTTTGTGGATAAAGTGATGCATAGTCTCAAAAAAAACTGGAAATGCTATGAAACTTATTAATTCATTTTGCGGGTTTTAGACACTAAAGCTTGAAGTGGAAATGGGATTTGAATTTGGCGAGCAGCAGGGCTGGGATTTGAACCTGGATCTCCCTGATTCCTCAAGCACAAGGTTCTTTGTCACCAAATCTCAGCTCATTGTAAGTGCCTTGACCTTAATAGTGGCCCTACCCACCAGCTTCTTCCGGATATGAATGGGTCTCCCAGGTGGTGACACTAGAAACACTCAGCTGCCTCACCTTTCAGAATGTAGGGCCCATGAGCTTCCCCTCCCCAAAGGCCAGCCCCCTCCCAGGGCAGCCTCCTTCCAGCAGAACCTACCTGTCACGACCTCCCCTAGGTGTCGCCCAGCTTACTCACCTCCAGTAAACTAGCACAGCGATGAGAAGGATGAGGCACACGAAGGTCAAGGCTGATACCACAATTAGAGGGATGATCCACTCCATCCTCCCTGGAGAAGGGCGGCTTATCATCCCAGAGGTGTTCTTTTCTGCTGCAAAGAGAAACCGTGCCAGTTAGAGGACAGAGGCTGGTGCGGGCAGGGAAGCCGGCATGTGGCAAGGAGTCCTGCTCCGGTTTGGGTGCTTTCAGAGACCTGGGCTCCCGCTCTGGCTGCCCAGTGACAAGAGGAGCGATCTGCCACCTGCACCATTTCCTACTGAGCCCCAGCCCAGACGGGGCCTTTCTGCAGGCTGCACCGTACAATCGCCAGAGTTCAAGATGTTTTTAAAGAGAGCTGTGTAGAGGACAGACATCTAGCCTCACTCCAAGAACACTGCTGACCCACAGTGGGCCTTCGGCACGCTGAGGAAACGTGCTCAGGCCTGCAGGCGGCACCACTGGCCTCGGGAAAGGGGCAGAGGAGCCTCTCGGGTTCGCTCGTGTCCGGACGGGAGGAATGGCATGAGGTTTTACTAAGCTAACCGGCTGTCATGACAATCGTTATATATTTGCTTTGCCAACTTTGCGGCCATCACCCCTTTCTCCTAATTAACTGCACTCCAATCCCGCTTTGGGAAACCACCTTTCCCTAACAGATACTCACGGTGGGACAATTGTCCAAACGCGGGTGTCCCTAGTCACGTGGCCAAAGATGAGTGTGAGACTCGTTAGGGCCACAGAGCTCTTGCCCTGGAATCGCAGCCAGCCACTCAGTCTGAGCAGCAGCACGTCCCAGTAGGAGCACCCAGATAGTCTGCCCAGCAGGTCCCACCACCCAGACACCTAGAGATCCTGTTTCTCCTCAAATTTGCTTCTACAGCTTTTCCTTTGATTCCATGACCCCCATTCCCCCCACATCCTCCTAAAAGCTCTAAGACAACTGAAGACAGGTAGCCATGCCTCATTCTGCTCCCAGCACGTCTGCCTCGAAATAGCAGCCAGTCTAGGGGTTAACAGGGAAAGCTTGTGAAATGTCTAAAGATTCTCTCTGGTTCACCAATGCCTCTTACCCGAGCAGCTCCTTCCTCTGTTTCTCTCAGCCCCTGAGTATCTTCACAAATCCCCAGGAGCCTCTGGGGGAGAACCTGTTCTCTCTTGTAGCGTGGGGTAGATGGCTAGAAATCTCCAGGTGGCCCAAATAAAAGTTCAGGTGTGGTGGGGCTGGGATGAGCACAGGTGCACAGAGGCAATCATGGGAGGCAGGTGGCAAGAAGGCAAAGGTTAACTGTGACGGCAGAGAGAAGCAAGCTCTTTGAAAAATCCAGAGCAGGCGGCAGGCAGACTTGTGCTCAGCAAGGATTCCTCCTGCTCTGCAAAAATGAGGCCAACATGCAGCCAGCACTGAGTGTCCCTCTGCAGGAAGGACTGAAGGCAGGGCTAATCAGGCTGGGTTTCCAAGTGAGAGAAGGTGGGCTGAGCAGGAAAGAAATAATTGGCCTCGGGAGCAGATTTTTAAAGAGGCAAGGCTCCTGAGTAAGGGAAGTGTGTCACAGTCCCTTTCACCAGGTCCCCTTGAACTTAGCTCATCTTGATCACCTCCTTTGTTTCATGCCGGGCCCTGTGAAACAGGTAGGGCCAGATTTATGCCCAGCTCACAGGTAAGAAGACAGAGGCAGGCAGGAGAGGCACACACCGATGAAAAACCACAACAGAGCGCTTTGCAGTTTATAAAGTGCCTTCCTAATGGTGACAACACATTTCTCTGGATCCCTTGCTCCACAATTTTTTGTTAGCTACAGTCACAACTTAGAGCTCTTGCAGGTTCGGGCCTAGACCACTGCAATAAAGCACTAGTGTTACAATAAAGCGAGTCGTAATCTTGTTGCTGGTGGTGGGTCTTGCCTTTGATTTGTATAAAGCAACATCTCTGAAGCGCTGTAAAGCAAATCACAAAACGAGGTCTGCCTGTATTTATTTGCTAAACCCCTAATGTGTGCCAGGCGTGGTGCCTGGGGAGGGGGATGCAGCAGAACATTAGACAGGAACGACCCTATGCCGGTGAAGGGGGAGAAGCAGACATAGCAACGAGTAATCAGAATAAAACAATGTGACGCCGGAGGAAAGCACAAAGGAAATGGAACCGCTGTCTTAACACAGGGGTCCTGGAGAAAGCTCCCGGCATTAGGGTGAGACCCGGAGGATGAAGGGGAGTGAGCCAGGTCAAGTGCAGGGGAAGAAACGTGTTCCAGACACAGCATTAAAGTGGTGGAAGTATGAGAACAAGGGGAGGACCACCAAGCTGGAGAGTCAGAGGCTACATCAGCCAGGGCTCTCTGTAGGCTGAAGTAAGAACTGGTTTTAGTCCCAAGGGCAGTGGAAGCTATTCCCGGACTGCAGGCTAAGGCAGACAAGGATCAGGCATGCATTCTCCTCCTCTACGTAACGCTTTAATAGCAAAGCTCTAGGGACCAGCCAGGAATCAGCTGCAAATGAGAATAATTTTGCAGGGCCCCAGCAGAGGGCAGCACAGCCAGGCCGTTATCTGGCTGGTGGTGGGGGTGTATCAAAGACCTGGAGGTCCTGCTAATGGGAAATGTGGCAGGAGGTTTGGCGTTATAGGCAACCATGTCCAACAACTCAGTATCCATCCAGGGAGGCCTGTGTGTCCTGGAGGGATTCCCAGTGTCATACTTCTCTCCCTCCTTACAGGAAAGGATTCTTGCCTGGGCTACTACATGGAAGGCAGGTAGGCGTGGAAACAGAATGCAAATCCACATCCTACTCATGCTAAACCACTGAAGAGGACTCTTGGCTCAAACAGACCCTCCTTCACACTAATATCTCCACACAGTCACTGGAAACAGCAGCTCTTCGGTATTTCTGATATCCTAAAACCCGTCCACAGTGGCCACTCCAGAATTTTTGGGCTTTAGAGTGGCTTAGGAGAGATGGTGTCGTTGTGAGGGTGACTGACACATTACATTGTCCCTGAAATCCCACGTGTTGGTGATTCTGTCCATGAATCCCCCTCCCTGACAAGTGGAGGTTAAAGTTTTCATCAGACTCTCAGAGGGCTCCAGCAGATGAGACAGTGAGCCATGGACATGGACTCCTCACTGTCAGAGGAGAGGATGAAGGTCTGCAGAGCGTAAGCATCTTGATGACGTCAGAGCTAGCCTGGAGCAGGGCTGGGCTAAAACTCAGGTTTTGAATCCAAGTCATTTCCCTTTCTAACACTTCCTGGTGCTTGCATGAGAATTTTATTTTTGGGGGAGGGGGGTGAACATCATGTTAAAGCCCACTCTAGACAGTCCCCAGATTGCAGTTTTTGTGGAAGAGAGCTCAAGTCTGCAACAACTTGCAGAATAAATGAGAAATCTAAAGGAATTATTCTGATGGCAGGTTGATCTCAATCTTATTATAGCAGGCAGCTGGATTTGCCTGGGTCTTTTTACATAAAAATATGAGTGCTGTTGGATTCACGTGTGGGGCATGAGAAAGCTGATTTCATTTTCCAGTTCACACTATTCTGTCTTCATGGTACCTGGAGCCTAAATGTCATTACATAACCATGTGAAATCTGTCACTCTCCTGAGGGATTCCTCATTACCCTCAGGGACAGCAAAGCCCTTCTTGAGTGGGGCCTCTCGCCCACCCCATCACCTCCTGTCACTCCCCACCACTGTGTTTCAGCCACACCCATCCAGCCAGCGACCATGCTGGGCCACAGCCCGACCTCTCTGCCTTCTTCCTCCTGATCCCACTGCCAGGAATCTTTCCCAAGCCCTGATGCCTCCCAAAGCCCTCGGTCTGTGGTACCCCCAGAGGGCACAGGGGCAAATCCTGCCTCTGCCACTTTCTAGAATACCTTTAACCAATAACTTAAATCAGTTTGAGCCTGGAGTTCTTCATCTGTAAAACAGGATAAAAGAACCTACTTCACAGATGTGGTGGGAAAATTCAATGAGAACAGAATGCTTAGAAGTGTGCCTGGCACCCAGGAAATGCTCAGTAAACACGATCATCGTTGTCACCCTGCACTTCTTACTGCACACATAACACTCAACTGCAACTGCTTTTTTATTATGGTAAGGTCTCAAAAGGCAGGGCTGATTTCCATCTGTATGTGGAAAAGCAGCAATAAAGCTCTGTCTCCTACTAGCTGAGTCACTTAACCTCTCTGTGCCTCAGTTTCCTCATCTGTAAATGGGGATTATAATTATCACCTTCCACATAGTAGGGGCATGAGGATTAAATGAGTACACGGGAAACACATAGAATGTGGTCTGGCACCCATAAGCACCTGGCTAATGTTATCCATTGTGATTATCATCATCACCATCATCACCCACAGCATCACTAATTATCATATCACCATCCTCTCCATCAACACCCTAGCACAGCATCAGCGCACACGGGGCAATCACACAGAACCTCGGACCTGCTGGCGTGAGCAACAGGTGCTGTCTGTGAGGAGACTGCTGGTGAACAGCCAGCATCTCAAAGTTTGCCCTGAGACAAGATCATGTGACACTTCTTGCTGTCCTTCAGAAGATAAGCTTGTCCTGCTGCCTGACTCAATTTGTAGCCCAGCAGGCCCTCAAAGGAGACAGTATAATGAAACAGTAAACTACTAGAAGCTACTAGAACACGTAACACACCACCTAGGCTGGGTCTACACTCTTTTCCTCCTGCGCCTTCAGTCCCCCAACTTTCCCATGCCAAAGTCCCCAGAGACTGGAAAACACTACAGTTTTCAGTACAACCAAGATCCTGCAATTCAGAGCCAGGCAGACGTGATTACAAATTCTGGCTCAGGCCTTTCTAGCTGTGAATCTTTGGGGAAGTGACTGCCTGTCTCTGAGCTTCTGGTCTCTCCTCTATCAAAGTGGTACAGATGATAATTTCACCTCTCATGGAACTTAAGAGGATTAAATGAGATAATCCATGTGAAGAAGGCTGTATAAATTATGGCTACATAATTTACAGGACCAGATGCAAAATCAAGGGGCCTCTTGTTCAAAAATTATTAAAGAGTGTCAAGATGGAGACAGCAGAGCATGAAAGCAAGCACAGTGCCTTCTGAGCACTCATGAAGCTGCCCTGGCCAGTCAAACATTAAGCACAGTGTCTGACACAGTGGAGGCATCCAGAGAATGTTCATTCTTCTCTTCCTTTCAATGGAACCAAGCAACGGAGCTGACAGTGATAAAATTAGATGCTCCCAACTGTTAGGAGCAGCTTACTTTTATTCAGAGCTTTAGTCATAACCCAGCTGCCTCCTGAAAAGTTCAGCAGTACTTGGCTGCCCAGTTACTGAAGGGTTTGCTTCCCTCCACGAGGCCCAAATCCTGACACAAGGATAAGTGCAGGACCTCTGGGTTAATGCAGCTTCCCTCGTCTCCATCTCTGACTCATCCAGATGGTTTGGTTTTCCAGCAGAACCACACCTTCGATTCCTGCCTGCCATGGGTTGTGTGAACTGGCAGCCCACAGACGAGTCTGGCTCGGCACCCCTACCCCAGTAATTATTAAATTTTGAGTCGGCCGCCAACATTTAATAAGCAGTAAAATTCACATAAAAATCAGCAGTGGAATCTTCTACCAGAAATGTTCAAGCTTGGCAACACAGGCCCGAATTCCCAAGTGGCAAACATCACCTGGAACCAAGCAGCATACTCTCTCCAGACAGGGTGTACCTCACCAGTTTGACACACTCCTCACTGCTCCCTAATGCCACACATCAGACCTGTTGAACTCACCCCTGCCTCTTGCCAGCTCACTCTGTCCAGTCTAATTTCAGTCTGCAGGATGGGACTCTGACCCGAGGAATTTTCAAAACACACACTTGGGTCTTTTAAAAAGGACTCATAGTGAAAAGCAAAAATCATGGTTTAAAGAACTCCTGGCCAGGATTCTGAAATTACTACCTGGCTTAAGAGAAGAGGCTGCTTCTGTACAAGGCGGCTTTCTCAATTCAGTATTTATTTTTCAGAGATTTAATTTTTCAACCAATTAGAAATTAATCATGCAGTCACTCCATCGATAAGATGTGGGACATTCCCCTCAGTGAACCTGGATGTTATTCTTACTCTTTCCAGAGCTGCATTGTGTTGGTCTGAGTGTAAGAAGGTAAAATGGGAAGGGGTTACAACTCACACCCGCTGCATCCCCCGCCCCGTGGATGTGACATGCAGAAGCTCAGCTGGTCAGAAGGCATGAGGCCAGCCAGGGCCAGGACTCAGAGGAGGAGGCTGCTTTAAAAAAGTTTTTCAAATGAAACTTAGAGAAAGATGCTAACTAACCCTCTGTGAGCGTTTGCAGGAGGGAGGTAAGGTTTAATGATTCCCCCCACTCCAGCTTTCCTCCTCCCAATTTTTATCTCAGTAGCCAACAGAGTCTGAGTTAAGTGCCTCCATTCTGCTTTTCAAAAAAAATTAAAAAAAAAAAAATAAAAAAAAGAAAAGAAAAACAGTTTTCAGTGGCATATGTCATCACTGAATTAATGCTGTTTGCCTTTTACTGGCTTGGCTCTCATCCCAGTAGAAGCAAATAAAAACGGAGTACAATGTACTATAAATGCTACAGGCAGTGATGCATCAGATGGACCCATCTGAAATGCTTCCTACCCCACAATAAGGGCACAACTTCTGCTCCAGGACAAGAACCCCTATGTTGTCAAGACTAAGACGAGCTTGGAGCCGAGAGGCCACTATCAGGAGTAGAAGAAAGCAGGATTCTTGCATTTTTCAAGAATGATAAAAGAACAATCTGCACACTCATGAATCTATAGCCTGGTTCAGTCACGGACAACTTTACTGCATTTGTTAAGTAATACCACTCAATAAAAATCGCTCATATTTGTGAATATGGCTGCTTAAAAAAAAAGTGGTAAAAAACACATAATAGTTACCATCTTAACTATTTCTAAAAGAGTACAGTGCAGTGGTGTTAAGTATATTCACACTGTTGTGCAATCAATCTCCAGAATCTGTTTTCATCTGCAAAACTGAAACTCTACACCCAATAAACAACACCCTGCTTCTCCCTCCCCCTCAGCCCCTGGCAACCATCTTTCTATTTTCTGTCTCTGTGACTTTGATACTCTTTGTACCTCGTATAAGTAGAATCACATACATTTTTTTGTACTGGCTTATTTCACTTAGCATCGTTTCCTCAAGGTCCATCCATGTTGCAGCATGTACCAGCATGTACCAGAATGTCCTTCCTTTTTAAGGCTGCATAATATTCCATTATATACCACATTTTGCTTATCCATTCATCTGTCAGTGGCCATATGCATTGTTTCTACCCCTTGGCTACTGTAAATTATGCTGCTATGAACATGAGCATACGAATTTCTCTTCAAGACCCTGTTTTCAATTCTTTTGGATATATATACACTTAGAAGTGGAACTGCTAGGTCACATGGCATTTCTATTTTTAATTTTTTGAGGAACCTCCATACTGTTTTCCATAGTGGCTGTAGCATTTTGCATTCCCACCAACAGTGTACAAGGGTTCCAATTTCTCCACATATGCACCAACGCTTGCTATTCTGATTTTCTTTGTTTTGTTCTTTGATGGTAGCCACCCTTCCCCCATACCTCCCACAATTGAGTGTAGTGAAAAGGCAGCTGCTTTTTCACAGGGCCATAAAATTTCCTTTTATTTTTTCTCGTGCCCTGAAATTATCTAAACCACTGTTGCAGAAACACAAAAATAACTAAAAACTGTTGTCAGTTACAAATACATATATCCTCCTGCAACAGGACACTGGTTCTGTGTTCCCATCACCATGCCTAAGCTGGATAAGAGCATGACGTGCTTCCGTTTCTATCACCACCGGAGTTCTCTTGAATAAGCACTCCTTACCATTTCGCCCAGAGCTCACTTCATCAGACTCAAACAATCAAACAATAGTCTGTCATGTCTATTTCAATCAGGTGTTGGAAAACTGAGGGCATTTGATAAATGCCAAGCCCCATAAATAGGGCTGGCCCTGACCTACCAAACTCTGCCACCACCGACACTTCAGTGCAGCATCAGTCGGGGCAGAAGCTGTATACATATTACCCGTAGGTCAAATACACCCTGACACCAACCTCTCTGAAACTTGTTCTTGGCGTCCCACACAAAGAGATACATAATCTGTTTTACTTCAAGGATCACCCACTAGGGGGCAGAAACTTCCAAGGACCCAGACACTTTCCGGAAGGAAACTAAACCACAACTGGCACTGAATAACCCTTCAAGTCATTCCAAACTAGTTCCATCTGAAACTCCCCAGGAAGTGACAACCAAGAGCAGGGGCAAACAGAATTATGCAAAGAACAGCTCGTGAAAAAGGAAGCGGACCAACAAAATTAGCCCTAGCTGAAAACTGCTGTGGGTAGTCGTCATACAAGTGCCTGCTGTAATTCATTTTAAATAAAGTATATTACAATTCCCCCATCTCCATATCCTCTAGCTGAGTATCACATCGTTATTTCTGGCCTTTCTTCATGAACCTGTACTACTACTTATTTTTGTCCTTAAATTAACTATTATTTTTTTCCTCAAGTAAACTTCTTTTAAAAGGAAACTTTATGTTAATAGTATAAATAAGTTTCTCAACCATAGCACTACTCATGTTTTGGACCAGATAATTTTTTGTTACGGGGACTAACTGTGCACTGAAGGATGTTAAGCATCCTTGGTCTCTGCCCACTACATGTGAGCAGCACCCCCTCCCTAAGCACGACAACCAAAAATGTTTCCAGTTATTGTCAAATGTCCCTGGGGAGAAAAGGGACAAAATCATATCTGGTTGAGAACCTCTGCCATAAATGGAAAGCTGGTATATTTTTTAAAGCACACGTTCAAATATTCACTTAATTAATATTTGAAATCATCCTATGTTGCCCACTTAGGGAACAAGCCCCAAAGCACAGAGAAAAGCAGCCCCATGTGGGGTGGACTTCTCTGAACTTTGAGGTCGAGGCCTGCGTCTGAGCCCTGTCCTGCCACAGGCTGTGCTGCCCAGGGCACCTTCCTTAACCTTCTGATCCTCGGTTTCGTCACTGGCCTAACAGCAGCAATGTCAGCACTGCCCTCACGGGGGTGCTGTAGGATAACCGACATCACCTTTTGGCTTTTAGGATGGACAACACCAGCACGGAACAAATGTTAATAAGTGAATTTATCGTTTCTACAATTACAGTTTTCAAGTTGGGTTCCTTAGAGCTTAAGAGTTCCCAAGAGGTACCTCAGGATTTGCCCAAAGGAGTGAGTGGTTGGGGCTCAGCACCCTCCTCTGTGGCTCAAAACAATAGCAGCCTTAGGTCTCTGACCAGCTCTGTCCATTCTTAGCTCCTGGGCCAGACAAAATCAGGCCATGGGCCAGATTTGGCCCGACAACTAAACTAGACGATCCCTTCAGCACCTGGCTCAGGGCTGACCCAGAGATGGGAGATGGCAAGCTTTCAGTGAATGGCTGTTTATATCCTGGGGTTCTGAGCAAGATTGAGTTTGAAAAAAAAGTTTCATTGATTTAAGGAAGCACAAAAAGAAAACTTCAGCACTAAGAGATGAGTTTGAAGACGATGTCTACTCTGAAATGCTTTTGCTAGGGCCTGCTAGGCTGCACCCCACTCTGAGAACATTTTCTTGCATCAACTGGCTTCTCAGGGTGCCTCTCCTACATTCAGGCTATGTATCCTAAGAAAGGCACCAGGTTGGATTTATATGTGACACACACAGCCCGCTGAGGGCTTCACACTAAACGCATGCTAGCAAAAGGCTTGGTGAGTGACTGTATCGGCCTCTAATCCTTCTAATCAGCTTCTAGGGCAGCTGCAGCTATAGCAATCAACTCTGCAGTAGAGGCCAAGCATCAGTGGTTTCCACCTCCTTGGTGGCACATGTGAAGAAAACAAAAAACAAAAACAAAAACAAAACACAAAACATAAAAAACAAAAAAAAGAAAAAAGGAAAAAAAAGAAATTGTCTTTAAAATTTGAACTCACTTAAAAATTGGTAGATTCTGCACAAAGACCTGGATTTTTGGCTCACTAGGCATTCTCACTAGCTACAGTCAGAACTGAGTAAGGTACCCTCTTTAGAAAGGATACATGCTCGCTAGTTTGCTGTAGTCCTCACCGCTCCCTAATGTGTAACATCTGGGCAAGTTCTCTCATTGGTATTACCTGTCTTGTTCCTGTAGATGTCTGATTTTGCCATCTGTTCTAAAGAATTATTATTCCTCTTCTTTCCTGTGAATTAATATGCTAAAGGTACTACTCAAAAGTACTTGAAAAGATATTATCAAACATCAAGTGAATTTAAACGAGCCTTTTGGAGATGCTGGTAAAAATATAGTTTGTAACTTTAAATGTTAACGATTTTTTTCAAATACATTAAATATTGAATGCAATAGTTTTTACTTAATGTGAGGGGAAAATTAATGTGGAACAGATTTAAACCAATGTACATGCAAAATCTTTAAAATAAGTCATGACTAAGATCAGAATGATGGTAATTTCATTTAAAAAATGAAAACCAAGCTGGAGGAGGCAGACAGGGGGAAAGATGGGATAGACATAAGTGAAGTGAGACCTTGGGGATCATAGAGTGATGTGGGGTTTGCGGGTTTTACCCTCAACTTACTCACATCCTTTACTGACCAATAGGCACAGACAGAGACATATTTCTGTTTAAACCAGGAATCGGCAAATGACGGCTTACAGATCAAATCGGGCCCACTGTCGGTTTTTGTAAACAGAGTTTTATGGAAACTCAAATCCCATCTGCTCATTTATGTATTGTCTTTGGTTGCTTTTGTACCACACGGCAGCTGAGTAGTAGCGACAAAGACCGACATCCCACAAAGCTGAAAATGTGACTATCTGGCCATCTGTAGAGAGTTTGCTGATCTCTGCCTTTAATGATTACCATCCCCACTCTCAAATCTGAACTGTCTAAAATTCTAAAGGAAGACAGATCCTTTTTTGCCTCAGGAAGAAGCAACCCTTCCCACTGAAATGAATGTGGAGAAGGAGATGCTCTGATTTACCATCTGATGGAGCACAGTTCCTGGAGGTCATTTTTAATGCCAGCTCATTGGGGATCATAGCTTTGTCTCACTCTTTAATGTCCAGGGATGAATGTAAAAGAAAGACCTCGTCGTTTCCCTCATGGTTGCCATCATGACTGCCTGGCTTTTGGACTGCTCCTCCTTCCTTGTCACTGACAGCAAGATGACTCCATTTTTCTGAACCTCCTTCTGCACTAAGGCCTATCATTATCCCTTATTTACATAGTACGCTGAGGAAAGACTGGTCTCAGGACCCTGAAAGAATAAGGAGCAGAGCATACCAGGGTGATGTGACTCTAAACGCTACCCTGTCAAGATTGCAGACATTCAGATGCCTGATGGTTTGAGCCGGAGATCCACACGCCCCATGCCTGGAGATGGGGATGCCCAAGGTTTGTCATCTGTTTCTTCCCTCCTTTCCCTGGAATCTGGAGTTTGACTCCAGTGGCAATGACTCACCTCCACTTACCTGGAACATGGCCCAGGTGGTCCCCACTCCTCTCCATTCTCTCAAGGTGGAAATGCTCCCAACCCAAGTTCTTAACAGTCATCTTTCTCTGGAGTGTGGGTAAAGCAGTGTTTGAGAGGAGCCGCCTGGGAATACCGCTTTGCCAGAGCCCTGAGTGCAGAAGCTGAACCACATGAGCTCAAACATCAATTCCAGGTCCACCACTTGTTTTTGTACAAACCACACTGGCCAAGCCACCATCAGCCATCACCTCCTGACTGGGCTTCCTGTGTCCACTCTTGCCTCCTCTGTACAATCCCTGCACAGAAGCCCGAGTGATCTTTCAAACAAGTTAATTGGATGACCAAGTCTCCTGCTCAACCCACACTGGTTTCCCACTGCAGTCAGAATCGACCCCTCGGCACGGCTGGCGAGACCCTTTCCGACCCGAGCGCTACCTGTCTCTGGACTCATCTCACAGTCCTCCTCCTGACTCCGCAGCCCACACACACTGATCCATGTTAATCCTCACTTCAGGGCATCCAGATCCACTGTCCCCACAATCTAGAAGGCTGTTCCATGGACTTCTGCATAGTGAGCTCCTTCTCGCCACTTGGGTTTCTGCTTAAAAGTCATTCTTTGACCACTCGATGCTATACTGTCCCTCTCCCCAACTCTAACAGTTACCATGATTTGAAGTTACGCATCCGTTTACTGGAGTATTCTTGAGCTCCCCACCTAAGCCCCAGGAGCACAGAGGCCTATGTTCCAGTCCCATCCATCATCTAATTCAGTGCCTGGTACACAGTGTACTCCATAAATATTTGTTTAATATCTTCAGATGTAAGAAACCCAACTTTTTTCACAGCAATTCCTAGAGAGAACTGGCTTCAAATAGCTTCACAAGTGGCCCAATATCTCCTTCACTCAATTCTTCAGAAGGCTACCCTGCAACTTTCCTTAAAATCAGGACAAACTGAGCAACACCCATAAGAGGCCCACACTTCAAAAAAATGAGTCCACACCAGCTTTAAGGAGGAAAGTAATTGAAAACATGAAAATTTATTCTAAGTTGTATCTTAACATACGAGATCTCAGCTTTAGATGAATTTTAATGTTTACAAGTGCAAAAGCAAATAAATATTTACCAGTTGCTTTTTTTTTTTTTTTTTTGCACTCTTATAACTCCACAACAGCTTAGATGCAAAAAAAATTGTTGCTAAACATCTTGTAGTCTGGCAAAAGGAAGAATTACTTATTAAGAAAACCCCTCACAACAATAACAACCCTCGATGCTCAAGGCTTCCTTGCAGAATCTATCAGGATGAATCATTAACATCTGAGCACACGACAGAGAAACAAAATTGCCACCGGTCAGGGTGATGGGGATCACGTCCTCCCAGCAGAGACCTGACCAGCCCTGCCCTGATCTCGCCGTCTACAAACTGGGTAATTGACACAGCAAACGGGGCTCTGAGATAGAGAGCCCTAGTTCTTAGGTTGTGACAGTGTGCTAATGCCAGCTCTCCCCACGATGAAGCCTTTCAATCTTTAGGTTTCACTGTAAACATCGTCTCCCCAGAGTGGCCTTTTTTAGGTAGGTCCCTGCCCTCCCCACTACTCTCTTTGGCAGTGCCCTGTTTATTTCCTCTATTACTGTTTCACAATCTCCAGTTTAATTAACTAGTTTCCTGGCTTGCCAGCTAACTTGCTTGCTTGCTTTCGAACATTCCTGCTTCCTAACTTCCAGGCGTGTGCTCTACCTAGCTGCCATCATCTCTGTCTTCTTCTTTATACTGTGAGCTTCAAAAGGCAGGGACCCCGCTCGCCTGGGCTAGCACCCACCCAGTGCCCAGCACCAAACACACAGTCCATAAATACAGGTCTTGAATAAATGAATAAGGAATTAAATCTAAATAAATACATTTCTTAAGACCGATGTCTTCCTTATTCACTTCACTGTGTGGTTGAAGTCCTTGGAGTTATTCTGAGGAAAGTAGATTTTAGCAGGAAACAATACAAATATAAAGGCAACACTTATTCCAGCAACAATAAGTTAGGTTATTCTTACTGGAATATATACAGAGAGACACGCATCCACACACACACAAATCTTTCATGCTAGGGACACACACCATTCCAGAAATGTTGAGTACTTTCTGGATCTTCATACCCTACCCCAATGATTTTTTAAAGGAAAAGACTATTCATAGCAGCATGGAGCCTCAAATGATGGGCAACTTACCTGGATTAACAGTGATAAATTTGCTATCCTCAGAAAGTCGGTCCCCTCGGGACATAGGCTTTTTAGATGGCATTTCAGGACTCTTGGGATCACTCCCTTCATAGCGTTCCTCTGTGACTGTGGGGGGCACTTGGGTGGAGGTGATCGAATTGGAGTCCAGGCCATGGTCGGCATCCCTTGTGTCGTCGGACCGGTCAGTGGGGGCGGAAGCGTGGTCTTGCAGAGGCCCAGGTATAGTCTGATGCGCCCCCGGCTGGGCAGTTCCACTGAGAGACGAGGGCGCGGGGGTGGGCTCTGTCTGGCTCTGCTCCTGGGCCGCGTCGGCCACCCGACTCTTCCCTTTCTTCTCAGAGTCCTTCTCCCCCTCCTCCTCATGCTCCCGCTCCCCATCCTCACTCTCACTTTTCTCATCCTTTTCCCCTTCCTCAGTGCCCTCGCTGTCCTTCGTCGGTCCCGAATCACCGTCTGAGCCTGGAGAGGCCACGGCCTCTGTGGTGGCCAGGACTGGCCGCCCGGCCTGCTTGCTGGCTGAAGCGGCCGTGGGGAGGCGAGTGGGCCACACGGTGCTAGGGAAGGAAGAGATGCCACCACCGCTGAATCCCAGGCCAGCCAGGAGCGTGCTGGTGACCACCGAGGCCACTGTGGCCTGGCTGCCACTAGAGGATGGGCCCATGCCAGTCGCCATGGAAACAAATGAGAAGGGGATGCCAGAGGATGTCCAGGTCGAAGACCCCGAGCTGATGGGGGCCATGTCCGCGGAAGAGGCAGGAGAGGCTGTAGGCTTGAAAGGGTCACCCAAGAGGTTGGGGGAAGGGACAAAGGAAAAGAAAGTAGAGAAGTGTCAGTAATTCCGACAGGGAATGAGCTCTGGTTATAACCCTCAAAGGGTTTTGCTACCTTTTCATTTTACTCACGGAGTCTTCCAAATCATGGTGTCAAAGCTGACAACAGGAGATCTGTGGATAACCTTCTCTGGTCATAATGTTTTTAAAATTACTTTTAACTTTTAACTAGCATATCAAACCCAATGTTTCATTGCTATTACTCAGGAGGAGGCTAAATGGCAAAAAAAAGTAAGTAGCATTAAAGTTGGCTGAAAGAAAAATATCAGATGAATAATAACTTGGCAACATAAAATGGTCAGCTGTTCTTGGGTGACCCTGGGCGAGGCAGGAGCTTTTTCAGATATCACTGGCGCTTGTGGAGAACACACAGCTCTTAGGTCCAGGGAGGCCCTCCAAGATCCGGTTCCACCATCTGAGGATAAGGAAGTGAATGGACAGAGAGGGAGAGTGGCCTGGTCATGTCTGCGGTGCCTGGGTCAGGGGCAGGAGCCGCAGTCTACACTGCAAGTTTACAGTCCTGCATCTCCACGTGGTGCACTGTACAGCTGCTGTGCCCTTCAGAGTCTCTGGGTTTATCTTTGCCCATGTATATGACAAACATCAGATTTCCATTTAATAATGGCCACCATGTGCTGGGGCTTCCCAGGCTACCCTGGACGCACACATGATCATCACCCAGTTTTCTAGATGAGGAAACGGAGGCACAAAGATGTTGCGGAGCACAGGCAGGGCTGCCTGTGTCCAAACTTCAGCTCATTTTCCCTACATACTAAATTGGGGCTCAACTGTGGGACTATACTCACACACAGTATCTTAGGAAAATAACGAGTGTTGCTCTGAGTTATGAGTTTAATTTTAGTTCTTATAATCTGGTGTAGAGAAGCCAGATTCTATCTCGCATTTATACAATAAAGCCAGAACACCTCAGATGTCATAAGTTTATTACCAAGGTTTAGTTTGAACACTTGATAGCTTAAGGATGCTCAAGTTAGCAAATGTTGAGTTCTGAAGTTGGTTAATGAAACGCTAGACGCCACTGAAGATAAAGTGCTCAAGTCAATGGAGCCAGATGGCCTGGGCCTGACTTGGCAGTCCCTCACTTGGGTGATACTAGGCATGGTCCGTTACCTCACTGAATCTCGGTTTCATCAGCCATAAAAGGAGAATAATAGTAATACTAATATTGTGAGATGTTGTGAGGAGTAAACAAATTAATAAAATAGTCTGTGCTCATAGCCCAGGAAATGCTTAGTAAATTTTAGGCTATTATTGTTATTACCAACATTGTGATTAATATTATGATGATTGCATTAGAAATGGGAAAAGTTAGATAGTAATTGAGGCTCCAGAAATTTGCAAATCTATGTAACTTTGGGTAAATGACAACCTCTGAATTTTAGTCCAATGAAAGGCTTGGAGCAGAACTTCTGCACTGTTACAACCTATGATCCTACAGATAATAATTAAAAATCTGGTGAATTTTTACCTTGCCAAAAATTATACCATATAACACTATTACTTTAACTCTGTTGCACAGCCTGTTTTCATAACATACTGAATTATAAGAATGAATAATGTAATTTTTTCTGTATTTTTAGCTCTTCATATCAAGCAGTTTAACAACATCATACTGCCACCTTGTGGTGACCATTCTAACTGCATGCAAATTAACAACTAGCCATAACAAAACAATTACCATTTTCTACTTACCACTCCTGTTTTAACAATTCTGGTCCCTTGGAATATTCGAGTGGTATTAGCTGAGAAACAAAGAAAGTACATTATAAACAATATGAATTTATTGTTATTTTTGTTCCAATAAAACTTTACTTACAGACATAAATCTGAATTACATATAATTTTCATGTCACGAAATATTTCTCTTTAGATTTTTTTCTAACCACTTAAGGATGTAGAACTCTTCTTAGATTGTGAGTCATTAAAAAAGATGCATAGGGATAGATTTTGCCAGTGGGCCATAATATGCTGAATCTTGTCTTAAGCTATTAAACATTTTTTAAAAATTGTTACTGTTCTCTGATTTACTGAGGAAAAAACATGCAATCAAATGTACAAATCTTAAGTGTATATAGTCCAACTAATTTTTACCTCTGTAAAAACCTGTGTAAGTACCACCCATGTTCAGACAAAGACATCCTTCAGCATCCCAGCGTCCCCATTAACTCAATACCCACCCTCCTTTTCCTAAAGATAACCACCATTCTGACCTCTGTCAGAGTTCTATTTTTGAACTTTGCATAAATGAAGTCATATAATTTCATTGTTCCTCTCTATTATATTTTTGGTTATGACTTCTTATATTATCTTTTCGTTGATTATAATATGCATCCTAAGCTTATACCAGTTTGCCATAAATTAATTAGTACTTTCAAACACTTCCTAAAAATGTAAGAACTGTACAGTTATTTATTTAACTCTACTTGCCTGCCTCACCTTTTGTGTATTATCATATATTTTATTTCTACTTAAGTTTTAGAGCCCATCGTTACTTTAAATAGTCAAATTCTTTTATTTATTAACCACACATTACTACTTCTGGTGTTCATTCCTTCCTGCAGTTCTGCTTACTCATGTGTTATTATTATTAAACAATATAACTTTAAAAATGTTTAATTGTGGTAAAATACATCTAACAGAAAACTTATCATCTTAACCACTTTTAAGTATACAGTCCAGTAGTGTGAAGTATATGCACGTTGTTGTACTTGGAGCTCTAGAACTTTTTTCCTCTGTCCTCGTTAATCAACAACTCCCTATGTTCCCTGTCCTCAGTCCCTGGTAACCACCATTCTACTTTCCGTTTCTGTAAATTTGACCACTCTAGGTATCACGTATAACTGGAATTATACACAGTTGTCTTTTTGTAACTGGCTTATTTCACTTGGCAAAATGTCCTCAAGGTTCATCTGTGTTGTAGCATGTTTCAGAATTTCCTTCCTTTTTAAGGCTGAATAATATTCTAATGTATGTATACCACATTTTGTTTACCCGTTTGGGTTGTTTCTGCCTTTTTGCTATTGTGAATAATGCTAAACAGTATAATTAAAAAAATGTGTGTGTGTGTATGTGTGTGTGTGTATCAAATTGCTTCTCTGTCATTATTTCAAAAACTAACAGTGCCGTATAAACTAAAAGTTTGTTTCCTATAATATGAAAATATACATAAAAAATTAGCAAAAAATGCTAACTACCAAAATAAGGAACATTTGTTATTTGTTTCTTCTGTTGTTTTTATCTAAACCAGAAATGGCAAGTGACCAACATAATTTTTGTTTGGCCTGTAAGCTATTATAAAAAACTGAATTTGCTGTTATCGTAAACAGTAGTTTAGTAAACATTATAAACAGTAGCTTTCATCTAAAAAAAACCAACTCTTTGCTTATCCTGAAAAAAAAATCATAATATTTGGCTGGGGTTTAGTGGCCATCTCCTCTTTTTCGTAGGCACATGATCTCCCATCTCCCACTGACTGCCCTCCCTTTATTTGTATATGTTTCCTACCTGGCCCCAGGGACACCTGAGTTTACAACCTCTGACCTAACCATATATTCATTTTGCATAACTGGAAAATGAAATGTGCAAAGAGACAAATGTGGAGAACAGACCAACCTAAAAGTCAATACAACCAGCTCAAATAAGGCAAGCAAATGGCTCCTGCCTGGGACTAAAAACAACCTCCCACCATCACGTAGTTGCTCCAGGATCGATGCTGCATTGCCTCAGACAAGTATACACACCCCCCTTTGTTAAGACAGGACAAAAGGTTCTCAGGAGACCTGCTTTACCTGCCCTTTACAAAGGGCTCTGATTAAGGCCAACAGTTAAACAGCCACTCCATCAGCAGTCCTGCTTTTCATTAATCTTGAACAGTTTCCAGCAGGGTCAGTCTTGGCTGCGGTGACTAGGAATTTTCTACAGGACCTTTGAGAATGGGAGTGCTTAAGCTGGGTCCACGGGCCTGATGGAATTCTGGGACAGGGAAAAGATGACATCTGCACTGTCACTAAGCTCTCACTGAGATGTAGCCCTTCCTTCCACTAGGAACACAAGCAACAAATCTCAGCTGCATTAATAGGACCTTGGACTTTGTCTCATTGAAATCAGTTATCTTCATACTGCTTTACAGTTGTAGCTATTTTGGAATATCATTTCTGTTCCTCACTACTCAGAAATCCCAGTAGCTAACTGACCCACCACTTGTCATTTAATGCTTTAATAAAAAAGTGCATATATTACTACATTCTAAATTTGTTTGTTTAAAATATTTTGACAACTGCATTCAAATATAATTGGTTTCCTTTCCTATATACTTTACTTTTTTATTTTAAACCATTTTGAGAGGATCCATCATCGGCTTTGCCAGGCTATCTAATGGATGTGCCACTCAAAGAAAAAGTTCAAGAATCCCAATTTTCCATCGACTGTTGAGAGCTGCAAAAAGGCTTTGAACACACAGTAGTTAGTATTTTTAATCTCTCTGTTGAAGACTGGCGGTATATAGGTAATATTTACTCTTTAGAGGTGGTCTGTTGTTGTGTATAAACAATTGGGCTTCAGAATAAGAAATCCGGACTCTGCTTAGTGGTCAAGTGATTTTTCACAAGGTACTCACCTGCCCCGGACACCATTTCCCCATCTCTAAAATAACCGAGCTGCCATGAGGTCAGATGAAATAGCTTATGGGCAGATGCTCTGTTACTGTAACCCATCCTATAGATACTGCTTGCCATCATTGTCATTATATTTATTGCAGCGAGGTAAATATAATGTTTATTGTTACATGATATAGAATGTAAATATTGGCATATTTATTATGATAAGGTAATTTTCCACATGGCTTCCTCGAAGCAGATGCAAACTTTATCACTGGGAAACCTATTTATTCCAAACAAGGCTTCTGTGAAATTTTCTAAGCTTTTCCTCTTTCCCTTTTAAAACTTAAGGCCTAATAGTTGATCAATTTTATACAATGGCCTTGACGGCTCATAAATTCCTACTGGGTTCATCTGAAAAGATAAGTTAGCTTACCTCAATTAAGATTTAGTTTTTATACTGCCCACTGGATGCTGCAAAGAAGATGCTAAAGCCTTCGTGGGGAGCAGTGAAGGGTCCATGCCCCTTTGTCAACATATGGGGACAAATGCTGCTATATAAAGTGACCAAACTCACATCTACTCCTAAACAAAGAAAGTCTGTGGAAAAGGGGACACTGGCCATTTTCAACAAATTACTGTGATCGGACATTTTTAAATATTCTGTGCTTAGAATTTACGGCTGGCAAGGCCTTTTTGAATTACATTACACTGCAAACATTTAATTTTTCAAAGTCCATGCTGAAGCCAGCAAGCCCAGGGAGCCTATTAACCAAGAAAGGTAGCTCTGCAGATTCCAGGCTCTTGGTTGGGAGCACATGGGAGGCCTAATTATGATTTATGTGTCCACAGTTCCAGAGCCCCAGCCTCAACGAGTGCCAACTCTGGCCTCCTGCTCTCTCTCCCCTGGGCCGACACAGGCCTGGCCTCGGCCCACAGTCACTCTTCAACACAGGCAAAGGGGCCAATATGTTCAGGGCGGAGGTGGACACAGCGAATGTGATTTATTTGTGAAAAAAATACAACCGTGCTAATTTCAATTAGTTTAAATGGAAGGATGAGATAATGTGAACATTAGCAAAGAATATTTAAATACTAAATGCAAAATTGTAAAGCCAGAAAGGATCCTTGGAGGAAATCTAGGTTGGAGGTCTTTTTACTCTGGCTTCATTATTTATTATTTATTATTTTTATATCAAACCCAATAGTAAGGGGATGTTTATAGTCGGTACCAGACAATATGCAAATTATTTAACATGCATCATCCTATGTCATTCTATAAGGAGCCTGTGAGGTTGGTACTATTAACACAACCACATTTTGGTCTATGAAACTGCAGACTAAAAAAGTAAACATTTTCAGAGTTGCAGAAATACTAAGTGCAGCCGGGACTCAAACTCGGACCCTCATTCCAGAGCCCCAGCTCTAAACCATGACTTCTCAGTCTTTAAGGTGCATGCCAGTCACCTGGGCCATCCGGTTAAAACTCAGATTACTGAGCCCCACCCTCAGAGATTCTGAGGCAACTGATCTGGGAGAGGCCCATGAATGTGCATTTTTCGTAGGCTTCCAGAAGCTGTTGCTGCTGTTGGTCCATGGCCCACAGGCTTTACAGGGCCCCTGAAATCGTATGCATGATTTTGGCATTTTCTAGGGAAAAGCCCTCATCAGATGCATAACTCAAAAAGGTTAAGAACCACTGGCCTAGGATGTAGTTTTCTTTGAAACGGAAGACCCAAAAAGAAGAGAACCTTGTTAGAGAGGACCTCAGACTGGCAGAGGCCTTGGTCCCAGCCTCCATGCTGGACTCAGAGCAGATCACAAAACTGGGTCCGCAACTGTGGCTCACAAGCCGGTGGCCTAGTTTTGTAAATAAAGTTTTATTGGAACTGGGATTGGGTTAGGGCGAGTAAGACAGAGTGGATCCTGTCTTTTTAAAAATTCTGATATTTTGTTCACAAATTTTTTTGAATTGATTTTGCTTTTAAAAATATTCCATTAAGATATTAATGGATCTCAATTACTGAGTTTTTTGGCGTCCCCTTTGAATTTTATACCAAGAGAAATGCCTCCCTTGCCTCACCCTGGTCCTGGCCCTAGAACTTTCTGCTAGTCCCCAAGTCTTACCTTGAAAGAGCATCGTCTGGCTGAAGTCACTGCGCATGTCATTCCGACACACAGCCTGGACACGGAACAGGTAAAGGCTGTCAGGTGAAACATGGCTAATGGTGGCTTTCTGCAGGAGAATAAGGAAAAGGCAGTGGGTTGGTTTGAAGGCTTGTACACCTTCTAAAGCCAAACCTAAAGTAATGTTCAGTTTTTACTTTTAGGTTTCTGAGTGCCACGGCACAGCCTGACAGATATGATGCTTCCTGGATAATCTAAGGCTCACTTTGAAAGGAAAGAGTGGTCAGAAATAACCTTGCTTGGGAATCTGCTTTCAACAGTGAAATGCAGGATAAGAGATACAACGATCAGTCTTGACTTACATTCTTGACTATGGCTTGGACTGTGTCTTCAACTCTCTTCATACTTACAAGGTTTGGACTTCTTTTATAACTACTTTCATGTCTTATAAAGTATAATTATTTACCCTAGATGGATAACTAGAATTATGGAGTGCACTGAATTTCTAGAGTCATGCAGCATTCAGAATGTCAGCAACAAAATCTCCGCATGTCTGTTTCTTTGCAGTTTAAAGGCTTCGCTGTATCTGGACCACTGATAATATGAAGAACGATGCTAGGAAGGACATCTGGCTAGAGGTCAGATGATGTAAGATCTAGCCTTGTAACTCCACTCATCGGCTGTGATTCTGAGCCAGTTGCTCAATGTCTTTGACCCCTGCTACCTTCGACTATAAAGTGGGGAGAGAAATAGCCACTTTACAGGGTTCTTATGAAATCTAGGCAACACAGGTCAGGTGAATCCTCTTCACAGGCAGTCCACACCATGCAACAGAAAGACTGTCTGCTGCTGGTCTGACACAGCTCCAAGGTCACAGGCCATTTTTGTAAGTAAAGTTTTATTGGCACACAGCTATGCCCATTCATCTATGACAGCTTTCTCCCTACAGTGTTAGGCTTGAGTTGTTGCCATAAGTGACCATAAGTCTCACAAAGCCTATAAAATCTTTACTATCTAGCCCTTTCTAGAAAAAGTTTGCCAATCTCTAGTCATTCAACACCTGCCAAATCTGGGTCCCCATTCCTTAAAACTTTATTCCAAGGGCCTTTAAAAATGAAAACAAACTACCCAAAAAGCAGACAGCTTGCTTTGTGAAGAAACAAACAAAAGCAACTGATTTGAAAGATCACCCTAATGGATGAAATGTCTTGTCATTGTAACGTGTATCCTGGACCAAGTCTAAAAACAGCTCTGGCACCTTACTGCTGACTGGCTTCTCCCAATGCAGCTACTGAGAATCTCTGACAGGGCACACCTACTGCCACTGCCTAGAAAACTGCTTCCTGGAGAGAGCAGTAGGTTGGGGTCATATCACTCAGCTTTAAGCTTCACTTATCTCTTTCGGAGAAGGTAGGAGTAACACCTGCCCCCACAGGTCTGTACTGAGGCTATGGAAGAGACATTTACGTAAACTGGAAAGCGCCAATGTTAAGCGTTACTTCTTGGTTTCTGGGCCACAGTCATCATCAGTTAGAGAACAGCTTTGTTGCCACTAAGTCAGCACACTTGACTTCCTGAGGAATTAAGAAAATTAATTTTGTATGTCCCAAAAGAAACTAACCACCCCTAGAAATTCTTACAAAAAAAGAACCTGCTGTCAAAGCATGTTTTTCTCTACATCTCTCTCTTTCTCTGAAACTAATTTATGCCTCATTCTCTAAACCTCTGACCCCGTCTTCTGTTCAGAGCAAAATCTTCGCTCCATCTATGCAGGGATTTATTAGAATTCACTCCAAGCCGGTATCTATTCATCTTCGCATGTTTAATTATTTTCCACTTAGAACAAGAAACTGCTTAAGCACCTACATACTTTCTGCTGATTAATACAAACCATCTTTACTCAGAAGGAGAAAAATCCCTTATGGACTTCCATACTGACGAGAGAAAGGTTAAAATACATCATAACCTTGGGTAACTTTCAACAGATCCCTCTCTGATTTCATGAAGCTCATCATTCCCTAATGTGACCCAGATAACAATGTCTAATGGGGAAATTGAAAATATAAATGGAAATGAAGTAAAAGAATCTTCATCTGAAGGAATACGAAAAGCATTATTCTATAACTGATTGAATGGGCTCCGGGGATTCTGTATTGGGAGAAAAAAAAAGTGATAACAGTCATTAAGAATCCCACTCTGTGCGACCGCATTTTTATGTGCATATACAATTACGGATTTCATTATTCCAAAGACTCCTTTGATTAACAATAAAAGCAAAGGCTTTCAAACCCAAATGTGTCACTTTGAGTTTCTATGCAAAGACTTAAAGACGAGTGCTGTTGGAGAGTTTGCTTTTACAGGGGAATAAGATGGCATCTAGGAACATCTGTTCTGAAGGGCTTTGTTGGGTGTCAGCCACTCAACATTTATGCAAATTTTAAGATGAGGCGTGGAATTGGGCATGCGTAGCTCAAAGCGAGGTCAGATATTTTTAGTGTCTGGGCACAGTGGTTAAAAATTACACGGTCAGAGTGATCCAGCAGGTAGGAAAGTGTGAGGCAGATCAAATATGACAAAGGGAGTGGTGGGGACTACGGACAGCTGCATGGTGGTGGTGACAGAAGGAGAAGAGGAGGAGGCACCACTGTAATGACAATAACTGGTACTTACGTAGTGCTTACCACGGGCCAGAACCTGCTGCACCTAGATATGACATTCATTACTTACAATAACCCTATCAGATGAAAAGGGCTTAACAAAAGCGTTCTGTTTTCATGAGAGAAAGGAGGAGTCAGTTTTGAAGGGCCTGATTTTAAAGACATTAACTAGCTTTTCCTGGTGATGTTGGCTAGTAAGTATGAGGGTGGGATGGGGCGCAGGCAGGCACCGGCCACAGCTCACAGCGGTAGCAGAGCCGGCGGCAGTGCCTGCCCTCAGGAGGCAGCATTGAGGCTGGGATGACACTGCGAAGGCCCGCCTGCAGTGCCTGGTGGGGAGACCGGCAGGAACCCCTCTCAACTGCACGGGCAGCAGGCGCCCTGACTAGGAACAGAAAGGTCTTACCAAGTCTTTGTCGCTGTCCTTTGTGAACGTCTTCTCCTTCTCGTCCTCGTTCTTGGTCCAGCTGTAGGAGATCATGTAGTTCATGATGGGAGGGTGGTAGATGGTCTCCGGCTGGCTCCAGGACACCTGCAGTGCCGTCTGGTTCAGAGGCTGCACCTTCATGTGGATGGGCGGAGAGCTGCAAACTGAAGACACGGATGGCCAAGCTCAGGGGGTTCCTGGCACAACATCCCATTCATTCGTCTGCCCTGTGTTCTTAAAGAATCCAACCTCGAAAAGTCGACATAGTAATACAGGAAACACCATACTCCCTTCACCTAAATCTGCCCATTGTTAGCATCTTGTCACATCAGTTCTCCTTCTCTCTCATCCTATACACACACAAATTGTTTTCCTGCTAAGCCATCATACACAAGTTGCCGAAATCTTGACACTTCACTCCTTAATACTCTGGCCTACTTCTCCTAAGAATAAGAACATTCTCCTACATAATTGCAATAGACGGAATGTTTTGTTCCCCCCATATTCACATGCTGAAAACTAATCCCAGCTGTTGTGGTATTTACAGGTGGGGCTCTTGGGAGGCAGTTAGGTCATGAGGGTGGGGCTCTTGTGAATGGAATTAGTGTCTGTATAAAAGAGCCTCCAGAGAGCTTCCTAGCCTCTTTTGCCAGGTGAGGACATAGTGAGGAGGGGGCATTATCAGTGAGGTCTCACCAGACAGTAAATCTGCCGGCACCCTATCTTGGATTTCCCAGCCTCCAGGGCTGTAAAAAATAAATTCCTATTGTTTATAAGCCCCTTGGTAGTTTGTTATAACAGCCCGAGCTAAGAAAATAACCTTAACACTGTAATCATATGTAAGAATAAAAACATTAATTCAATAATACCATCCGATACACAGCCCATATTCAAATTTCCCCAATTGTCTCTGAAAGGTCATTTATAGCTGTTTTCTCCCTTATTAGTTGCATTTAATTGTTATAAGGCTTTAGCCTCTTTCAGTCTACCATAGTCAAATGACCTTTTTTCTTCATGAGTTTTTAGTAGAAGCCAAGCCATTTGAAACTGTGGGGTATCCTAATGAACTAAAATTGTAGATCAAATTTTATTGTAAATAAACCAGTGCATAAACAAATGCAATTTAAAATGAGACTTTAAATAAGTTTAAAGCAAAGGTACCAAGGAAAAAAAGGGGGAGGAGGTTTGATTTTCTCTGGACCAGCAGGATCCAGTGCAATTATGCTGATGTGGAGCATAAGGAAAAGTCAGGCGAATTCTTTTTTACTCTTTGTAGCTGGCAGGTTCGAAGGGGCATGTTGGTCCTACATCAGTCTATGAAAGGGTTGAGAATATCAAGTCGGCCTTTAAAAGAGACATTTTAGGCCTCTAAACGTGTTCTTTCCCAGTGGCCGTGGTTCCTGCCTCCATGGGGCTTAGAGTCTAGAGCAGTTCCTCAACCTTGGTACTATTGACCACTTGAGCCAGATTATTATTCTTTCCTCGTGGGGGGCTGTCCTGTGTGTTGTAGGGTGTTGAGCAGCACCCCTGGCCTCCACCCACTGGATGTAAATAGCATTCCCCATCCTCCCAACTGTAACAATCAATAATGTCCCCAGAGAATGCCAAATGTCCCTTGGGGGGGGGTGGCAATCACCTCCGGTTGAGAACCGCTGGTGTAAATGTGGACCTGGGGATTCACCAAAGAATCACACACATGGAGCTGGTATCACATGCCCAGATGGGACAGACGGAGGGGAAGAGAGGTAGAGGGTATTTTCCAAGCATATTACAGGAGGATTTGACTCATGCTATGGGACCTGGGGAAGACTCCTTTGAGGAAGGCACATCTGAGAGCTGAGAGTGGAGATTAAGTGGGTGGGAGACAGGAGAAGGAGGAGAGGGCAGGCCAAGGGACCACAGGAGGGAGAAGGCCTGAGGGGCTGAAAGGAAGCCAGTGTGGCTGGGTCAAGGCACAGAGAATGAGGAGGGAGACAAGCAGTGCCAGGTTTAGCTGGAGTAGGAGTCCTCATAGGTCCAGATGAATATTTTGGTCTTTATCCTAAGAGCACTCAGAAACCACTGGAAAGATCTGAACCAGAGAATGAAACAAACAGGTCTGTGCTTTACGAAGATCCCTTGAGCTTCAGCTGAGCATAGAAGAACCCAGAGGAGCCAGGAGGGGAGGAGGGAGGCCTGTGAGGAAGTGGTGCAGATGGCCAGTTACTTGTAGACCAGTGAGAGTGCAAAAGAACAGCAGGTTCTAGAGTGAATAGTTAGAGGTCAAACTGAGAAGCCTGGTGATGTGCTGGACAAGGAGAGGCGTGAGGAAGAGAGGGCCAATGAGGATGACACTCAGGTTCTAAGTGTAGGAGGGGTGAGCAACCCTGGAGGAGATGAGCCAGGGGACCACAGCTTGGTTCTGGCATCTCCCAGGAGATGACCTCGGCCAGACCCCCCAAGATCCCAAAGGCCAAGGCAGCCCTGGAGAGCGGGATGGCTTTCATGCCAGAGAAGCATGAGCCCTGCTTGAAGGAGCTGGCTGCTGGAGAAAAGAGGAGATTGGTTTTGACAGGGAGGCCTCCTTTTGCTCTTCAACTGCCAAATCACGCAGCAGTCAGAGATTTGCTTTGTGTGACTGAGACAGGAAGGAAGAGATAAATTAATGAGGCATTCCCACTGCCCTGAAGAACCCCGGGAGGCATCGCACTGCCTGCCTCGCAAATGCCACCAGAGCAGGGACATCAAACAAAGAGTTTGAAGGGAGGCTTCCACAGAGACGTAGTGGGGGCAAAATGACAGAGTGTGGACACTAGGTGGTGCTAACGTACCGTTTTAAAATACCCCAAGTTAAGTGGCTAACAGTTTCTCAAGACCGCATACAGGAGGGAAAGTGAGGAAAAGATCGACACCCACATCTTTCCAAATGCCAATAACGAACCAAGTAGATCTCTATATTGGGAAACTCCTATCCCTCACAACGATGACCATGTCAGATTTCCTGACGTCTACATCTTTTCTCACCTACCATAGTCTTATTTATCTCCCTTATTCTCAAGCCATCGCTACTCCCCTGCTGCAATTAGTGGTGAGCTCTATGGGGAGGGATATATATCTCTAAGAGTTACAGAAACATATAAATAATTCTATCACCCACACACGGATGCAACCATTTTTATTTATTTTTTGAAATTAAAATAGCTGTGTTTTTCTTTGCTAATTACAATGATTCATGTTAATGTTTTTAAAAAGAAACCCAAGTTGTACAAAAGAAGTAAAAAGAAAGTTTAAAAAATCACCCCAAATTCAAGCACCCAGAGATAACTATTATCAACTTTCTGGGGTGTCAAAATCCAGGTATCTCTTCTTACACATGTAAAAGCACATACAAATCATCTGATGTAAATGGAGTATGATGCATTGTGGCCCTGTAATTAAATTTTTTATTGTTTTTGTATTTTACTCAGTAAGTAATGAAATATTGTCTTGTCAACAAATGAAGCTTGGTATCACTGTTTTAAATGAAGGTACAGAATCCTACAGTCTCAATGAACTAGAAAATTCTGTTAAGCTCACCAAAAAGACAGGTTTGGCCTCCCTCCACCAGGGCAGGAATTCAGTAACCAAGGAGCCTCTGAAGAACCACACTGCCCGGACTACACATCAGAGCGTCAGGCCAGGTGTTTGCGGGCTAAGAAGCCATATCCAGGCCACAGGACGGGCAGGTGTAACAGAAATTTCTCTCTACTCTCATCTCCCACCATCATCTCCTTGAGAGGGAAGAGTTGTCTGGGACAGATTTGGAGGAAGTGTCTGCAGAGGACTAGGAAGACCTAGAGCAGGGGTTGGCAAACTTTTCCTATAAAGGGCCAGATAGTGAATACTGTCTGTTTTGTGAGCCATACAGTCTCTGCCACAAATAATCGACTCTGCCTTTGAAGCACAAAGGCGGGCTCAGGTGATGTATATACAAATGAGTGTGGCTGTGCTTCAGTAAAATTTCATTTATGGATATTACATGTCAATTTCATATGATATTCATGTGCTATTAAATATTCTACTGCTTTTGATTTTTTCCAGCTGTTTAAAATATAAAAACCATTCCTAGTTTATGGAGGTATAAAAAGTGGTTGTAGTGAGTGAGCTGGGGACAGTGGTTTGCTGATCCCAGGCCTAGAAGGCAACGGGAGGCCAAACTTTATCTGAAACATGTTTAGCAACTACACGTATATCCTCAGCACTGGAGTTCTGCCCCTCAGCACAACCTCAGAGGCCTGCCCCTCCACAAAGCTGAGATCCATCCGAGCATGTAGTGCTGTGTAGCATTATTATTGATTTCACTATCTATAATAAGTAATATAACTCCCCCACTAGAAATGTAAGCTCCATGAGGTTGGCACCATTTTCTGTCTTGCTTGCCACATTATCCTTGGTGCTAAAACAGAACCTGGCAGAGTGGGCTCTCAATAAATATTAGCTAACGAAGGGCATGCTGGATAAATGGCTTAAATTCCTTATTCTCCTGGTCCACAGGTCCTGCATGATGTGACCACCCTCCAAGTTTCCAACTTCATGGCTTTCCATTCTCCTCACTTACTCATCTCTGGCAGCCTCCGCCTCAGCCTGCTAAAACCCAGCTTCAACAACACACCTTTCTCCCCAGAGGTCTCCTCTGTTCCCGAGGCCTCTGCTCCCCTCCTCCAAGTGCCCATCACACTATGTCCTTCTCGCCAGTCAATGTCTCTGTCCGTCTGACAGAGCTGTAAGACCTCCAGGGCAAGCACTGGGCCTCAAGTTTCACTGATAGAATGAGAGTAGGTATTTTGCTTAGTCAGGATCACTGATAAGGCTCCCGTCTATAAAATCGGTGCCACACAATCCATTCCTGGGCTCACCTTCAGGACCTTCATTCAAGTTTATGTGAGGAGCCTGTCCTTGGCCTTTAACTCACACCTTCACTAAGGGGATATGTGCTAATCAGAAAAAGCATTTGGTCTCTGGTGGGGACAAAAATCTCAGCATGCTTGGAGGACGCAAGAGGCGAGATGAACAGATGCCCTTCAAAGAACATGAAAATAATAAGTAGACATCACACTAGTGTGCCTTGTGCTTTGAAGTTTTGCCTGTTCTTTTCAGTGATGGAAACCCTTCTTTCAAATAAAACCTCTCTCAAAATTCCAAATACAAAACAGACAAAAGCAGCACTATGGGATTTTATGGAACAGTTTGGAAAAGCTGGTATAAACAAGAGGGGCTTTGGAGCCAGACCCACATAGACACTTGAGTTCTTATACGTAAAATGAGTGGCTAGAACCCAGCAATATTCTCCTCACATGACTAGGGTGAGAATAGCAGAGAACTGTGGCTAAATCAGAATACAGATACATGGATAAGGTTCTGGGACCATATGGTGTCTTATAAATTGGTATATTTCACATATAAAGCTGGATTTTCAAATTGGGCTTGCACCCACACATGGTTACCCAGAGCAGCAAATCAGCTTCAGACTAAATGTGTGTGCTCATATTTGCCTCAGTTCCTACCACTCCCCATTACCTTTCCCCAGCTGGCTTTGCCCACAGCCAGGTGAGTTTTCCATTAGACTAAACGAGCACCAGAGACATTGTCACAGGCACACTGCTGGTCCCCAACACCCATTGCAAACTGTACCATTAGCCAAACATGGAGTTTGCCAGTCATCTTAACACAACCTTCTACACAAAACTGAAGCATTTTAACCATGTGGGAAGCACCACACCCAGTTCTCTAAACAAACATCCCCTGTGAGATGCTCCTGACATCAGCCTTCCCCTTCTCAGGGCCTGATTACATTCCCACTGGTGTCTGATTGCTTTTCACAGGCCTCTCAGGTGATGCTCATGCCAGCCCTGAGAATTTCTACCTTCATTCTGAACCACTTTTAATTATGACTCCAGACTTTGTTAAATAATGAAGAGGCTTCTAGCAGAGCACCCAAGGTCCTTTGACTCTAAATCAATGTCAAGGATATTTTCTCAATGGTTCCCCAAGTAAACGGTAGGTTCCCCCATCCCACCACAGTCTTCTCCATTTTCGGTGTTAAACTAACGTGATACGTTATGTGTGAAGTCAATGTAACTTCCGGGTGTCTTAAACTATTTAGAGTTGAAGGTCCCCCTCTGCACCTGCCTCCTCCCAGTTTCACACTGGAGGCAACAGGCCAATTATTGGTCAGGAGTCAGAGACAGCACTGCTCAAACACAGCAATTTGGTGCCTGGTCACAATTTCAGAATGCTTGTAACGGAAATGGAACTGCTGCCTCCTGGGGGTGGGAGTGGGGGGTGGTGAGGGGATGCCTCCCCCAAGGGACCTGCCTGGCAGGGAGAGAGCAGGAGCGCTATCTCCTCTTACAGCAGAAGGAGCAACTCAAGTGGAACAGAGCCACGAGCCTTGCCTCATACAGCTTAAATGCCTGTCATTTCTTTATCGCCCCAGCTCAGCTCAAGAATCCTTGAAAATGGAGTCCTTTAGGGGAAGTTTCCAAAGAAATGGCCTCAGGGAAGGATTTCTCTGTCCAAAGGGCTATATCAAAGAGGTCTAGGTAAACGTGAAATCCCCCAAAGCAGGCCGTGTAGGACTTCAAACCCGGAATCTTGGCGCCCTGAGGTGTCACCTCCCCCAGCCCCCGAGACCTCATGAAAAGGAAACTGCATGGGCAAAGGTGCCAGAATCAGGAAGGAGATCAAAGCAGGACCCCATATTCAGCATTCTGGGGATTTACAACATCCCACTGATATCCTGTCGGAGCTGCCAGCTGCCCAGGTCATGCCGTGGACTAGGCTCTGTGTATTCCTTTCAGATGATTCACACATGCAGAACTGAATCCCAGAAGCGTGTTCAATTATTCTCCCCATTAAGGATGAGTGAGGATACAGGGGTCCAGAGAGGCCAAGTCACTGGGCTGGGACAAGGACAGAGTGGGCGGAGGGTTCAGAACTGGAACGCGGCTTGTCATATTCTACACCAGAGGGGGTGAAGGCACAGGGGCTGTTCGTGTGTGTTCTACACACACACCCCACATGTGTTTTTCTACCTGCAAGATAGTAATAAAGATGTCTGGAGGGTTAGTCAAAGTGCTTAAAAGGTGAAAACTGCTCCATGCGGGCGCTGTGCATCACTATTGCAGCCTCAGCTCCGTGAAGTTTTTGGTGGATTAACAATCCTTTGCGTGCTCGTTGAGCGCATGCGCGAATATGCACATACACGCACACGCACGCTTCCTTCCCTCTCTCTCTCTACCTTCTTGATCTTCTCTGTTCTCAATGACAGATGAGAGGGCGGGGTCTGACAATTTCCAGAGCAGCCTTCAACTCCTTCTCGGCCCTCTAAAATAAGATGTGCCTAGTCACCATTTCCCATCATCAGAAATGCAATCTAAGTTCATGGTCCCCCAAGCCATCATGGGATGCTGAAAATATATCTGGTGGTGCAGGGTGACCACCTCCAAGGCCTTTACACTGTGCCATTTTATGCCGACATAACAATAGTAACAAGTCCCATCTGATGAGCCTGGCTCTGGGCTTAGTTAGCACATTTCTTAAATTATGTCATCAAATCCTCACTGTAATGCTGTGGGGCTGCTGACTCCATCATTACTTGTTTTAGAGACCAGGATCCAAGAGAGTCATTCATTTCCTTACTTATTACTCTGGAGTCAGACTACTTTGGTTCTGGACATGCCAGCTGTGTCGTCTTGGGTAAATGCATGAAATGCTTAAGCACTTATTGACTGATGTATAGAAAGTGTGCTATAAGGAATAGCTATTGTTAAATACTTACTGAGCACCTGTTGTGTGCCAGGATCCTGACCAGGAACTAACAATAAAAGTGAACAGAAGGTGACATCGGTTCTTGACCTCCTGGAGATTAACACACCAGCCACTTAGTAATCCTCATCAATCAGTTTTCTGCATCTACAGGTTTTTTTGTTGTTGTTGTTGTTTGTTTTACGATTCCACATATAAGAGAAACCATACAGTATTTCATCTATCTCTGCATAATGGCCTCGAGGTCCATCCATGTTGTTGCAAAGGGCATGATTTCATTCTTTTTTTTATGGCTGAACAATATGCCATTACATATATGTACTATAATTTCTTTATGCATTCAGCCATCAATGGACACTTAGGTTGTTTCTGTACCTTGACTACTGTAAATAATGCTGCAATGAACATGGGATTGCATATATCTTTTCAAGTTAGTGTTTTCATTTCCTTCAGATAAATACCCAGAAGTGAAATTTCTGTATCACCTGGTCGTTCCACTTTTAATTTTTTGAGGAACCTCCATGCCACTTTCCATAGTGGCTGTACCAATTTATATTCCCACCAGCAGTGCACAAGCATTCCCTTTTCTCCACAACCTCACAAACACTTGTTATTTGTTGTCTTTTTGATAACAGCCATTCTAAGAGGTGTGAGGTGATAGCTTATTGTGGTTTTAATTTGCATTTTCCTGATGATTAATGATGTTGAACATCTTTTTACGTACCTATTGGCTATCTGTATATCTTCTCTTATTCTAATATTTGGTCCCTGTCCCCTGTCCCTTTCACAGGGCTTCTAAATCCCTTGTAAATTCCTAAGTGATAAGAGCACTAAGGAGCATCTTTCCATGCAGATGACTCTTGAACAGGTTCTGTGCTGCAGCTTGTCACTGGAAAGACCAAGGCACAATTAGAAGCTTGGAATTTTCAGCCTCAACCTCCTTTCTCAAAGGAGGGGAGAGAGGTTGGAAAGAGTTAATAATTGAATATGCCTGTGTGCCTAAGCCTCCATAAAACTCCCAAAAGTATGGGGTTCAGAGGGCTTCCAATCTGGCTATTCATGTGTATCCTTTATCATATCCTTTAACAAACAGGTAATCGTGTTTCTTTTGAGTTTCGGTAGTCTAACGAATTAATCAAACCCAAGGAGGAGGTTGTGGGAACCTCTGATTCATAGCCAAGTTTGACAGAAGTTGTGGGTAGCCTGAGGACCTGCTACTTGCAGTTGGCATCTGAACTCGGGGAGAAGTTTTATGGGACTGAGCCCTTAACTGGTGAGATCTGGAGCTACCTCCATGTAGATCATGTCAGAACTCAGTTAAACTGCTCGGCACCCAGCTCGTGTCAGAGAGAAATCTCTTGGTGGAGGAAAACCTCCACACGTTTGGTGACCAGAAGTGTCAGAAGTAAAGTGTTCTGTGTGTCAATAAAGGAGAAAAACACAGGAGGTGGACAGCTGGGTTTTTTTTCCCATTCAGGAGGGAGAACTGTAAGTTTTTCTAATATACCTATGGAGTTTTTTCTACACCACTCAGTGGCATTTCTCCACTCCACGGACAAGCCCAATGTGCAATTGTATTTTCAGCCAACAACTGAGTATTAGATGCTCTGGGTAGTAATTACCATGGGAAAGAGGAAGTTTGAAAACTTTTCTATTCTGTCAGCTGTCTCTGCTGTGCATGTAACAGGGTCACATGCTCAAAATACAACAGCAGCAGCTAGTGTCCGGGAAGGCAGAAGTGAAAATTCAATTCTTTAGTCGTCTAAGTATGCGGTTTAGACTTTCCCACATTATGCTATTTATGACCTCTCCTACCTCCTTAAAGTCTTTTTTTCTTTTTTTAAAACATGATATCCCTCTTCCTCTGAGAGCTAAGGACCATAGGAGGTGTCCATGTTTTGTGCAGAAAAAGCATTGCTTGGCTCAGCACTAAGGGGGCGACAAAGTTCAGAATGGTGTATCTTCCCAGTTTCACTTGACAACAGCTGCTTGAACACTGGGTGGAAGGCTGGATTCCATGTACACCAGGGCTCTTCTCTCCATTTAAACTTTAAGATGCTGTGATTTCCTGACCAAAAAAAAAGCAACGTGTACCTCCTTCTCTTACACTGAGCACAGCATCCCTTCCATGTGGTACCTTTTAACTTCAGGCTTCTCCCACTGCCTTGCTTCAGTCTGGGCTCCAACTGAAGGTGTAAAGCCAAGACCAGGCTGCAGGTCAAGGGTGAGCAAATGCCCGTGCCCTTGTACTGGAGCTGGGTTTTCTCTGGCTGAGTACCCTATTCCCCGCCACTGAGATGACGTCATGGCTCCGCTTATCATGAAGAAATATCTGGGTCACTTAGAGTTCTATAGCTGCCCTCAGGAATTTGACACTGTTTTCTAAACACCATCTAAGACCTAAGATCCCATGAGCTGTCTTTATAAGTAATCCCAATGGCCTTGCCAAGTGATCGTCTGGTGATCCACACTGATGAGGTTAGCTGGGCTTCATTTAAATCATTGACTCTACATGATTATGATACAATAGGTCAGGGTGCCCTCATTTCTTTCAATTTGGTCCTTAAAATGATTTTTCTTTTAGAATTAGGTATTCCTGGGGCTTGGTACCAACTATATTTAAAACTGTCCTGGCTCTTGCCTGACATTTACCTAGTTAGCTTTGGCACCTGCTCCTCATTGATTCTGATTTGGGGTGGGGGGCCTTATGTTGAGTTCCATTGTTTGGATTCCAACCTTGCTTCGATCCCCAGATGTGGCGTCTGGTAAGGATAACCCTCTAGAGTATGGTTCCACACCTGGGGACTGGCCTCAAACAGCTCCTCTTAGGCTTGGTCAAGAGGACCATGAGGGAACAGGGGACCTGCCACTTTCATGGAGAGACCAGGTTATGAACAGGCAGCGCCCCTAGTGGAAGTTCACGTATGCGGCACTTGGGAGGGACTGGGCCGCCTAGGCCTCTTGGCTGCCTCTGGTGCATGGGTCCACATGCTCTGAGGAGCCTGGGCTTCTGGCTTGCTGGTGAAGGTCAACAGTTTTAAATGTCTGGACACGCTTTCCTAAGATGGCTCCTCTCTTTTGGGAAGGCTTTGCTGGTGCCAGCTCAGGAACACAGAAACACTAGGCTCTAAGCACTTGCTGTATGATACCTGTTAGCATTTAGTGTCAGGGACCTAGACAGCGCCTTCTCAACACAGGCACAGATTTGAACAGGATGGCCAAGACACTGATTTCGGTCCAAGCCAGTGCTTTGGAGTCACAAAAGCAGTCCAGGGAGGGCTCAGGAGTAAAGCCAGCAGCCACAATGACCACTAGCTATGCTGAGAAGGAAAGAGGACAGGAGGATTTGAGAGGACTCAGCACGAGCTCCCAATTCAGCACCTTTACAGATGGTCTTTCAATCTCAGGCCTCAGGGGATGAGGAACAACCTGTTACTTGTGCCACGAGAAAGCCAAGGCTTCTGTCCAAGTTCCTTATACCTGAAGAAAAACAACCTTAACTAATGGGTGCTTGTTTGTGAAATAATCAGCGGGAAGAATGGGGGAGATAAATAGTCTGTCTCCCAGCTATACGACGCGATTCCAGATGCAGACACACACCTCGGAGCCTCATGCTTCATGGGCTGTGAATGCTAGTTAGCTAGAGAAAAGGGGAACTGTGTCACTATGGGGAAGAGAATGCTGCTGGCCATTATTAATTTTCAGATTGTTGTTCACAAGCACCACGGTGCCCACATAAATAAATACACTGTCAAGGAAGATTTTTCTTAAAAGCAAAGAAAAGCTGAAGCTGCAGGAAGGTGGCTAAGTTGGCCTTTGAGATCAAACTCTGCCACCTGAACACAGAGAGGATTTAGAAATTAGTAATATTTATAGATAGATGGCCTTTGGCGTCTGTTAAAAATATCAGTTCAACAGCTCCCCAGACACAAAGCAGTTCTGCCTGGGAGTATCCCGACGCCAGCACCTGCAACTTTAAGTGCCTCCATTCTCTACTTTCTGGTGTGGGAGAGTACACATTCTATGGGACAGAAAATGGTGCAATGTTTTTTTTTTTTGAGATGAATGCTTCCATTCAAGTGCCTTATGGTCGCAGTGGAAGATGGCTTCCCACATCCTGGGAGCCTCTCTGATTTCAGGTACTGGGAGTGCCGTGGAATCCTAATACAAATGCCTGGCTATGCTACCCCCACGAGAGCACACAGCTTGGGCCAGATCATAAATGCCCCAACTGTGCCAACTCTTGTGGCAAGAATCTTTTTACTCCTGGCCATGTGGCATGTGTGAGTTAGCTTAGTCTGTCCATCAGTCCATCCGTCCATCCGTCTATCCATCCATCCAGTACAATATTTACTGAGGACCTAACAGTGAGCATTGCATACTTTCTCCAACAACAAAAAAAAAGACAAAGAAGACAGTCTCACCCCTCCTGGAACTTATGTGGTAATGTGAGAGCTAGATATCAGAAAAAGAGAAATCACGCAAATGAATGTATGATTCCAACTGTGCCGAGTGCTATAAAAGAAAAGAACTGGTGTTTTGACACAAGCGGCTAGGCCATGGTGGCCAGGAAACTTCCCTGGGGAAGGGACCCTATAGCTGAGCTGTGAAGGCTGAGGAGGGGGCGCTAAGGCGCAGAGGTAGGGCAAGGACCTTCTGGGCAGAACGAAGGGTGGCCAGTGGACTGAAGTACAGGATGCCAAGGGAAGTAAAGTGCAAGATTGGGCTGGGGAAGGGGACAGGACATGTAGGTCACTTTAAGAATAATGGATGGAAAGGTTTTAACAATTTTAAAACCAGAAAATTGCACTTCTAGTAGGAAGACAGCATGGTCACTTTATTCTGAAATGTGTTCTCCAGTGACCGTGTCATAAGTAACAGGTTGTTCTGAACAAACAAAGAAGCCACTGCTGACATACAGACAAGAATGCACTATTTGCAGAGTACTTTCCATGCTGAGGCTTTGTAGTATGTGTTCCCTATACTGTCTCACTTAAGGGGCCACAAGCCAAGGAGGGAGTTGTAATTATTATCTTCATTTTATAGACAAGAAAATCAAGACTTAGATATTTCTAGAACAAGAAAATGTAGGAGTAAATGGTTGACTTGGAATTTGAGTTCAGGTTTGCTTGACTCCAAAATCTATATTCTTACCCAGTGCCTTATAATTGTCCATTCATTCATTCTTTCATTCAGTGAATAATGATTATACAACTACTATGTCCTACTATGTTAGGCTCTGTTGATCTGTTGATTCAAGGAGGCACAAGATCTTTAGCCTAGCGGGCCCCACCGTCCAGAGCAAGTGGGTGCACTGGTTCCTTCAGGGACTGACCCCGTGATCAAGGCATCAGCAGCCTGTGCCCTGAGCATTCAAGATAACCTGCCAAAAGCAAGCCAAACAAAGAAAGACTGATTCCTTTTGGGAAGATAAACCCAATCTTCAGGAAGAGCACTCTATCTCCACAAGTAATTTAGTTGTAAAGCTCCTTCATTTGGAAAAGGAGTACTAAGCCATGTTGTTCAAGACACCTGATGACATCTAAAACAAAGAGGCCACCACTTGTGGATTCATTGGAAGCTGGTAGTCCCTTCGAAAACTGAAAGAACACTGCATCTGGACATAATAAGAGGATCTTGGTTCATATTCTCAGCTTTATCACTTCCCGCCTGAAAGGCTATAGATGATCATTTGCTCTTTCTGAGTCTCAGACTCTTCATCTGTTAAAGAGAAACAACAGCACTGCATTTCTCTCTTTGCACACTCCCATCACCCTCCATCCAAACTGTTAGTAAATCTCAGACACTCTATTCCAAAATCTATCCCTAAGGATCGCCTCTACCTCCACCAAGATCACCCGCACTCAACCACTGGCATCCTGCCTGAGATATTTCTATCAGCCTCCTATCGGTCTTGCAGATTCCACCCCAGGTCCTCTGCAAACATTCTTCTCATAATAGTGATGGGTTAAAACACTGTTGGCATCATTTCGTGGCCCTGCTTAAGTCCCTCCCCAGACTTCTCACTGCTGTTAAGAACACAACCATAACTCCTTAACAAGAAAAGTCTTCCCCAGATTTCGCCATTGCCTAACCTCTCCCTGCTGGCCCCGAGGACTCAGGGCCTTTGCAAATGACCTCTCCCCTCTAAGTACTTTGCAGGGCTGGCTCCTTATCACCACCTGCCCTAGCCAGGGCAGTTCTCTTCCCCACTGCCTCTCCACACTCTACCACTCTTAACACACTACCTGATTTGATCTCAGACCAAGACTGAAGCTCTATCAATGACTCACTTGTTTCTTTTTTCCTCCCTACTAAAATGTAAGCTCATGATGAGGAAGTCTCCTCCCTTGTCCCAACCCTTCATTTCTAGTGCCTAGAACTTGTTCATCATAGATGCTCAACAAATATTTGATAAATGGAAAGTAAATCCTGACAGAGGTGCTTTGAGGATTAGATAAAACAAACATGAAAGGAAGAGGCGAGCACAGCATCTGGTACACAAAATCCCTTACGTAGCCTTTTTAACCATAGGTGCTTCAGGCATAACTCCTTCGAGTCAATAAATTCTTCAGTGGAGAATGAAGCTGCTGTCTGACAGATGTAAAGAAATTCACTGGCTACAAAAGATGAATCCAAATAGGTAATGCCACATCAAGTGTCTATAAAATATCAACTTTATGCCAATCAAAGGCAACTCACACCAATTCTATCTTTCCACACAATTATAGTAATCACGGGATGTCTGAGCATATAAAAATGTTTGATATAGTTATGGCAAACCTTCAAAAATTTTCAAAAGTATGAGGAACCCCAAATTTGGAAAGTCTTAAAGACTGCCCTACTTTCTGCCTTCTTTCTTAATCACTCTCAAGTTTAAAAAGTACTAGCTAAATGACAGTTATTTTTAAAAGTAGGAGGTTAATAACATTCCATGGGAGCTGTATTAACGATGTGTTTTCCCTAGCACTTTTCTGTGTTGAAAGTTTCTGGAAGTAACAAGACAACTTATTGGAACAGTTTCTGGAGGAGAGCTGCCTACAAAAGAATTAAGTGCTCTTATTGGAGCTTCTTTTAATAAGATAAAATAACGCAAGCTCATTAGTCTGGTGAGTGGAAATGATTAAACTGAAAATAGAACAACATTAATATTTTCTCCAAAAATAGCAGAAAACTACGATTTCAATGTCAAACTCTTTTCAAAAGCAATCATGGATTTTCTTCTTTGTTTGCTAATTTGGGTGAAAAATGTAATGCTCTTTCTCAATGTATGCTGATTTAAAATAGGCTAGTTACTTAGTCATTTTCACACAGTGGTATATATCCTTAAAAACTGCTCTTAACCAAAACAGGAATTGAAAATGTAGCTAAAAAAGGGATCCCTCTATCAGCAGAAGCAAAGATCATTCTTCGAAAAACACGGCATTAGCTTAGGAGACTGGAAGATACACAGGCAGCCCGTGTCCTCTCCATCTCCTTTGCTTTCATTACATTATACAGTGTCACTTTAATTAAGCCATCAAATCAAATTATCAGATCAAGTGGTTTTGATTCCACTGTGATTTAAACAGGTTTTGTTAAATTAATAAACCATATGTTTCATGTTGTTGGAAGGAAAGTTATTTTTCTCCATTCACTGTTCCAAAAGTCTTCACAATAGACAGTATTCAGTACTTAATCACTGAATGCTCTTCCATGTGCCGGGATACGTTGCAGAATAACTAAAATGACAGCCCATTAAATCCTAAAGTCTGTCCAAGTTATTTACTGACAAAGGGCAGACTGGCGAACTGTATGTCCCTTGAACAATCCACCAAGCCTAAATACTGTTTCCATTTACTGGAACTAAAGCTTTATACTTTTTATGGATGACATCCATTATAAGTTTTTCTGTGGCAACAATACAATATTAAGATGACTTTTCCCCCCTTTTCTTTGGTGTCTCACATGGCCATTTGTCTCATTCTTGGCACCGAAAGGCTAGATTCTGTTTCCTCTATTCCAGTACATCCAATCACCCTGACAGAGGGCAGGATTGGGGCGCATTAACTCAGGCATCCCCTACAGTGCTGCACAGTGAACACTAATGATCACAGATGGGGGATGAGGAAGGTGGGGTGCTACATTCAGTCAGCCCATTGAGACTCTGCGTACACCTCTGGTGTAAGAGATGACCAGGTGTCAAGGTGAATTGTAAGTGTTTGGTTACACAGTTAACAAACCTCTAATTGGTCCTAGGGTCTTGCAGTGGAATGGAAGAGTAGGACCAACGAATGGACACTTTCCCAATCATGGGCACTACCATATTTAAGACAAAATAGTTACCTTAAAGCCAAGTCTAATATTCAGTTTGAGCCATACATTAGAGAAGGTCAATAAACTATGATTCCCAGGCCAAATCCAGTATGTTGCCTATTTTTGTAAACAGAGTGCTTTATTTCTACATCCAGTCATTTATATATCATTTATGGCTGGCTGCCTTCTACAGGAGCAGAGCTAAGTAGTTGCAACAGAGACCATATGACTTTCTGGTATTTAAACAAAGATGTGTACTGACTTCTGTCCTAATTAATTAATTTATTTTTCTTTCTTCTGTTTCAGTAGCCCAATAAATGCATAGCTCCATGCTCAACTTCATAGCACAAAAGCTTCCAATAATGATCAGGGAAAATGCCAATTGAATAGGATTGCGTCTTTTTGAATTACCTGAGAATTACAAAATACCGTCCTTTTCTTTTTGAAATATTTTTTGCAGAAGACTGACAGGAAAGAACTCTTACTGTATTGGCTTTTTATTGCTTAGATCGCTAATCTAAGCCTTCCGGGCCACCTGATTGCTAGCCTGTGTGGTTGGCTTTTGGCCTACAGTGTCCTGGAATTACCTGAGTTTTCATGGGGAAAAAAAGGAGGAGCATTTGCTGATGTGGACCATGGTTTTATGGCATGTGCACTTAAAAACAAATAGGGACATCATTAGTCATTAGGAAAATCAAAACCACAAAGAGATACTACTTCACATCCACTAGGATGTCTAAAATAAAAAAGACTTATAACAAGTGTCAGTGAGAATGTGGAGAAATGAGAACCCTCTTACATGGCTGATAGGAACGTAAACTGGTGTAGCTGTTTTTGGAAAACAGTTTTGCAGTTCTTCAAAACTGTAAATGAAGAGTTACAATATGACTCAGCAATTCTACTCGTAGGTTTATACTGGAGAGAATTGAAAACTATGTCCACATAAAAGCTCGAATATTAATGCTCATAGCAGCATTATTCATAACAGCCAAAATGTAAAAAAAAAAAACACAAAACAACGAATGTCTGTCTATCGACTGAAAAATGGATAAACAAAATGTGCTTCAATGGTATATTATTCGGTCATAAAATGAAATGGAATTCTGATACATGCTTGAATATGGATAAACCTTGAAAATATAATGCTAAGTGAAAGAAGCCGGAGACAAAAAGCCATATATTGCATGATTCCATTTATATGAAATATCCAGACAGGCATATCCACAGAGACAGAAAGTACATTAGTGGTTGCCTAGGGCTGGAGAGGTACTGGGGAGAGGGGTGCAGGAAAAAGAGGTGCTGGGGAGAGGGGTACAGGAAAAAGAACAGGAAGGAGAACAAGAGTGACTGACTGCTAATGGGTATGGAGTTTCTTTTGGAGGGGGGTGATAAAAACAGTCTGAAAGTAGACAGTAGCGATGATTGCACAACTGTGCAAACATACTGAAAAACATTGAATTGTACACTTTAAAAGAATGAACTTTAAGGTATGTGAATTAAATCTCAATAAAGCTTTATTAAAAAATAAAACAAATAGGAATACTATTCATCAAAAAATGAATGAGTTACTGATATTTACCACAACATGGATAAATTTTAAAATCCTAACACCAAGGGAAAGATAAAAGCACACCAGAAGTTGCCTGGACTTAAAGACAGGAGAAAAAAATGGCTGCAAATGGGCATGAAAGATATTTTTGAGGTAATGAAAATGTTCTAAACTAGATTGTGTTGAAGGTTGCAAACCTATAATTTACTAAAAAATTATTGAATTGTACATTTATAATAGCTGAATTTTATGGTATGTAGATTATGCCTTTAAAAAAAGCTGTAAAAAATAGGAACTTTCATACACTGCTGGCAAAAGTGTAAAGTGGCGTATACGATTACTTGGGAAACTGTTTAGCAGTATCTAGCCAAATCTGAACACGTATGTGTATGCTAGGTCGCAGTCTTTTTACTCCTTGGTACATACCCTATGGAAGCGTGTCCATATGCTCATAAAAAGTCATGTTCAAGAATTTTCATAATCATTTAAATGTGAAACTACTCCATATATTCATGTATACTGAAATGGATAAATTCAGGCATAGTCACATGATGAAATTCAGCAATAAAAAAGAACTGTAATTACATGTGATAGCATAGATGACTTTCAAAACTGGTGTAGAGCAAAAAAAGCATGACACAAAAAAGGATATCCTGGATGATTCCATTTATATGAAACTTACCAGCAGGCAAAGGTTACTCTTGGGAAAAGATGGTGACACAGAAGGGGGAGATAGAGGTGCTCCTGGGAAGCTGGTGATGTTAGCTTCTTGCTCTGGGTGTTTATTACTCAGGTGTATTCAGTTTGTGGGAATTCATCAATTTTTATTATGTGTGTACTTATCTGTATGTTACACTCAAATACTATGTTTAAAAAAGAAATAGATCTGTATCTACATCTCTCTCTGTCTCCAGAAAAATCACAAAATATTTTAATATTCACACATCTTAGGAGTCAGCAATGGACACTGTGAGAAACCTTGTAGAATGAAGAACTGACTTTCTATATTTAAGGATGGGCCCAGGGCTAGCTCAAACTCAGAGAAAGCCCTTTCAATGGACGCTCTTGCTCACTTTGACAATTTAATGCAACAAAAACGATCATCTTCACTAATGTTCCTGGATAGTGATAGCCACTCACTCTCTTTGCATAGCTGTTATCTTCAGCCTGCTTTTTATAAAAAAACTTTGTAAATGTCATAACTTCAGCAGTTCTAAGCTACCAGATCTTGCACTCACTTGTGATATAAATTCCTCATCCCTGACATGTCCTCTACATTTACCTCTCAAAAAATAGCCAAACCCTAAGAGTCCTCTTTTTCTCAAGCAAGTTCTCCTGGGAGAAAATTTTTGAGTTCAGTTGTTTTATTTTTAGCTTGGTCAACAACAACAACAAAAAATTAGCCCAAGTGAGGTTTTCTATGCCAGCCCGACCCCAAGATATTTTTCAGGTTTGTGTGCTTTTTAAGTCTCTCATTGTTTCAAGCTGACAAATGATGTCCTTGACAAAGTGTCAGCCCCAAATTACTTGAATCTCAAGCGTTCTTGATGGAACCTGGCCAGACTAGCTTCTCCTCACCATCCTCAAACAAAATCACACAGACAGGAAGGAAATGATCACATTCTTAAACTCCCTTTCCTCCTCTTTTAGCTCCTTTTAAGATACATGAGCCTGGAAAATGGGCTTGTTCTTATCATCAAAGTGCACGCCAACGCAGTTATTTGTGGAACAGAACCTCATTCCCCTGTTCTTACAAAGGTCATATGCCAGTAACCTGGTGGCCCTTTTTACTGGGGATGGAAGACTTTTGAAGCAAAACCTCCCCATATAACTCACCACACTGAAAATACCAGTCTACTTCCAGTGTAGATAAATGGCAAAACTCTTCCCATATTACCCAAGTCCGCAGTTTCCAAGCAGGTGAGCACTGGCTTGGGAAAGATCCATGTCTCCACATCCAGAGAAAATGCCTTCTTATTCTTTCTTCCCTTCCAAATACTTGGACTTTGATCAGCCTTATTCCTCTAAGCATTTCCTAAGTTCTAAGCCATAATTATGACAAATCACAGGGCTCAAAAGGAGGTCTGCCAGGGTAGAATCAGACTTTCTAGTTTCCTGGGAGAGAAATTCATGTTCATTTCACATGAGAAAGTAGAAATAGAAAAGATTAAGATGCCTGAAATTATAAATTTATGTTTATCAGATACGGGAATTAAACCATCAAATAATAGTTTTAAAAGGTCATGTAATGTCTAACGGGAGTGGAGAGCTAGAAGTGGAGTTCTTGCCTGGTATGGATGTTAGGAAAAATGCTGCAGACTGGGGTGCTGAGAGCAAGTCCAAAGTCCTGATGTTTGAGCTCAGAGGCAAACTCTGATCTCAACAGGAAGCAGTCAATAAGTAAGACACCCCAAATCTTTCCTCAGATACGAATTAACTAGAGTTAACGTTACAAGGTAAAGAGTCAGGGAGAATGACTGATATATTACTAGTCAAAAAGACAATTTTGAACATATCTATTTAAGTGAAGTATTCCCACATCTACTTCTTATACATCTTCCAGACAAGTCTCTTTTAGCAGAGGAACATATGCTCTTAACATCATTCTAATTCTTGGCTGGTTTTGAACATCTTTTAATTTAAAGTAATTTATGATAAAGAATCTTCCTCAGGGCGAGGGCACTTAATCCAAATATACCTTTAGAGGCTTCTGTCCCCAGTGGGTTTTCTAAGAAGTCCGTCATGTCATGGTTCCAGGCGTCACGGACGGCGGACTTGGACACCACCCTGTCATTCAGACGCTGCTGTGGTCGAAAGTTATTTCTCAGATATTCCAATGACTTGACGTGGTCTTGCTGCTCCGTGGTGAAGATAGAATAAAAAGCCTCTAGCTGAACAGAGAACCAGAGAGGGGAGACAAAAAGAATATCAATTAGAAAAGCAATGTGGTCCAAAGCGGGTAGGGGTGTCAAGAACACAAAATTGTAGGAAGTGCCTGATGCCAAATCTGACAAACCCAGCAGGACACAGCCTGCCTGCCAGAATCACTGTCAGTGGGCTTATCTGGCTGAGGTTTCTGACCTGCCAAGCAACCAGGACAACACTTCATTTGCAGATGTAAAGAAATCTTTCAGTTTGTGTCTCACACAGGAGTCCAGTCTTTCTGCAGTCCTCCAACCCTTTTCGGCAAGACCTTTTCTATTATGGGAAGGAGCACAGAGTTACGGTGAAACTGGTAGGTTCGAGCCAGAATGCTTGGGTGAGAATTCTAGCTCCATGGCACAACCACCCGGTGACCTTGAGTGAGTTGCTTACCTTCTCTTGAGCCTCAAAATTTCCTCAATAAAATGGTGATAATTATAACAGCATCTTGTGTCAGCATTAAATGAAATAATCTGTGTACAGTACTTGAAACAGTAATGGCACAAAAGAGCACAATAAATATTAGTGATTTACTTTGTACTAAACATTTTCTTACATACTAGGGATCCAGTTCAGCAAAGTTGCTAAGCCACAAAGTTGTTAAATGTGTGGCCTGCACGTTATAAACTGCCGAAGGCCAATATTTACCAGATGGGTAATCATAGTCAAATTTTTTGAGCTTTCTGTGACTCAAGTTTCCTCATCTGTAAAACAGATGTAATACTAGTACCTATCTTATCAGATTGTGGAAAAGATTAAAATCAATGTAAATCACTTAGTAGCTTAAGTAAGCGCTCAGTAAAGATTAGTGGGTACCATCATCATTATTAAAAACAAACAAACAAACATTTTCCAAGAGATTGCTGACCAAACTTTCACAAAGAAGCACAGAAAAAACTCAGAATGCTAGGATAATATTTTTATTATCAAATAGGATTCCCCTTGGCCCTCGACATTCTGCTCATGAAAATAGGTCATTCTATTATACGAGGAATGGAGCAGGGGCTGGGTGACAGAGGTTTGTTTTCAGTGGACCACAAATTTATTTTTTATGCCAAAGAAATAGACTGTAATCTAAAATTCCTAGCCACCAAAAATACTAACCCCATGATGTGGGGGAAGAAAATGGAATGAAGAACAGAAAAACCAAATGGATGCTTTCTGGCCCATCTGGCTACTTGAATGCTGAATCAGAATGCAGAAGAAAATGACAGGCTGGAATGGTGGTAGAAAGATGCTTCCCCAGTAGGCACCGAGTAGCTGCCCTAGACTTCGGGACCAGAAGGTGACTAACACTAATGGAGAAAATAAACAAGAGCATTACTACCTAGGTTTCTGTTTGGCCATCTTTAAGCCTAAAACTAACCCCAGTGTTTCTCCAACTGCCTCAGAGAATGAGGCACAAAAGACCTGCTTCCAGTCTGAAACTCCCTCTTTTTGCATTAGAAAGCAGTGAATACATAAATAAAATACATAATGATTTTAGCCAAGAAAAATCATTTAAGTATATGGATTTACCTATCATTCCACCTCCCTTCTAATTCTCCTGCACATGTAAAGTGGTAATAAACCATGAAACCTTTTCTGCTTTTTCATCAAGGTAATAAAACCAGATGGTCTCTCAACCAGCTTAAAAGCAAAAGTAGCCCATTATTCCTGTGTTGTTCCAATTCTCTACTATTCACATACTTTTCTTCTAACAACTCATATTGTTGCTATTTAGAATTAGCCTTTTTTCCCATTCTTCCGTCTGATGTTCCTTCTTTATTTATAGTGAAGGGGGAAAAGCAATAGAAGCAGAAAACATTTTTTAAATTGGGTGGTTTACTCTGTCTAAAAGTAACCCACTCAGATGAAGATAATCGATGGTGTTGAAAAGAAAAAAATCACCTCAGCCTAGCATAATGTAATCACTTGATAGAATTACCAAAATCTGAACTGAATGCATCCAAAATTGAGAGGTTTCAGATTTTCTTAGATAAAGTAACTTCTTAAAATTACATGAAAGGAATTAAAAAGACCCTCTGGAGATAGTCTAGGGAAAGACCTACCAAAATGACTAAAGGAATATAGAATAAATCCTGTATGGAAAGGTGAAAGGATGTGGAATTGTTTGGCCTGAAGAAAAGGCAAGTAAGGAGTAATTTGATTAAAGGCCCTTGTATGTGGAAGATGCTGACCAGCTCTTCTGCATGTCCAGAGAAGGCCAAATAAGGGGAAATTGGTTTAAATTAAAGCCTTAGAGACGTGAGTTGAATAAGAGGTGGAATACCTTAGCTTTCAGAGTGATGTAAAAAAAATAGAGCGGGCTGCCATACATACAGCAAGTAAGAATGGAAATTTTCTGAATAGATAGCCATCTGTTCGTGAAATAGTTTAATCTCTGAGATGCCACGAAAGGACAGACTGGGAGACTGTCTCAGCAATACGATTCTAAGGTTTGTTTATTCTCTAGAAGACTTGCTTCTTTCCCAAGATAGCATTTAGATTCTCCTAAAAAGTTTATTTCTGATGCCTCTGGAAAGAATTAGTCATATAACTGTATATAAAAAAAAAAAGGACACGTTCTGAATTTAACACAAAAATGCTTTGGCTTAAATTGCTCTTTCAGCTTAATGACACGCTATGGCTTAAAAGCTCGGCCACTTCCTGATCATTAACTCAACTTGCCAAAGATTTTGAAGGAAGGATGTGATAGTTCTGACTGAACTAATGACCTGAATGATATTATATTGTCAACTGGATCATACCTTTGCTTGACAGTCACACAAAAGAGGAAAAGGAGGACAAGTTTAGCAGATTTAGCAAATGTACTTTGGTAGGCTGGCAGTATTCACTAAAACCCTGTCATTCCTCTAAGTTGAATGAAAATTGCCAGTGGCCTCTCTCCTTGGTAACTGGCATGCTTGGCCACTGAGTGGAAACCTCCATGATCCCTGGATTGGCAAGGGGAGTCGACATTTTCATTTTGGCAGGTAAGCAGTGATCATCTGGGCCAAAAATCTACTGAAACAGAGTTCCTTTTCTTATCAGCAGTTTCACTTTTTGCAGTTTTTGTTACATGCAGTCAAATGCAGTTTGAAAACACTAAATAAAAAATTCTAGTAATAATTCACGAGTCTTAACTTGTGCACTGTTCTGAGTAGCGGGATGAAATCTTGTGCCATCCTGCTCTGTCCCACCTGGGACGTGACTCATTCCTTTGTCCAGCCTCTCCACACTAAATACTCTTCCCACTCATTAGTCACTTAGTAAGAGTCATATTTATCAGATTGACTATCCCGGTATTGCAGTGCTTGTGTTTAAGTCACCCTCATTTTATTTAATAATGGTCCCAAAGTGTTAAGAGCAGTCATGCTGGCAATTTGGATATACCAAAGAGAAGCCGTAAAGCACTTCCTTTAAGTGAAAAGGTATGTATATGCAGGATAAAACATGGTATATGTAGGGATTGGTACTATCTGGTTTCAGGTATCCACTGGGGGTCTTGAACGTATCTTCCGCAGGTAAGGGCAGAATACTATATATCGTTACACAGATGCTTCAGGTTGTCCCTTGATCCTTACCTTGCCTTGTAACCATACTCACTAAAGATGAAACTGACCATCACCTGGGCCTTCACTGTTTTGATTTTAAGGGATGCCATTGACAGAGTCCACAATGAGAAGGTGCTTCCTAAACTTATACAATGCAGCAACTCCACATAATGCTGGAGCCCTTGAACAAACTATACAAGTCTGTATAGTTTCTTTGGGCTTCTGACCAGTTTAATCTGTTCAGCTCTTCCAGATCTGGTTAACAGTCACACAGTGATCCTTTTCCAATATACATGAGATCATGCCTCTGCCTCTATTCAATACCTTCCAACGACCTCTCATCCTCACTGTGGGGCCCTAGTGATCCGGCCTGCACCTAATTCTCTAACTTCAAAACTCTAACTCTTGCTACCTGGGTTCAAAGCACTGTTATTAATCTCTACTTGCTAAATATGTAATATTGATCAAAGTATTTAAAGTTTCTGTGCTTCAGTTTTCTTATTTGTATAATAGAGATAATATTACCTACCTCATGTGGTTTGTGTTACTATTAAATGAGTTGCTACATATATATAATGTGTTTGGCATAATTCTTGGCACACAGTAGTACTCAATAAGTACTATTATCGTTACTCTTACTAATGTTATTATTTTATGAGAAATGTGGTAACCATGACTGTTCTCTAAGCTTCCATCTGCTACTCCTTTCTCTTCTTCCTTATAATGTATATTTATCAAATCCATTATATACTTTCTTATGCACTTTACAAACATTATTTTGGTTTCTAACTTATTTTTAGTTTAAAATAACATTAAAGCAACATTATTATGTCATTAACACTAGCGATTAAATATTTACTGAGTGTTTATTACATGCAAAGCATTATGCTAAGAGAGTTATGTGCATTCCCTTACTTAATCTTCAAAGAAATCCCATAAGGTTGGTGGTATTATCATATCATTATTATTTCTGACTGATGAGGAAATTGGGCTTAAAGACATTAACTTCCCCAAGATCACAGAGGAACCAAGAAGTGCAGTAAGGGTTAGAAACCTACATCTGTGTGACTCTCTCTTCCATGTTCTCAGCCGCTTCATGCAAAACACGTATAACAGGTCCTCAGCATTATTCACTGAAAGAGTAACACTGCAGTGGAGAAACTGACTGTGGTGATAGTAAAAGTCCCCACACAATTCCTTTTAGCTAATCCCCAAAGATAGTTCATGCAGGAGATCCACTATTGGAATCATAAATCTACTTGCACTTTCTGCATTCTGGAAAGAAATTGCCTATGGCCCAACACAGAAATAACTGGGAACCATAAACAAGATGGCAGATGTGAGGAGAAAATGCTGCCCACCTCACAAACTTGCACTTTTAGTCACCTTATTCTTTTCCAGAGGCAGGTAATAAACACACTTGAATTTATCTTTACTTTAATGTAACTAATGAAGTCTTTATCATTTTAGTAAAAATAAATGAAAGTTTTTATTTCTATGATATTAAATTGACTTTTTAACTTTTGAAGTGAACATGTAGAACATTTTTCTTTTATCCCTGCTTGGGGAGTCGTAATTGCATTTTAACTGGTGCTGTTTCAAGAACAATTCTAACCTTGAATTGCAAATGTGTTAGCTGGAAGTGTATATAAATCATTTCAACTTAGTTTTTATTATAAAAATATTTCAGAGTATAATTAGTTTTTAATCTGTTGGTTCGAATCAAAGGAAAGCTGAAATCTATTCATGCTATTCGTGTGCAGCAAGAGCTCTCGTCCACAAGACGTGGGGAGAGGACCACTGTGGCTGAGGCAGGAAATGAGAGAAAAATCAGAAGTAATATAATTATGAACCATTAAAAGGCTGATGTGCATAGTATTTATCAAAGGGGTGCATAATGACAATTAAACGATACCGGAGTCCATTATAAACATAACGAAAAACTCCAGTGTAAGCAGTAGGAACTGAAATATCCCACCTAAGGTCAAGGAGACACCTTGGCTTCACTACACACCTGAGAGATGATGCGGGAAGGCGGGGGGGGGTAGACGCTGTGTTGCTATCTCTATTAAACAAGACAATAATGACAGAATATTAAATTCTCCATAGCTCAGAGCATCCAAGGTTTTACTTACTGCAACGTGGCTGCAAAAACAGAAATGAAACCCAAGAATAGCTCACTAACTACAGGGCCATGTCCTCCTTTGTAGCTACAGATAGTTGTTCATAAAGGCAATTACAGAAAGACCTTCTAAAGAAAAAAAAGACTCTAACCCTAATTAACAAAGAAAGCTATCTGGTGTGGGTTAATAATGACACCTTCACCCACCATCTAAAAAACCTTTATTCACATACACTGCACATTATGTAGTGCTGAAATACAGACTTTCCGAATTAAGTGATCCATTAGTTGTTGTGGTCTTGAGATAAACATGAGAGCTGCAACAGCCAGTAGCCATCTGTAACTATTCCACCAGAAATGTGGCTAACTCTACCCTAACACACTGAAATAATAATTTGGAAAAATTGGGCTAAATAAAATACAGTAAAATTAACTTCACCTGCCTCTCTTTACATTTTCATTATGGTTACTAGTAAATTTTAAATTATGATGTGGTTTTTGTTTTATTTATATTGAACAGTCCTCCCTCACAGCCTTGGTGATTGCTTAATAACAACGATGAAATACCCACCCAATATATCCTAAGCACTTACTGTGGATTCAGGCACCAATCCAGGCATTCTGTACACATTCCATCATTTAATCTTTCTAGTGACTTTATCAAGTAGGTATTATTATCATTCCCATTTTATAGATGAAAACCGAGGCACAGAGTAGCAGAGGAATTGAGTAATCTGGCTGAAGAATGGAGCCAAGAATGAAATCCAGACAGTTTGGCTCCAAATGGAACATGGTCTTAATTCAAAAGAGCTGCTCCACTCTTTAAGAAAGAGATAACAATAGTTGAAAAAGAGTCACGCAAACAAACTTTTCCTATCTACTTCGGCTCATTATTAGCAGGGAAAGAAAATCAAACATCCAAAAGCAAACATACTAGACATATTCAGATATTTATTGCCTTTTGATGGAGTCCCCAAGAAGCCCTGAAATAAAATTCATGCTAAGGGAAATTACAGGCAGTGTCATATGTTAAACCACAGGAAGCAAAAAGTCTTGGAAAGGGAAGGTTGAGATAGTCTCCAATGGCCAAAGCACCATCATCTGAGAGCCACAGTTTAAGAATATGAACATCCTAGTATATTGGACTCAGGATGTTCATGGTCCTCTGACTGATCGTAACCACAGTACAGGTACCCATCTCAATGTGGTAGTTCTGCTTCTCTGACTTCCTACGCCAGGACTGAGTGTGTCAGCATTTTGTTTAGGTGACAAAGTCATGGCACGATTTTTATTTTTGCACGATATTAACAGTGGACATTTAATAGAGCCACATAAGCTATCCTGACTGTTGGCCAACCTAGCCAACGTGATTTTGTTAGCAAGACTGTATTTTGACCTAGATTATCATACAAACCAGAGTCAGAGTTCACTAGCTACAGGGCTGGTTTGAATGTCCCAGTAGATTCACAAAAGAGAACAAAAAGAGAAAAAAATAAGTAGTTGCTCATATTTACTCCGGAAGGCTTCAAAGAGATCCTCATTATACAAGTCAACAGTTTGTGCTAACCATTACATTTTATGGTGAATAGCTCTCATTTTTAGTACTTACAGGCACCCGCACTATGTAAGAGAGGAGGAGTTGGAGCCTTTGGAAAAAGAGAGGGGTAAAGGACTAGGAATGTTTTCCTTCTGATAGAAGCAGACATGGAATTCTGTCTACTTGGCTCTTCCGAACTGGCTGTTTGCCTTTCTGAAATGAACATGCTGTGCTAACTTCAGAAAGAATGTTGGCAGGGTCAGGGTGGGAAGGTTTGAAGCGATAATACTTAGATGGGTAATGCTTTCCTTTCCAAGGGCTAACACAGCTGTGACCTCCATGCAGCCAGCCAGCAAGGATCCAGTTTGGCTATATACAAATGAGCTGTTTTCCTCCCTTGGGAGATGAAGAGGGATATAGGAAGCTGTGCCTGATAAAAGTAAAATCTTATTAAAGACGGTTTATAGTAAAGAAACTGGAAAGCCAATATAATTAATTTATGTCTTCCTATTTTCTTGAAACAATAATTAATACCTATAGAGAAGTCATATACTAAGAATCATAGAGAAAAACTCTTCCATTATTTCTTCTCTTTGAGTGTATAGGGGGTAGGAAGTGGAAGAATAAACAGATATTAACAAAGAAAGCCAAGTTACCAAATGTCAAATGCTTCTAATTGACATACACTGGACAAGACATCCAAGCTCAAAACTCTGCCTTTTGTTTGGACTGACTAAATATCTGAATCTGAATGTGTTAATGGTCCTTCTTTCTCTCCAACTTAACTACCACTCTTTGCCTCTGCCCTTTACAGGGCCAAACTTGTGTTTCTCAATGACATTATTCCAAGCCTTTATATCTTTGAAGACAAAAGCATTTATCTTAATTGACAAGGATTCATCTTCAAAGCCCCAACCCCCCAACCCTGAGGATGTAAATATGTGGATTGTAATTTAATTTTAAGAAAACAACATTGTCTTCACCATTAGGAAGACAACTTGTTTCACATTTCAGTATCCTCTTAAGTTTGGCAGATCCTGTTCAGAAACCAAATTGCTAGTCCTTCTTTTATTCATAAGAGTGGACTTAGAAGAAAAAAAATCTGAAGGTAAAATGTCTGCAAACAACAGTGAGGGCAAATAAATTGGTTTTACCTGGCCCCATACGATCCAACTTTGTTAGTGGGATGAGGTGTCTCACCAGCACCTAGCTCCTCTCAACAACAACCTGCTCCATTTACTCCCAGATGGGTGACCCTGGTACTCAGGAGGCCACCCAGCAACTCTGCTTGATTCAGATTGGACACATGACCCAATGCCAGCCAATTTGTTGGTTGGCCAGTGTCTACTGAATCTATCTTCTCGAATATTACTTGTGTTGTCAATTGATAGCTGGCCCTTGAATTGAAAAGTCAACTGGTACAAGAGTAACAATATTGTACCACACAATCAAAAAACCAAAAAACTAAAACAAACAAAAAACTGGGAGAGAAGGGGCCAGGATTTTTCAAAAGTACAGAATCATAAAGTGATGACAGAAAATGCAAGATTCAAGAGTGCAAGTGGCCCCTGAAAGAGAGTCAAGCATATGCCTCACTTCCTGGTTACATTCCTGGTCCTGATGGCTTCATCTCTGGATGCCCCTTCCACTGTTTGAGAGGGAGAAACTCCCTCTACTTGAGTTACTTTAAGTGGGTTTGTTTCTTATATCCAGAACGGACCTGACCAGGACACCATCCAATCTTACTTTCCCTTATTTCCCCATACTCCCTATTCTGCACTGTTAGTCCTTGTTAAGAAAATCTTTTAACTACTCCCCAGGCCAGCCAGGTTCATAATCCTGTTGCCTGTATCTTCAGTAACATTAATAATATTATCACATCATTCTCAAACCTCTCCCTTCCCTGTCCAACATCCCTAGCCCTAGCTGTCAAACTCTAGGGAAGAATTTCTATTAATGGTCCTGGTAGGAACCTTCTCTTTTTTATATTTTTTATTTTGTATTTATATATATTTTTTTAATTTTTATCTTTCAATTAGAGTTGTCATTCAGTATTGTTTTATCAGTCTCCATGTGGTCTCTTCTTTATATACCCAGTTATAGGAGTTCTGTTTGGCTACTCTTCAGATGGTTCTTCAGGTTGACTGCTTCATAATTTAGTTGCAATTTTAATGCCATCATGGGAGGAGACGAGCACAGCGTTTACCTACCCCACCATCTTGACAGGAACTCTCTGGAAACTTCCGTTTTTATACATTATTGGTTAATAGTTCAAATTACCTTTTTACAAATCCTACTCATTGTTCCTGGCTCTATTTTCTGGAATTATGGAGAAGTCTACTGCTACCTCAGCACATGCTACATTTTTGACAACTAACATATCCCACTATAAGAGTTTCCCCTTCCTTTTATTTCTCATGAAGTGATTTCAAGGCCCCTGGTGACTTCTCTTCCTCTGACACTGCCCATGCCACCCCACGTCCATTTCACCAATTCCTACCCACAGTTAAGTGCTCAGCCTAAATTCACCTTCCTATGAAAACTGCCCAGGGCACACTCAGAGAGAAGTAGTTCATTCAGTGTAGTGGTTATCAACATGAGTTTTGAAATGAGACAAACTCAGGTTTGATTTCTGGCTTCAACATTCATGAACCATAAATCTTGGCATGTTATCCATCTTTCCATGCTACAATGTCCTTATGTGTCCAATCTTAGTGCAATACCCACCCCTCAACGTTGTTTTGCAACAAAGTTGACCATATGTAAAGTGCTTAGTAAAGTGCTTGGCACACAGAAAAAGCTCAGTCGAGGGTGTTTTTTATTTCTTCATGTATATAAATCTCTTTTCTGAACTTTGGGTAGGTTTAGTGGTTCAGAGAATAATCTTTGGGATCAGATGGCATGGCCTGGTAATCAACTGAGTGACTTTGGGCAAGTTACTGCACTTCTGGGTCTCTCTTCTACGAAGTAAAAGCACATATAGTAGCTACCTCATGTTACTGTTGTTCATGAGGATACAATATGTTAACACATGTCAGGAGCTTAGAAGAGTTCCTGGCAAAAGATATCATCATCACTGAAGAGAGCTGTTATCTCCTCAAGATTGAATACTTACACAATACCTGATTTCATGCCTGTACTTCTCGTCAGCTAATTCATTTGTAGCTGAGAAACCATGTTTTATATTTACAATTTCTGGATTCAAAAACACACTTATTGGAAAGAATGAAGGAATCAATGAGGAGCATAGGATCTACAAATGAAATAATCCTAACTGGTATATTCTAGCAATGTTAGATAGTTAAGTCAATACAAGACAAATAAACACAGAAGCCCCATTTGGGGCTCCATATCTACCTGATGGTAAGAGATGGGGACAGGCTTCCGGAAGACTATCCACTCTACAATTTCGCTACACGGTGGGGTGGTCAAAGAACCAGTGTACCGGTAATAGCTGCCCAGGGATGCAGGCAGGAGGTCTCGGAGGACGAAAGGATCCAGAAAGGTCTCTTTCTCTGTTGAGGGGAAGAGGCAAAAGAAAAGCACAATGGTAAGTTGGTACCACGCTGCAGACACTCAGGCAAAATCCTCTGCATGCTGGTGCCACATCATAATCCTTATGTTTGTTTGCATCCTGAGGAGCACTAGCATTTGGTGGTGGAAAGCCACAGCAAACAAAGCAGTATTTCCTAGGGAGTGTTCTGAGGCACCAGTACTGCACTGTCGTTCATGAAAAACAGGTTCCATGACGAACAGCATTGGGCAACACTGCGGTCCCTCCCTCATCCCCAGGAAATGGACGGAACACTAGCGTACTAAAGTCTGTGAGCAGTCCTGCAGAAAAGCAATGGGCCTGATTTTATCTAACCCGAATCCTCTACAGTTTTTTTTTCACCATAGAACCCTTCTCTAGCTAAAACTTACAAAATAATAATCAGTGGAACAAACTCTGGACATCCATCAGAGAACCAGTGTGAAATGAAAATCATAAGTCAAGGGTAAAATACAGCTCCAAAGTTGGTTACATACCATGATGGTTTCAACCAAGGCCTGTGCAAATCAAAGCGCAACCTAAACAAAGAACAACCCTGAACTTATAGAATTGTGGCTCTACTAAAAGGCTTCTTTCTTTTTACAAAAGTGGAGGGGGTCTTTCCTGAAGTAGAAGAAATAACATTTAAGCCAAGATCCAACAATACTAACTCACAATAATTCTATGAGAAATTCAAGGTACAGAAAGAGTTAGTACCTGCCCAAGGTCACACAGCTCCCAAGTGGCAGAGCTAGGATATGAACTCAGGTGTGCTGACACCACAGCTTGCACAGACTGATTCAGCTAAAGCAGGAGCTGAGGTGAACTAGGTGAATACTGAAAGGTGGGGGCAAAAGAGGAAAAGAAGGGCATTTTAGGCCTTGGGAAGAATATGTGTGAAGGTCCTGAGGCAGGAAGAAATAGTGCAACAGAGACTAGGTTCTGTGTTACAATTCTCCCAATCAGACCCAGCTTATTTCACAAATCAGATAATGTTCTAGTCTCCACCTGGGTCTCCAAAGGTCTAGTCCTGAGTTTAAGTCTGGGGTTACTTCCTCTTCCCTTTTTAGGACATTATAGTCCTGTAAATGGCTTGCCTCAGCTCCTTAATGGCCTCTACCCTGGGCCCCAGCACATCCCTGGGGGACTTCAGGGATCCAGGTTACTTCAGGCACACATCTATGTCTACAAGGAGTATTCTTCCCAAGTCTCACACTTCCTCCCTGCTCTTCTTTTGTGCAGAACGAACGGTGCAGGTTTTTGGGCAAATGTGTATCCTTAAACTCAAGCGGTCTATGTAATTGGGAATAATGCAAAAACTACAATAGAAATTGACTATATTAGAATAGCTAAAATTTCCTTTTGGTTAAGATTAGTTGAAAAAAACTTTTCATTTAGCTTTTACTATATGTCAGGCACTATTCTGAGTATTTATATGTTGCAAACATTTAAATAGCACTTACTGTTCTGAGAGCTTTTTAAAGATTAATTTATTTAATACTTAAAATAGCCCTGTGAAGTAGCTCCTATTATTACCACCAATTTACAGAGCTGGAATGCAAAACCAGGTGGTTGAGTTTAGAATCCAAGCTTTCAATATTCTTCAACCATCACTATACTCTCTCATTTTGCGACCCTATGAAATACACACTTTTACTACTCCAATTTTACATCTGTGGAAATCAAGGCACAGAGATGTTAAATAACTAAGCCCAAGGCCACTACTGAACAGTGAAGTGGCAGCAGTTAGTCATAAGGCTGATTCTTATGTTTTCAATTCACTTTTAAAAGGAAAAATTAAATATTAACAATAAATGCAAAAGTCTTCAAATCATAGGGTCCTATAATCAAAATTATAAAAACGGTTTCCGTTGGACAAAAGGCTGGAATTAATGGAATTGTCCCTCTGCCCACTGGCACATCTGGGCCTTAATTTAAACCTAGCTCCCAGCAGCCTGATGATGGGGACGGGAGGGGAATCTTCTCAAGCATGCTTGGCTGGGACTGGTTTGGCTGGAAGGAGGAAATATTTTCGCCTTTCTTTGCACTTCCTGGTCTGTGTAAATAGCTGACACAAGGCTCAAAGCAATTGAGCATGTGTAGGGCTTGACAAACCAGAAAATTGCTATCTTCCTTTCTCCCTCATGTTGTAGGTGAACTTGGCATTACACCGCAGTGCACAGCCTGTCTTAGGGTCAAGGGCTCCAGACTAAATGAGGCCTGATCCAATATTAGGGTTGCAGTTAATGCTGTGGTCAGACAGGAAGCAACAAGACAATCCTGCAGGTCCTGAGGAGGCAAAGCCCCCACCTGAAGCATCCACTTGAGGAAGAGGCCAAGCTTTAAAAACATTAAAAGATAAATCAGAAACACCTGCACTACCAATCTGAGGAGACTAGATTTCGAAAGAGAACACCACTTCAGCAGGATCAAGATTCTTAAATGAGTTCTCTACAAGCCTTTGAATTCAGCGGAGACTCATGGAAATTGAAGTTGTGACCACTGCTACAAATGCAGAGGGTTTCTCTGTCCTTGACCAACCCAAGGTCTTCAGAGGCAGATTCTGGCTTTAATTGATTAGTAGGTGCAATCAGACAGGTGGTGGGGTGAGCAGACTGGGTGAGGGGGACAAAGAAGGCGGCTTCACCGCTTGTACATTCCACCACCGTCACTACCATTGATCTTAAAGGTCTGAGATCTGGAAGCTCCTTAGACAGCTCTAGTTCAGTATTCAGAAGTGGAAGAACCCTTTCCTCAAACAAAATCTCACTCAGGAGCCAGACAACTCAAACAGCTGAATGTGTAGCCAGGTGACTGAAGTTGATCTGGGAATCTAGGAACACTGAAAACCACCACTTTAGTTCGATTTAATTTTATGGCCAGGGAAATGGAAGACCAAGGTGAAGTAACGGAGCCAAGGTAGAAAACTGGAGTTGAATACAGACACTCGATTAGGGTTCTTTCTTCAGGGAAACCCCATAGGCTCTGGAGCAATAAGCCTAGGAGCAGAGAAAAACCACCTAGTGCCAAAAACCGAGTCGAACTGCTGCCCTCTCCTCAGCACCTCACTTCTCCATCCCTGCAGGGCTTAGTGAAGGGAGCAGATTCTCAATCTGCTGGTTCAAACCTCTACTCCTCCTGATCTCAGGTACTAAACCTTCCCAGGTCGTTGTGAAGATTAAATAAATCGGCACAAGAAAGGGATTCAGAAAGAGCTTAAAACATAGTAAATATCTCATAAATAATAAATATTACTTTAATTATTACATATATTATTATTATTCCTCTAAACTACCAAGGCCTGGCCATATACTTACATAACCATGTACTTCCTTTAAGTGTTTGAACATGTATCTTATTTTTTAAACTGGATTACTAGTGCCTCAAAAGCCCATCATGTCTGACATAGTGTCCATCGACCTGAGCAGTACAGGTTACAATTTATGGGTTTTCTTTGCCAAAGTTCTAGCGTGGCTTTGAAACCAACTAACATTTAATAGCTGTGTGACATCAGGGAAAGGTCTTAACCTCTCTGAGGTACTTCCCTTATCTGTAAAATGGGAATACTGAAAACATTTACCCTTCAGGGTTGCTGTGACAATTAAGCAAGCTAATAAATGTAATGGGCTTAGCACAGTGCCTTGTAAAACCTGATTTATCAAGGCAAGCACATGGCGGAGAGCAGGCTGGCTCATGTTGTGTTTTAAGCTAGGGATTAGCAAATGTTTTCTTTAAAGTGCCAGTTAGTAAATATTTGGGGTTTTGCAGGCCAAGAGGCAAAATTGAAGGCACTAATATAACAAACACATTTCTACAACACAACCTTAACAATGTTATTCAAAATGCTAATAATAACTGAGGACAGTTTTTAAAATATAGGTCTTCTATAATAAAAAGAATGGAATTCTTTTTTAGGGAAATAACATTTTACTTAATTAAGGTTCAAATCTAAGAACAATTCTTATCTTGTAAGGGCCATATAAAAATAAGCAGTAGAATTGATCTGGACCTCAGGCAACATTTTACCTCCCGATTTTAAGCCAAGTGTTGGGAGTTGGGGGCCGAGTCATCAGAAATGGGAGATGGGGGCATGCTACATGTTCAGGTGCCTCCATCACAATTTCTTTTGTAAACATACATTACAGAATTAACTCTTGAGTTGTTGTCTTTCCCCACTGAGTTTTCTAAGTTCAAACTTAACATTGATTTTTACTGATCTTCCTGAAAATATCATTTCCTGCTCAGTCCTACAGATAGTGTTCTACTGACAAATGGGGTGCTCATAATGCTTAATTCTAAGTCAGAAACAATTTTAGGAATAACAGCCTTATATTTCTAGCACTGCCCACAAAGCCCATGTAAGCCACAAGGCGCTCAGCTGGCTGGACTCAATACTGGGAGTGCCTGAGGTCTGCCGCCAGGAAGAAGAAATAATGCACTTTTCAGCTGAAAACACGAACTCTTCCACTGAGAAAAATCTTAATAAATGTAGATATTTTAAATTTGAGAGAAGTGCTAAGGCCAGGCCCTCTAGATCTGAATCCTAACTTGTCTACTTAAAGGTCTGACCTAAGACAAGTTATTTAACCTCCTTGTAACAGTTTCCTCATCTGTAAGATGGGATTATAATAGTACTGTCCTCATTAGAAGGTTGGGAGTATTAAATGAATTAACATTCGTTACAGCGTAGGAGAGTGTCTGACATAAAATAAGCACATATATGTGCTTATTAAACGAATCTTACTATAAGAGAAGTTTGACACCAACCTCCATACTGATCAGAGCAGTCTGCCTCCAACTTTTATCCTAATTAGTAATTTGAATTCAAAACATTCTTATCTCAGCCACTTAACTAGTTGAGAAAAATATTTGAAACACTCTACTTATACTACCACTTATTCCATTATACCATAATAAGTAGGTACTATGCATTACTAGATAAAAGAATTGAAAAGAAATGAATCTCATATTCCACTTTCAAGGATCCCAGTGCTGTGTGTGGACAATATTATATTTTAATAATTAATTGTTCATCAAAGAAAAAGATGAGGAACAGGGATGCTAAATTCAAAGCTTTTCAAATTGCAAAAATGAATAATGTATGACTTTTATATTAAATACACACTATATTAAGTAGTCTACATTTCACCCAAGTCTATCTTTCATTTTTAAGTATTCTAAACGACAATGTGAATAATCAGTTAGGGGAGTTTTGTTTAGAAGAAGAAATACCTTATTTGAATGCAAACGGAGTATATTTGAAGATGATTAAATTTTTCTTATCAATTAGAAAATTTTGTACGAGGGCTTTCAAGTCATGGTCAACCATTAAACCCAGCGTGGCCCAGTTATCCTTGCAGTTTCCTTGAAACATTAAATTATGTCTGATGATTCTGTGCAATTTCTTATTTCTGATAGCAGTGCCAGGAGGCAATCTTTAATTAAAGAAAATCTGAAAGATTCAAACATGCATAATTGGATTAAAAATGTGATCATTAAAACATTAGATGATAATCATCTGATTGATTGCATTTCTTTCAGTGTGTTAATAACCTAATATTTTCAATGCTTTAGTTACATAGGAAAAGCCCTTTATAAGATATAATGAACAATCAACATATAGAAGAGAATTATGAAATAACCAAGAATTACGGAATTACATTGAAAACACACACACCAATGAACAAAGTATTACACTAGAAGGTATATGGGCAGGATGTTGTGGTCTCTGGGGAAGAATACGTGTGCCCCACTGAAAACAAAACAAAACAAAAAACAATTTTAGGGAAGTGTATAAGATAAACTAACAAAAGAAAAAGCCCAAGTTTCTATTTTTAGCATGATGATTTAATTTCTTCAGGGTTTCCCAAAACTTTTCATAAGAAAAAGCCATTAATGTTTCCTTAAACACTTAATATCACTGGGGTAGGGCTGGCCTTCTGCTTCTTGTTAGGGAGGGTAGGGAAGGAGTGACAGTGCGAAAAACTTGGTATTAGGTTACTCTAAATGGGGGAAGAAGATTTATGACGATGATGCTAAAGTTAATATGCATGCAAATCACCTGGGGAACTTGTTCAAATGTAGATTATTATCCAGTAAGTCTGGGATGGAGGCCGTGATTCTGTATTTTTAATAATGCTGACCACACTCGAGCAAGTATTCAGTTTCTACAAGGACTGTACCAAGAGGCCCCTATACCCTCTGTGGTCTCATCCACTGCTACTTTCTTACTCTAAGGTATAGCCACACTGGCCTCTTTGTTATTCCAGGTCACACTACCCCAGGGCCTTTGCACTGGCTGTTCATTCTGCCTGGAACATTTCTTCACTGCTCTCTATTCATGGCCGGTTTTAGACCAAATGCCTTTCAGCTGCTAACAACCTAGTCACACTGAATGACACATTTCTCAAAGAGGTCTCCTCTGATCACTGTTTAGAAAATGGCAATTTTAAGGGCCAGCTCATTGAGAAGAAAGCATTTGATTAAAAACCTGAAGACAAAAATGAACTATGTGGCTATCTGGGGAGAACATTCCAGGCAGAGAGAAAAGCCAGTGTGGAAAAGGATTCTGCCTGGTGTGTGGCTGGTGTAAAATGAGCAAGAGGGAAAGTAGAAGAAACAGTTCAAGAGCCCAAAATAAGATAGGCTCTAGGAGAAAAAAAATCAGCTGCTAGTTAAGTACAGGCTAGAATTAAGCAAAAAATTGTGAAGCAGCCAAACACCTGACATAGAGTCATCAGCTCTGGGTTAAGTCTGGACCAATCATTAATGGACTGTGTGATCTGGGAGGAACAATGGGTCTGACTGGCTGGTGACAGAACACAGGAGCCAGAAATGGGAGGTTGGGATGGAATAAAAAAGCCTGAGGGCCAGACCCAGGGGTTTTAGAAGCTTGGCATCTAGAAGCCATCGAGGAAGTCAGAAAGCATTTGATTATAATTAAGATGATGGCAGAGACCTCTCAGAGGGAGCCAAGGAATTAATTTTTTGATCTAAATATAAGCAACGATACTTGATGTATATAACGGATGTTCACTATTAGGCATGTCCCCTCTGTCATCAATAAGAAAAATGAAATGGGAAAGACAGGGCAATGGAAATTGGGCTAGCCCATTTTTAAGGTGTAGTTACTTACAAGGCTTCATGATAAATGATTTTAAGAAACAAGCACCAGACTGACCCAAGAACTGTGGGGGTCCAAAGAGTTTCAAAGGACACTAGTTCCATTTCATTTTACCAATGAGGAAAATGAGGTCCAGAGAAGGAACCTGGCTGAGTCAAGAGTACACAATGAGGTGGAGAGTGAATCTGGGTCTCTCAATGCAGAAACACTCTCTACCAGTGGGCAGAAGATTAAATGCGTACCCCTAGGCCTTCTCTGTAAGGCACAGTGCAGAGAAAATCCTAGAGGCCAATATTATGGCATGAATAACTAGTATTATTACAAGGTTTGAGCAAGGGTGCCTTGAGAGGGAGAGAGTACACCTGATTAATCAGATTCCTATATTCAAGGACCCAGAGAGGAGCTCCAAGGTCATGAAACGGCCACTCCACCCTGATTTAAAGACTTCTAGCTTCCCTGCATTTATTTCAGTTATTTCAGTTGGCTAAATGTGGCATTTTGATTTAAGGGTTGACATTTAAATGAAACATATGTTGACATTAATATTTCCAAAGAAATACTATATGAAGAATAGAGTCTTGTCAATAATTAAAGGAAAAACATGACATTTAAATGATAGTCATATAGTGACAAAAAAAACCAATGTTATCACTGAATAGTTTCATTCCTTGCCTCTCTCCCCTACCCGGTTCTTGTGGCCGTAACTGACATGTTGTGTACATTCTTTTAGATTCCTTCTGATGCTCAGTCAATGACCTAATTCACAGAGGGGAAACTGAGACACACAAGAGTTAAGTGATATTAATAATAATCAGGAAGTTAGTCAGTGCTGGAAATAGAAACTATTCCAGCACAGCTAGACAGCCCAAAAACACTGGGCTGTCAAACCACTGCTCCACTGAATAAGCTGGGACAAATTAGCCAATCTTTATGAACCTCAGTTTACTCATCTTTCCCATAGGATTTTCTCACCATGCTGCTATGAATTAAATAAGATTCTATGAATAGGACATCCTGTCAGAAACAGGTATACAGGAGAGGCTGCTGTTTCTTCCTTTTACCCACTTTCTGTTTCCTTAGCGACTACCTTTTTTCCTGATCTCACAGGGATGTCCTTCCCAGCCCCCAAGTCATCTTTGTCACCACTGTCTTCATCATTTCATTTTATTTTTGTATGGCCCAACTAAGTCAAGCAACACGCATTCTATTTCAACATCCAGGCAGTGGTGGAGACAGAACTCAGAGCTCCACAACCACCATTTGTCTACACATGGCCTCCATAATCAAGTCAACAAGTGAAACAACAATGCTGCTGGTTGTGGGAGTGCGGCCTGTGCCAGGCACAAGTACATACAATAAGTCACTGACTTCTTAGGACAAACCAGTAAGGCTGGCATTATTATTACCCCATTATACAGTTGAGAAAACTGAGCCACAAAGAGCTTGAGTGATTTGGGCAGGTTGTACAACTAGTGAAAAGCAGAACTGGTCGAGCCCAGAGCCCGTGCTCTTGGCCACTATACAACAGTGCCTTCTGCTGTACCAAGGTGATACACATGCAGCGGGGTAAGAAAATCACACACTGTAGCCTTAAGTGCTTTAGCAAGCACTGCAGTAAGTAACTGGAGACATTTTAAAACTCTCTTTGCTCCTTATATCCCATTGAAAAACCAGGAAAAGGGCATTTCCCTGGGCTCCTATATCCCTGTTCAAATGATAAAATATTGATAAAAAAGGCTGGCCAAATGAGAATTAGCCTTAAATTCAAATCTAACCTGAAAGGAATCATTTTTGAAGTATTTTTCTGTCTTAACATTATTGTTAACTATTAGTGATAAAAGAGAAGCCACAATGCATCCCATTTCCTGGCTTCAGCTAAGAAAAGACATGGAAATGGCTAATGTCTATGGCGGTGGTTTGGACACACTGAAATCCAGGAAACTGTGGATGTAGCTTAAATGTGCTTGTTTCTAGAAGATTTTGAGATCAAAAGTGTTCAGATAAGCATCTGCCCTTCCTGGATCCATAACAAACATGAGGCAATTAGTTAAGACTAAGGTACTGCATATTTATAGCATACTTCAGAAAAGTTCCATGTAATTAAATGCTGGAAACATAAACTTCAAACAGGGAATTCTCTCGTGTATTTAGAGCTCAAAATTATCACCTGGCTGTAGATAACCCAGCACTGGCTTTCCCATTCAAAATGGAGAGAATAATTTGAATTTCTTTCTTTCTTTAAGGTAAACACTAAAACAGAACTGTCTTAAATTCAGTGGATATACATTTTGATTATGTGGCAATTTGGGCAAAATCAAAACTCAAGCCCATCTCTGTAAAGTCTATCAAATGGGTAAGTAATGACCCGATGGGTGTTTTCATTGTCCCAACATAAGCAAACCACTGTGTGACAACAACAGCATTAGTAGAGCTGCTATAATAGCCACAGTGTAGACAAGGCAGGGTTGAGAAACTATTTGTGTGAAGTGCCAGGAGCAAATATTTAAGGCTTTGCTGGCCAGATAGTGTCTGTCACAACTACTCTGTCTTTGTAGTATGAAAGCAATCATAGACAATATGCAAACAAATGAATGTGGTTGTCTTCTAATAAAACTTTATTTATAAAAACAGGCAACAGGCCATACTGGGCCCACAAATTGTGCTTGCTGAACTCTGATTTAGAGCACGGTGAACACATGCCTGGTACCCCTTGTTCTCAACACTTTCCTTGTCTTAAAGAATTTAGCATTAATACTCACAAGGCAGGTACTTCCATTATTCCATTTTACAAGGTGGAACCTCAGGGGCAGAGAGATGCAGCAAGTTCTAAAGGATCACACAGCTCCCAAGTTGGAGAGCCAGAGTTCAAACCCAAGACAAACTGAACTCTGAAGCACTGTCCCAGATTCCTTGCTCAGTAGTATTTCTAAGAATCAAATTTCAAGTGAAAAATAATAAAATTCCATTTCTTTAAAAGTCTTCCATAATGCAGACTTAAAAAAAAAAAAACAAACTCATTCCAAAGTTCCAACTGCTTTCATGTGAACACATGAGATTATTTTGCAGGCAAATAACATTAGTCTTTTGACTTCCAGCAAGGCCAGAAAAAAAAAGACTCTTCATGAGATTAATTTTCTCAAAGGAAGGGGAAATCCTGGCCATCATCTTACCCTTAATGCCTTGACAAGCACCTTTTAGGCACTGGATAGGTGGGATAATGAATAGACTCCATGATTAAAGGAAAGGAGCTTAGAGATCACATACACAAAACAGACAAAACTCCCTCAAAACACATTAACTTATCTCTGCTCCATCTTCCTGCTGCTCGATTATAATGACACGGACTACTATTTTTGCCTAACAGTTTATTTTTTCCCAAAAGTCCCTTGTTCTAGGATTTATCTTCTTCCAAAGTCCGTCCAAGGTGTCTTTCAGAAACTTCAGCCATTTAACCTCAAACAGAAAATTTATGTCAAGATCTTCCAACACAGGGATAATCACAACGGTGCTAGAGTGACAATGACAGAATATGGTCTTGTTAAGTATGTCCTCACTTGCCCCTTCAGTAGTCTATATGATGAACCTCAATCAACACTGAAAGATTCAGGTGGTGACCCTGGCAGAGAATAGAGGGAGAGAGGGTCTGGGACTAATAAGAGTCAGCGTGAAGTCACGAAGTCCTCGGTTCAGGTCACCCAGCCATTTGTCATTCTGTATAATGGGGACCATGACAGTTGTATCTCAGAGGATTTCTGGAGGATTCAGTGGTGCCTGTCATGATAATTAGACCCTCACCTGAAGCAAAGCCAGAGTGAACCAGCACAGTAGCAGTGAGGGGCCTTTGTCCTTAGTCCTGTCCCTGACATCCTACTCCTTGATTTCTAATTTCCTTTCTCTAAATTCCAAAAGGAGGTGCTGGCTTCCCAATTCATCTCTTAATGATACAATCCCAAGACAGCTACAGGTCTTTCTTTCTTTGGCCCATAATCAATTTAGAGAGAGAACAAACAGCCTGCAAGGGCTACTTACGGTAAAAAAGTTGATAAAACAGTGCTGCCACTCCCCTCTTTGCTTTGTTGTGAGGCCACTTGGTACTTGATGTGATCCAGAGAAAAGCTCTATCTGAATCTCTTACTGTGTCATGCTCAATCACTGTCTTCTTTGATTGTGAAATTGAACACATGTGCAGAAGGCGCACAAAACATGCATGTACCATAGACAAATAATCCTAAAGCGAACCCTGTTGTGACCACGTAAAACAAAAGAGGCCCTTGCCACCCTCCCTTAGCCTGTCCCTAATAATTTTCCCATCCTGCCCCCAAGAAGGTAACCACCACCCTCTTTTTAAAAATAATCACTGCTTTGCTATTCTTTTAGTTTAACCACCTACATGTGCACCCCTCAACTACATATATAAGGTTTTCTCGTTTTTTGAACTTTAGATTGAGGAATAATCTATGTATTCTTTAGATTCTTGCTTTATTTCATGGATCTCAGAGGTGCCCAGGCTGTTAAGAGACACAGATTCTACTCTTTTTCAACAAGGGGAAATGTTCTATTGTATGACTACCCTATGCTGTATTTATCCAGCTTCCTAATGACATGCATTTGAGGTATTTCTAGGTTTGGGCAGTTAGGAAAAGCAATGCCACAAAGATTTTCGTATACTTCTCATGGTCCTCCTACATCTGAGTTTCTCTAGGGGACTTATACAGGGTGGGGCTACTGAATCAACTTGACTAGATACTGTCAAGCTGATTCTAGCAAAGTATTAGAGTACTTGGTATTCATATCCTGGCCAACACCTGACACTGTCAAAATTTTAATATTTGATTATCTGGTACATGCTGTGAGATTATTTTTCAGCTTTGTGAATGTATTTACAAATAGTCAAATGCAGAAATCTAAGGAGATTGGGTGGTAAATTTTTATATTATACCTATACAATCATCCTACATATCAAGATATATAATAATTTTATCACCAAAGGAAATTTCTTCATAGCATTTCTCATTCAATATACCCCTTCACCCCACTATTCTGACTCTTATCACCAGATCAGTTCTGCCTGTTCTCGAACTTTACATAAATGGAACCACAGTACGTGTTCTTTTGTTTTTGTGTAAATCAAGCAGTTAATTATTTTTAATTGCTGAGTAATATTCCACAATATGAATATACTACAACCTGTGTATCTAGGCGCCCACTGGTGGACATTTGGGCTGTTTCCATTTTGGGTCTATAATGAACAAAGCTCCCGTGTACAAGACTTTTTGTGGACATTTCTCTTGGGTATCTACCTACACGTGGAATTGCTGGCTTGGAGGGTAAGGCATATGTGTAACTTTGGCAGAAATGGCCACATGGCTTTCGGAAAGGCTGAGCCATCTGCTTATCCACAGCAGTTGTCACAGAGTGCCAGGAGCACCAGGCCCTGCGGCTGGTTTCTTTTTACAACATGTGTCTGTGGCCAGTGATGCAAGGGCAGTTGTATAAGATAAAGCCTACCCACTGCTTTCTAAGGAATTCATATTGCTCCAGGTCCAGAGTCTCTTCTAGGTTATTTTTGATTGTAGAAACCTCTCAATTAATTATAGCAGGCGGGAAATGGGAAAAAGAACAGACGAAGAGGCACCAGCTCTTACCACCACATGAAAATGCTTGGCCAGGTAGTCGTTTTTCAAATTTACCACATTTCTTCCCTTTCTGCTACATGCCTCCATTGACTCAGGCTGTTCTATGCCTTTGTAGATTTGGGGAGTTGATGATGAGTTTCCCAGGGCAGGAGAAAAAATGGGTGGAAAACACAGCAAAAGTGAGCTTGGTGAATAAACTAGCCAGTTAGGGAAACTACTTGGCAAAGAAACTTATGATCTTCTCATAGCCTCAAATTTCACTGCAGAGCATTCACACCAAAAGCTTGCAAGAGCCCCTTTTTGTGACTAATAAAAGGGTGTTTTCAGGTGATAATTTATTGGTACTTTCACTGATAGCTTTCTAAGAAAGCCCGGGGAGGAAGGATGGGGAAGAAGAGTCATCTCACTCGGACTGGTGTCTGAGGCAATTTCTAACTGTCCCCTTCCCAAATCTCCCTGCTCATGAAGTGGTACATTCAGCGAAAGAGGGAAGTGGTGGCGAGGAGGGGAATAGGAAGGGAGGGACCAATAGTCAAAGCTCAACAGCCAAACGATCACTACTAGCAAACTTACTTTAAAAAAAAAATGGGTTTTTCTTAAATAATTGACATGAGCGAATGATTAGTGTTTCAGCGTCTTCTGACAGTATTCTAGAATATGTACACAAACAGCCTGGTGGGTTTTCTTTGGGTGGCTACTATGAAAAAGAATAGAAAGTAGGTAATCCAAAAACTTGAGGGGAATAAAACCCTTTTTAATTGGCATGGGATATAGTGTACATTTCTTGGCATTGGTCAACTGGGTAAAACTACTTATAAGGGAAGGCTGCATTTCTATACCAATTCACATATACTTTGTGGGTGTAAGTTGTGGATACAAGTAAAATGGATTTTTTTAAAAATTAGAATAGACTAAGTTCTTCAGAACCAATATTTTTATTTGGCGTGGCTACTTGCAAGGGCTGATTTTTGTAGACAAAAAGCACTGTAAGTAACTGAGTCAATGCAGTGAATAGGACTCACAATTTCTCCCTAAATTTTCCTCTCCCGTGGATATTGGTGGTATAAATAAAATATCTGATTACATTTTAGTGCTTTCATCTATTAGCTCAATAGATAGACAAGACCAGAATCAGTGACAAATTACCTCTCTCCATTCTATTTGTATTTTTTCATGGCTCTCAAGCATGTAAAAATCACAATTTACATAGAAAAATGAACGTAAGAAACAGCACTTTATTTTGCCAAGAGGTTTCTAGGTATCTCTCCCCAGCATCAGAGAAACAATGTTGCCGAGCTCAGAGCCTCAAATATGCTACATCGCTCACCACCAGATGTCATCACCTATTCCGGTCCTACCGGAAATCCTACACTCCCTTCTCTGCCTAGACAATCTCTATGCACTCTTTAGGTTTTAACGGTCACTCTGTCTGAGATGCCTTCTGTAAACCTCCAAGTCTGAGTTAAATTTGTTGCTTCCCATTCTATAATGTAATTACATGCTTAACCATGTCTCTCTCAAGTCTATAAACTCAGTGAGGGCCGGTCCATGTCTGCTGCGTTCTCTATGCCTAGCTTCATGGTGTACTTAGATTAGGCATTTAATAGCCATGCACAAAAGAAACAAGCACTGCTCTAAGAACCTCTGAGCATTTTAAAGGTGAGAGGACCAAAACGTGATCAGGAAAATGTCTTTGGAAGGGTATGAACCTCCGTGCCAGCCTAGGAGGTGCACCCGAGATCTCACAGACAAACTGCTTTGAGGAGCCTCGCCAGCTGACAGCCTGTAGCTGCTCTGCCTTCAGGATGATGACAGTGTTCATGTGGATGTCACCCTGCTGGGATGCTCCTGCCAAAGACTACACATGGTGGGGAGCCAGGGCTGGGCCACTCCTGCCCAACATAAATCTCCTTTCACGGGCATTCTTGGCTCTGGGGTTCTCCAATGGCCTGGCCGAGACTTTCTTAACACTGCCTTCAGCCAGTCCTCCTGGCTTTCCTGTCTCTGCACATGTGTCAGATCTGTGCTGTCTCAACACTCGTCCCACCTACTCCCGCTTCCTCTCCTCTTCATCTTTCACAGGCAGTCCCTTCCTGCCAAGAAAACTCTTCTGCACTTAAAATTCCGTTTTGGGGTTTGCTTCACAGAAGACCCGAAAGACCAAATGCCAAGTATGGCTGGCTGGTGTGACCAGATTACTCATCGCCATTTCAGCTGAAGGTCCATATAAGATTCTTCCTATTAGTAAAATACTCACTATATGAGAAATTAATATTCTTAGATATGACTCCCAGAGCTGATAAAATAAAAGCCAATACTGAAATGTAGCGAAAATCCATATTGATTTTTTTCTCTTTACACATCTCTACCATCATTCCCAAGCCATAGATTCTGTGAAGGGCATGATTATTTATATCCCATCAAATTAACAAGTCATTTAAAGCCCTCACAGGGACCTTCAACTGAAAATGCTTCTAGTTCCAACTTAAAATGTTTTTTTTTTTTTTTTTTTTTTTTTTTTTTTTTTTTTAGCTAACTCAATGTTCATTCTCTTTTGGGAAAATGACAGAAGTGATGAGGTTTATCAAAATGGAAGTCAGCAACAGCTCAAGAACAGAGGGCAAAATTGTGTTTCCAAGACATCACCCTATTCCTTTCTCTTCCCAAGCAAAGCAAAACTCGAGTGGCCTTTAGTGTCTTCGACCCTTCTTCCAGTTTTGTATTTTGGTATTTTCTCTAATTTGTATACTTACTTTATTCACTCATTTGGTAAATGCTTATTTAGCATCTTCTATTTGCCACACACACACACACACACATACACACACACGCACGCGCGCGCACACACACACACATTCTTGCCTTCATGAAGCTTATACTTTAGTAGGTAATACATGAGTAAATAAGCAAACAAGGACATTTTTGGATACTTTTAAGGGCTCTGAAGAAAGAAATCTAGGGTGATATGACAGGGAATAATGAGAGTAGGGAGAAGGTGGTAATTTGAATGGATGATTAAGAAGGAACTTTTTGAGGAGTCAAGAGCTGAACTGAGAACTGAAATAGCAAGAGGGAGACACCCTTGCTATGAGCTGAGAGAACAACGACCTTCCTGACAGAGGAAACAGAAACAGCAGATGCAAAGGCTGGAAAGGGTAACACAATGGGCAGGCTGGATGAAGAGGGAGGCAGGCAGTACTTCACCTCCCTTCTAAGTCCCTGAGGGCTGGCCTGTGTCTTAATCAATGCTGCAACCCTGTGAGCACACAGAGTAGACATGTAACATTTTGCTGATCAGTTAGTGAACTTCTTTTTTAGGTAATTATTTCTGCAGGTCTCCTACGAGTTCTCCATTAGAAGACAGGGTTAAAACCGTATCCCTGCCACCCACCTACCAGTGCCAAGTAGAGTATCCCTACATATTACAGCCTTTTAATTGGCAATTGTGGATAACAAGGAAGGATAACACGATTATGCCAGCACACAGCTCATGAACCGAATGATCACTATGCAGTGAGTTTACTGAGATTTGGGGATCTGAGAGCTAAAGGAAGCTTACTGCTTGCTTACCTTTAACATATGTAATCTCCTTCAACTATCACTGTAGAAATAAGAACACACTGATCTACTAAAATGCCATAGCTGGTGGGGTGCTTCCTCTCTGGATGAGGAATAGGTACTTGTTTTGAAGATTCTACAACTCTTTCTGGTGTGTTTGTTTTAAAACAGAAAGAATAGTAGGGGGGAAGGAAGATCTATCCATCATCTCCTACATTTCAAACTCCAAAATTCATAATCTTCACTATGGACTAGAATTTCAAGAAGGAATTTAATCAATAGAGGGTTCAAGGGGATCTTTTGGGAAAGGCGCTCGGAATACACAAGAAGTTGCCCACAACACTAGCTTTCTTAGCACTTCAGAAGCTGCCCAGAGTACAGTGCAACTTCCCTACCCTCCAAAACTCCACTATTGCGACCAACATCAAAACCTAAATGTACAGACAGAATAAATTTTGGCAAAGGTGACTTGCTCCCTGGGAGAACTGTCAAAGGACCGATGTCCTAGCTTTGTGAGAGATTTGCTTCAGAGACACAAACCAAAGTTGAGAAAAAGCAAAAGAAACTTCCTACAATGAAACCTTTATGGCGTGCTTCCAGTCACCCTCTTTATCTACTGTCACTAAGTTTATTATTGTTACCTGCTGCATGACTTAACAGTTATAAGAGCAGAACAATTAATCCAAAATCCCACTTGCTTCAGCTGAACACTGACAACTGGTTTTAGTTTCCCGAAGACAAAGGGAGGGAAGATGTTTATGAAGCTCTGCAGAGTTAGCTAATGTCAAAAGACAATTCTCTCAGAAAGGTGTGAAGGCGTTTTATCACAGCCGTGGAGATGAAGGGGAGATTTATTATGGTTACTAATGCTATTTCTGTCAATGTCTTTGGAATTCTAATTAGATTATTAAAACTTTGCAAGTCATTACATTACATCTAGAATCCACCCCTCCCTGAAACAAGGGTACTTTGGAAATTAGAGGATCTTGATGTCATAGGTAATGATGTATTACCAATAATAAAGTTGCAGGAAAAATTCTCCAATAAAAACCAGTTGGGAAAGACAGAACCCATTTATCTTATTTTCTCTGCCAGTTTTATGCCTGAGGATAAGACGTCTGCTGCACAGAACAATGGCCTAGCTTTTCCCATTCAAGTAGCTGATGATGCTTGCTCACGCGCAGCCAAGTTTAATGACTTGTTACGGCTACTTAAATTTTTTCCCCTAAATCTGAGAGGCAAATCAAGAAATGTATAAATTAAAAGATACTTGAAAGAAGAATATTTTTTGAAGAGATATGAGTGGCAAGTTCAATGCACATGAATGGTACATCTCTGGGCATGTTGATTTATAACATAGGCATTCAAAGTGGTACCTGAAAAGAAATAAATTACTTACTGTTAACCCAGATCCATTTGTAGATAATAAATGGGCGTGCTCTTACTGATCAAATAATGGCTCTAATGCCCTTCAACATCAGTGGATGAGGAATGAATGTCACCTTCTGTCCTCTGCAAGATAACCCCATTTCTTCAGGTAGAGATCTTAGCTCTTCACCTCCCAGCAAAAGGAAGTGTATGTGGCTTACTTACCGTGATGTACGACGCCCTTCAACCCATGGATAATAGGATCCAGTGCAGAATTGTCCCTTGGACTGACCTACATGTAAAGGAAACATGATTGGTTAAATCTATTCTGGCAACAGACACAACAGTCTCAGTTTAATCTTCTAAAGAGAAGGAGGGAAAAAAAGATGTTATCTAGCAAGCTGCTTAGGTCTCACATATACCATGCCTCTTGCCAAACATAGGAGATTTATGACATAATAAAATCAAGTGAGGAAGTCTAAATCAAAAGAGAGAACTTCTCAGAATACATGAGAACAGGAGAGAAATACCACAGTCCTAGCAAAATTTTAAAAACAATGGCAAGACTTTCCTCTTGCTTTGTTTTATTAAAAGTACACCCTGATCGACTAAAAAAAAAAAATCACTGAAAGTCATCAGAGAACAGTCCATCATTGACTGAATATTTCAAAACCTTACTGTAATTATGTTTATTTCTCTTCTTTTTTAGAAAATAGATCTGTTCTGGGCCAGCCTACTCTTGTTCTAAGGACCCCAGTCTCTTGTGCCTTATCACATACTTATAAAGAACATTTCTAGAGTTACTCAAAGGAGGAGAGAGCAGAGGAGAGGAGAGGAGAGGAGTGGAGAGGAGAGGTAATGGCAGGGGAGGGGAGGGGAGGGAAGGAGTTTGAAGAGACAGTGTCTCCCACTTCCATTTCCTTTTGGGGTTTTTAATCTCCTCATAAGTCAAGTCTCTTTGACCTTGAACCTTACCCATTCTCTCCCTTAACTTTCTGATACTAATCAGCATGAATTCTCATTCTTGCCTTCTCTAGAAGATTAAAATTTCACCAGCTCATTATAATTTGGGTTTTTAGGTACTTTTTTTAGATACATATTGAAATATTTACAAATGAAATGAGATGATGACTGGTATTTGCTTCACAATAATCAAGCAGTGAATAGGAAGGGAAACCAACAGGGTGTAAATGTAACAAGATTGGTCATTAATCAATCATTTATGACCTTGGGTGATGAGTATTGGATCGGCAATGATACAATTTTTTCTACTTGTGTTAAGTTTAATTTTTCCCAAATAATAAGTTTTTCAAAATCCATCATCTGTTGCCAGCACAGCTCCTGGGCCTTTTTTCAGGGATGGTATTTACATTTAATCTGCTTTTTAACAAAATGAAGTTGAGCTATCAAAGAACCTTTCCATGTGTTGCAAGACCCAACCTGATGTTTACTAGTTAATCCAGAGGAATCCAAGGCCATCTTAGGTTAAATTTTAAGGTAACTGAAAAATTTCCACACTCCTTCCTTCTTTAGTCTCTCTGTTGGGTTTCCAGTTAGCAATCTGATAATAACCTGTACTTCATACATTTCTTTCTTCTGCCTCAGCATCTCCAGGTTAGAGCTGTGATTCTCAAGTGAAGGCAATTTTACCTGTGTCTCATTCCCCACTCACACCCCTTTGAGGGACATTTGGCCATGTCAACAGACATGGCTGGTTGTCACAAGTAGGGGTGGAGAAGGAGGGGCTATGAGTATCAAGTGGGTGGAGACAGGGCTGCTGCTACGCATCCCACAATGCTCAGAATAGCCCTCACAGCAAAGGATTATCTGGTTCAAGATAATGGTGCAGAAGTGGAGGTGGAGAAAGCTGAGTTAGATGCTCAGTGAGTAAAAAGTGATTACTACTAATGTCCAGACCCCCAAGTAATAATTCAAACTTGAGGACCATAAGGTATGGTGTTATGTTTATAGACTAATACAATGATGTGGGATTTGGTCCTGCATTGTAAACACTATAGGTATGGGGGGAAAAAGAATGAGTGATTAGGAACCCAGTGTATCAGATCACAGTGGTGGAATTCTAGGAGTTGGCATGAGTGTATATCCAAATTGCCTAACAGAAAGCTTAAGTCAAAGTCCAACACAACAAGTTTAAGCACAAAAAACATTCTCCGAGGGCAAATATCCTTGGAATATGCTAAAATGAAACAAAAAATCATATTTGTACCATAGCAAATAAGCGATCAAATATTTTAAAACATGGTAAAAAATGTGATCACAACTCAAAAATAAAGGTAAGGAGAGTCTACTAGTAAATGAGGCCAAATTTCAAAAGTGACAGAAACAAGAGCCCAGAGAAACAGCCTATCTCAAACTGAAGTTACAAACAAAAAGTGAGTCTCTCTTCTCCCTTCTCCAGATTGAGTTTGGTAGAGATATTAATGCCAGTTTAACTACTTGTAGTTATTCTAATATTTGTGGGAAATGGCAAAATGGCCACAAACTTCCTGCTACCCCTGTCACATGCATCTTTGCAATTTACTTTACATATCAACTTCTCCACTCATTGAAACTGGGCTTGACCACGTAACTTGCTTTGGCCAATGCAACATTAGTGAACACAAATCCTGTGTAATTTCTGAAATCCTGAAACCACCAGGTGAACAATCCCAGGCTAGCCCAGTGGAGGATGAGCAACCATGTGGAGCAGACACAGGCCATCCAAGCTGAGGTTGTTTCAGATCCACCAGCCTTCCAACTACCACGCAAGGACAGTGGGTCCAATTAAGACCATCCAGCCTCAGATGAACCACCTTCAGTCTGCAGAGACCAGTCAAACAGGCACCAACAGGAAGAACTGACCAGCCAATCAATGGAATCATAAAGTACTTAAATAATTTTTTTAGCTAATTGGGCTCATCCATTACAGAGCAAAATTTAGCTGTTAGAGAGTTTCTGTGAGTGTGTAGAAATGGAGGATGGGGGACAGGCTATGATATCAGTAATTTTCTTAACCAATACACTCTGCTCATGGTATGTCTTTAAAGTTTCTTAGTGAGATTCCATGTCACAAGACACAGTGTTTGCTATCAACCTCATCAATTCATGTGCTTCTCCAAAACTGTTACCCCTCCCTCTACCATAGCAACATTTCACAGATGCTCTGATTTCCGATTCTATCTGCAAGGGAATGTTTTGTTGTCAGGGGAACCCTTTAATGCATTTAGTCTTATTTGATGATGTGAAAGCTCAATAAAAGTGTTCCTAATCCTCCATGACTTATACCCACAGATAACATTTGTAGCCCTTGCAAGAAGGAAATAACCAGAAAACCTAATCTGAGTTCAATTTTTAATCACTTCTGACAATTTCTCTGTGTCTGATTACTCTGGCCTGGTCTTATTGGAGCTCAAGGGTCTGCCCCAGATTTGAAGCAAGCCCATAAATAAAAAGCCTTCTACAATGCCCATTCACCTCTATGGCCTTCTAGTGCTGGTTTATATTGCTGGGGTTGAGAAGATGGGTGAGGAGAAAGGAAGAGAAAAGTGGAGATTACTGACTGGTTGAAGTAACTTAGTAATAATAGCAAGCTCGTTCTCTAGTTTATATCTTGGTTCCAAAACTCAGGGTGGGACTCCAAACAGCATGCTAATAAGTGGGTTTGTTCAGTGAGGCAAAACCTTAATAGAAAAAATGAACAAACAAACAAAAATCCCTTCTACTCACTGTTCAATCAATTTGCCACTTTAAAATAATTTATGGGCATAAGCTAAGCAATTCAGTCAGCTTTGAAATACGCTTACAATAAACAAGGCTGTTTTAAGCAACCTGTGTTTACAAATTCTGATCTCTGTCCAGGGTATAGGAAGCAAAGGGATAGGGAAAAAATAGAATTCTGAGCCAGAGATGAACTCTTGGAGCTTCAATGTCCCCATCTGTAAAATGGAGATATAATCTTATAATGTTGTTATAAGGAATAATGTTGTTATAATACTGTTGGTCATGTTATAAAGGTCAGAGTATAATGCTGAGTACAACTGCATGTTCAATAGTGGTGGATATGATTGGGCAACAACTTGACCCAAACACTCAAATCTAAATCAGTGTCAAACAACAACATATGTATTCTTGAACTTCTCAACCTGCTTAGTTCTAAAAGTAATGCCTACTTGATTCAAGTTTCAAAAAAAATCCAAATTATGTTTTATTTGATATCCACTCAATTTCATAATATGCTACTCTTTTTAAAGCCACATGTGTGTTGCTGGCTCTTGAGATTTGCTTCCTTCAACTGTAAGATCAAAGGAGTTAAGCGGTAATACTGAGAAGGCAGCAATTGCACAAATGAGCTTAAAACGGACGAGAAGAAACGGTCACCCCCTTTCCCTGAAGAGTTTGTGCTCTCATTGCAAAACTTAGCTTCTGGGCACTTCAGCTTTCATGGCATTAGTCATCTTCAAAAGGATGGCATACAAATGCAACATAGGGCTCTAAGTTAAAGCTTTTAAGTGTCTTTAGACATAACCAAAATACACATAGCCATTAGTGATACAGGAAACCATGACACATAGGTTTCGGCAAAAGGTTGAATTTAAATAAATGCTGATAAAATCTAAACTTCATAATTTTCTTTTCAAATAACAGCACACCATAAGGATTCAAACAACTGTCAAATTAATAACCAAGTTATCAATAATCTCTAGAGATGTTTCTATACTAGAGGGTTTGTATTTATTCATGCTGGAAGCAAAATGAAATAAAGGCAGTGAGGCCCCATTAGACTACATGTGTCTGAGTTCAGATATGTGTTGCCATTTACTTTTCCTGTCCGCCATGCCACTTGGCCCTTGACTTGGATCCTAATAATATTCAATCTATCAAGTGCTGGCCATCTGCTAAATAGGATGGCCGAGACAACCTACTTGCCTTGAATCTGGCATTGCCAGCTGCTCCTATGGTCCTATAAACGTCACATCCAGCCAACATCCTCTTGTGGGAAAAAGGATTTATGTCTGCTGAGGGTGAATGGCTACACCATTAACCACAGCTACATAGGAAAGTGACAAACAGCAAGACTAGAGAGTCCACAGGGCCCTTCTGAATTGCAGAGTTGATGGCCTATCCTCACTGATAGTTAGGAGATAACTCTGTATTCAGAAGCTAAAGTGTCTTATTACAACGAAGTTAAGCACTTCCATCCGATCTGATTTCAGATCTGATTTTCCTCTCCTTCCATGGCTCTTACCTGAAGTGCCTTTGTAGCGAGGATGCTGCAACTTCTTTCATTCTGACTTCAACACCTATCATTTGCCAGATTTGGGTTCAAGTTGCTGTCAAGAACTCCCCGGCACAAACCATTTATAACTTGGATACTTTCCCACAACTATATTTCAGTTAGCCCTTACCCAGAGACAGAGCACACTTCAGATTCCTTTATTAATAAGTTAAACACCTGTCAATAATTTAGGCAATGTGCCTATGTACAAGACAATAATAGCGTCAAACCGCTAACCTCTGATCTATATTGAAAACATCATTCTTTTAATGAAATTTCCTTTTTAATGCAAATAAAAGCCTATTGTTTCACTGTTTCTAATGTGCAAATTTCTTTTTTCCTTTTTGATGTCCCAACAACATTTTCTATTCTCTCCTGACTGTCTCTTCCTCAATGAGATGACAAAAAGCAGAATCAGAGGTGCTGGTACATTAAGCATCTTAAACTGCCTGGAGTAAAGCCAGAGAGGAAAACAGAGGTGCAATTTAGAGTTTGGCATGGCCAAAGAAAAAGGGGCTCTGCAGAGCTGTAGGGCTTTCCATGAAATGAAGGATTTCAGTCTCCTAATCAGCTAAGGGCAAGAAACCGAGAGTAGACTCCTGGCCAGGGGGCTTGGTTTAGCTTTGAAAAATGAATTTTCGGCATCATACTTTTAGCCTAATCTCATAGATATGCAAAACATGACACAGGCATCTCACAGGAGAAGAGCTCCTCTCAGAGGGGCAGGCTGTGGCCCCCTATCATCATCCATTTTCCAGCACTTTACAGCACACACTCCTGGGACTGGTTTCCACCCACAGATGAGAAAACTCTGAACTCCTCAGCTATGGGTTAGGATTAATATGAAAAGGCAACACAATTATAAATGCTAATAGGATTCACCCTACCCCCCTTCAAATTGAGCCTAAGCACTGACACGCTTACTTACTGTTAATTTATAATATTAGTGGAAAATAGTCAATTCACAAGCTATTCATCTCAAGAGAATTGAGGTTCATGATCAGAGAAGGCCATGGAGGAAATGAATTTAATGCTCTTGGTCTACTTAAACTGACCATTCCCTATCCCTCTAACCCCCACCTCTCCAGAGTATTTATTATTTAATTGTCAGACTTGGCTTAGAGAAGCCTATTACTGAAAAATAAAAAAACAAACAAAACAAAAAACAACACAGCAGGGTGACAGTGAGGCCCAGTAGCAAATCGGCAGGACTGCAGATCTTGCCAGCAGCAGGCTTGCCTATCGTCAATATAGGCAATTTCTCATTTTCAGCAGGATCAAACTGTCCTGGGCTGGGTATGCAATGCCATTTCCTCTGGCTATGGACTCACTCAACACTCAATTTCAAAGCCAAAGCAGAAGAGAGGGAGGGAGTAGGCAGGTTGGGGCACCTGGCAAATGAAACTTTCACAGGGACCCACATGGTGATTTTTGTTCTTTGTCTTTTTAATGCATTGTGTTTTAGAGCCAAGAAGGTAGTGGAGGAAGCCTTTACAACAGTTCAAGACAGAGTCCCAGAACCTACCTGTCCTACCCCTGCCAGTCTACTCAAAGTAAAGGTTGCTCCTAAACTGAAAAGAAGCAAAAAAATAATTCAGCCTAGCAAAATACAACCTAGAGTCTTAAGCTACAGAGCAAACCACTTCACACAGATATTGTCATGACCTTTGAATTTAAAAAAAAAAAAAAAGTATGCGATCTGGGGACGCCTGGGGCATGGGAAGCTTATTTCAGGTTCAGAGACTAGCCTGCAAGTGTCTCTCGATTCAGTGTGGCAATGCTAGACAACTTTGACTTTCTATTGTTAATAATCCGGCCATGCACTGAAAAGCCCCAACAATATCAAAGGCTTAGGGGAGAAAGCAGAGCTGACTCTTTCCACACGTAGCAAGTGACTTCAACCAAAACACATTAGACGTGAACTCTCACCCTTGCTTTATCGTTCCCCTGAAGCGAAAAGCTGCTCAGGGCACTCCATTTACAAAAGACTCAGAATCCAAAAAGCACTGTGTGGGGACTGCTTTAAATCTCCACCATGTATGCAGAAAGAAAAATATAAGAGACAAGGTATATAGGATCAAAGGGGTCACCAGACTGATCCTTCTCTTGAAAAATTTTTTTCTTAGCGGTAGGTAAGGTCATCACTTTGTATATAACTAAAGTTCAGTAACCAAGCATCCAGATGGCATTATAAGGGATGGGGGAAGACTATGTAAGTATCATGTAGGTATTAAGATATTAAAACAACCTTGCTTATCTTATGGTTGTATAAAGAGATGACAGGGAAAAAATGTTATGGTGTCCTTAGTCCAAATCAAAAACCTAGTTCTTATATTCATTCACTCAACCAATATGCAGAGTGCGCCTACTGCATGCGGTGGTAGGTTGGCTCTAAGAAGGTTTCCGGTGATCCCTGACTTCAGGTATTCTAGCCCTTGTGTAATCTCCTCCCTTGGAGGGTGGGCTGACCTAGTAGCTTCCTTTTAGCCAGTGGCATGTGGCAAAGGCAAAGGGAAATCACTTTTGTGATTAGGTTACAAGATTTTAATCTCCATCTTGCTAGCACACTCTCACTGCCTACTCGGCTTGAGCACCTTGATGAAGTGAATGGTCATGCTAGAGAAGCCCATATGGTAAGGGCTTCAAGGGAAATTGAGGTCTCTGAGGAACTGAATTTTGCCAACAACTGAGTAAGCATGGAAGTGGATCCTTCCCCACCTGAACTTTCAGATGAGACTCCAGCCCTGGCTAACACCTTGACTGCAACCTCGTAAGAAATCATGAAGCAGAGGACTTATGGAAACTGTGAGATGGTAAATGTGTGTTGTTTTAGCTGTGAAGCTTGCAGCAATTTGTTACACAGCAATAGATAACCACATGCCAGAACTGGGTGCTGGGATATGACACTGAAAAAATCACAGTGCTGTTTTTCTTTACAGAGCTGGGAGTGCAGTTTGGCTCCCACAGAGGATGAAAGCCCTGGTTTCTATTGAGTCTACACATCACCATTTTCCTCACACTGGTGTGTCAGCTATTAAAAGCCAGTTCCCATTCTTCTGAATAAACTCTTAACCCTCACAGACCTGAGCTGCTATGGTACAGCACAACTTCTAGAGTTTGAGGAGAAACGATATGTTTAGAACAAAAGTTCCAACCGGGAAACGGCAAAAATAATTAGCAAAAAGCCCCGATGATGCAAATAAACATAGATAATTCTGGGACAAAGAGTTTTCACTGGCTTTTATGTTTAAACAAACATAGAAAACCAATAAATATCAGCATCAAACCTAAGGCCTTTTTAATGACAGCTGTTCCAGGGCAGGGTGCATAGCAAAATGCACTGGCGTGACCAGCTGTTGCCTCAAATTTAAAGCAACCAAGCTAAGTGCAAACTAATTACACACTCCAACGCTTTATTTTTTGGAGGGGGTACTTCTATTTTGTGCTTCCTTTGGAACACTGAATGATTACTCCCATACTTTTCTCTCTGAAGATTGATTAAGTATCAATCCACTCTCCTAGGCAATACCTCACAGGGCATTCCCTATTCCAAACCAGACATGCATGTGAGGGCTTTCATGCCTGATACTATGAGAACTTCTGCTCCCTCTCACCGTACTCTGAAATCAACCTGTTAATTTGTCTAAACATACTATGTCATCCACCAACAAACCAGAGAAAATTCTTTTCTCTAGACATTGTCAGAACTGCTGGAGTGTCTGATTTAAGAGCCTTAGGTAAGCAATGTTTGGGGGGGATGCAAAAAGATTATCTAAGTGGACAAATGTCTTCAAATCCACAAATTAGGGAAATTCCTCTCAAGTAAGTGGTAGTCTAAACAAACACTAGCCCCATCTTAGGAAGGACACAGACTAATGCTAACTGAATGGTTTGGTTTTGTATTTAAAATGCACCTGAGTTCAACAGAGGATAAAATTAAATGGCAACGAAGAAAGACAAAATCTTTCCCAACAGGCTTTGATTGATAGAATGTGCCATTTGTAGCGGAACAAAGTGGATAACCAGAAAGTTTGTTCCCAGCAATCATTGCCTCACTGGGCCAACTTTCTCTCCTTTGAGAAAATAATATGATTTATTCAAAGAGCATGTAGTCTGCTAACTTGTGCTCAGGATCTTTCAATTCCTTTAGCAGCTCAGTTGGAAAAAATGGCCCCAGTGAGGGAGGTACAGGTAACACTTAAGTAGGAAGAAGCTTATTTTATAAAAACTGCCTTTGACAATAACTGAGAATAAGGCACTCCTTAGAAAACAATGCAGATGGATCTCCTGTAGTTCAATGTGATGGGCTCATTTTGAACAGCAACTTGAGTCCATAAGGCTGGTGTAGTGGTTAAGTGTGGAGTATATGAAACTAGGCTGGTAAACTCAGATAAAAAACCTCTTGCCACGTAACAGCTGTGTGATGATGTGGAGGTTCATTACAATACTGCAGTGCCTCAATTTCCTCATCTGTAAAATAGAGAATACTCCCCCATAGCCTCATAGGATTATTAATAGGATTAAATGAATGTTTAGCACAGTGCCTAAAACATCCAAGAGTCTTTAAAAATTTAGCTATAGTCACTCTTTTCACAGAGTGTATCAAACGGGCACACGCAGACACACAAATATACAAATATAATTCGACTTCTGGATATAGACAGAGCAATAGTTTTGGAGTTCCAAGCTAAAGTCAACCAATCATGACCTTTCACCTGCACTCCAATCTTTCATTTTCCATCTTTCATTTCAATAAAGTGGTGCTATCTTTCAACCCAGCAGACCAAGCCCCAAACCAAGGAATTATTTTGATTCCTCCTTTTCTTGACACACCCACATGTGATACATCAGACAGTCGGAAAGACTCTACCTTCTAAATATAACTCAAATCTGTCCACAGCCTCTCTACAGCTACCCCACACTAACCCTAACCTAAACCACCACCATCTTAAACCTAAACAACATCAAACAGCCTTATCTAACTGGTTTCCCTGTCATCTCTATGACCTTCCTCTACCTGCTCTACACAGGAATTACACAAGTCATTCAGCCCCTGGCTGTCCAATGCCACCAGAATAGCCTTTAATCAGCTTTAAAAGAACAAAGAAAGCACACAAAGACAAAATGCTCTTCTAATTGACCAGGGTGTGGCCTGGGCATCTGGGTGTTTAAAAGCTCCCTGGGTGATTCTGAGTGTGAGAGTCATTCAGTTAGAATGATCTTTCAATAACTAAATGTAACACCAGCTCTCCAAGGTCTGGGCCCAGGCGACCTCCACATTCTTCTTGCCATGATTCTCATGGTCCACTACAGTCCAGCCCCAGCGAACTCCTTCTTTTTTTCCAAGTGTTCTGAGCATTTCACTATCTCCAGGCCTCTGCCCAGCTTCCCCACTACCTAGAATGCTTCTTGCTCAGCAATTTGCAGGGCAGATTCTCATTCTTCAGATCTCAGGTAACATGATTCCAGCAAGGAGCCTTCTCTGACCACACATCCAAACTGGCCCATTCTAAATATGTGCCAGCTTACAACTCTGTTTAGTTCCCTCCCAGGACTAACTTCTGCCTGTCAATACCGGAGGCTCAGAGTATATAGCCCAGGTGGTTGGTACATCTAAAGTAACTCCAGGCTGTAAAGTCCTCAAATTTTAAGCAGGTCAAAGGTCCGCATGCCCTCCAGTGTCACCCAGACACCACCCATAATATATCCTCTCTCACAGTACTTACAACACTTCCCTTTACTTGCCTGCTTTAACACCTACCTCTCTGACCCGACCCTCAGCTTCCTGAAGGCACAGATCATATTTTAACTTGATTTTATATTCCCAGTTCCACCTTAGTGCCAGCATAGAACAGATACTAATGAATGTTTGTTTTCTGGAAAGAAAAACGGGTGGCTTTTAAAGAAGTGAAAAGGGAGAAAAAAGATAAAAGAAAACTTTAACCAGAGGATCTAAAGAATTAAAAGAATACTGGGATTTATGTACAGAGAATCTGATTCAATTCCTGGCTGTGTATTGGCTGTGAGACCTGAGGTAAGTGACTTAATTCTTCTGGGCAACTGTATGATGGATGCCTACCTCCTGGATAAGACCTGCACAGGTAAAATGAAAAGATGTGCGTGACAATAGGCATTATATACCACAGCATACAGACCAGAGGATTATTACACTGAGGTGAGCTTTAGTTTTATCTTCTTTCCATTAACAACTGAAAAGCGATATGGATTTAAAAAAAAAAAAAAAAAAAGGATCTGGAGGGAAAGGCAAAAGATAAAAAAAAAAAAGTATTAATGACGACTGCTCAGGTAAGTTTCTTGCTTTTTGTTTCAAATTGGTTAAACACATGGCCTTCAAAGTCATGCTATCTTGCTTCGAATCAAAGTTCCGCCACTGACGATGTGTGATAGGTGTCGGGAAACTATGGCCATTGGGATAATCCCGCCCACTGACTGTTGTTGTAAATAAAATTTTATTGGAACACAGTTATGCCTATTGGTTTACATGCTGTCTGTGGCTGCTTTTGCCCTATAATAGAGGTGAGCAGTTGGGACAGAAACTTCATGGCCTGCAAAGCCAAAAATATTTACTATTTGGCCCCTTAGAGAGAAAATTTACCAATCCCAGTTCTAAGCAAACAGATTACTTAACATCCCTAAACCTCAATTTCCTCAATCTATAAAATGGAGGTTCTAACACTATTTCCCTCACAGAGTTATTGAGAATGTCAAATGAGATAATCCACATAAAATACTTATTAGACTACCAGGCAAATATGGCAAATTCAATAAATATTGATTAAATATTTTTTGTTAAATTATTGGTGCTAAACTCCATCTGTTCATCTCATCCATCTACCCATTCATTAATCTACTCAATAACTCATACATTCAACAGATATTTACTAAGAACCTATAAGTGTCAACGATTAAACCAGGATACATTTTACTGCATATATATCTATTCGATGAACAAAAGGCAAAAGAAAAAAAGAAAATGAAATATTCCTGCCCATAATGTGCTCAAAGCCTATGAGCTATGTAATACCGACATGAGTATTAGTAGATATAATAATAGCACGATGTCAACCAGACTTTGGGTTTTGTTTTATTTGCAGACTAATAGGAAACCCAGTATCTTTTCCACAATAAGCCTTGAAAAATTTGGAGGGAAATAGCTGATTGATTAGTGGTTATTACAAAGGGTCCAGCTACCAAGCAGGGAGGCTTCCGATGATGGCACAGAAACTGCCCCAGTTTTATGGCATGGTAAATGAATTGTGTCTATCTGTAACTGTCACATGATGATCATCCAAAATTTAGAAACAGCTTTTCATAGGTGGTATATTATTCAGATCTTGGTATCATTGCAAAAGTAATTCAAAAAGGCTAAGAGCACTGGGAAATGTGAGAGTTGTTTTAGAATGTTAGATCTACAAAGTTCTCACTGTTATACGAGGTGCAGTGAAATAATTCTGTTGATAGAACAGTATGGAGAATGAACTACATAAAGTAGTTTGTTAGCCTGTTTGGAGAGGTCCCCTTTAGGTTCTCAAACTTTATTATAATTTCAGATAAAACCTTTGTAAAATGTATTTCATGCTTTATTGCCTCCTCAAACATAATCTAAGCCTCAATAAATGACTAAAGCTGATCCTTTTTGATAATAATTGGGTGACCAGTTTCTAATAAAGCCAAAGTCTCAGGATGTATGCCCCCTTGCTAAATGTCACTAGAAGGTAGAGCCCTGGAGCACTCTCTTGTGAATGCGGCATGTATGCTTCATTGTATGGATGGAGTGACATATAAATTGGTTCCTCCGAACCTTCGAAATTATTTCTAAATTACTGCCTGTGTATTACCTTCTCAAGGTTGTCAGGTAACTGGCTCACATGTAAGTTGGGTGCCAATAAGAAGTTTTATTAAGCATCAACTATAAGATGCAGAGATCTTTAGATTAAAAAGACCCTCCTCCCATAGACACTGAGGCCCTGGATGAAATGTGTGGTGTGATCTACTCCTTCTATTAACTTTTAATTCAGGTATAATATAAAATAGTAAAGTATACAAACCTTAAGGAAACAGCTGAATAAACTTTCACAGATGCAATCTCAGTCCAGATGAAGACACACATTTTCAGTATCCAGAAGCTTCCCTTATGACCCATTCTGCCCCCAGTCGATACCACCATAGATAATTAGCAAAATCATTAATTCAAATGGTATCATTAATCATATACCAGTCTCCTATTTTGTCTGCTTTCACTTATCATTGTATCTGTGAGAGTCATCCATGTTTCAGGTAGCAGTGGTTTGTTCTTTTTTATTGCTATAGGGAATCCCATCATACGAAAATACCATGATTCATTTATCCAATGATTTGCTGTCTTAGTGGGAAATTATTTCTCTTTCTGTCATATGAACCATCACCGATGTTAACGGAAAGTTTTCAGACAATAAAGTACATGAGAGTGGGTGCAATGTTTCAGGAATATAGGGAGCACATAAACGATATTGAATTTGAACTTTATTCAAATGGTACCAAAAGGCACGAGTGATTCTGTGATAGGTTCTCAGTCTGTTCCATGACCAGTCAACAGAGCATTATGATCAAGAGCAAGGACTTTAAGAGTCAGGCAGATCTTCAGGTTTCTATTCTAGCTCCTGTGCTGACATTGGACAAGTCACTTACCTCCTTGAAATTCAATTCCCCCAACTTTAAAATAAAGATAGCAGCAATAACCTCTTATAACTGTCATAAAACCTGATAAAATAATCCATTCATTGAATAATAAGCACCCCCAAAATACTAGTTATTATTGTATTCTAATACTATTATACAATACAATATACTGGGAAAAATGCTTTCAATATATGTAAACCATGATTGGCTAATTAAAAACATCATAGTGAGCTTATTGGTGAAAAACCCTCCTACTTACATTCTCTCCCACTATTAGAATGTGCCTTGGATTCAATCAATACTGAGCATGGTACAGTTACACTCTATATGATCTATGCTGGAATTCTTGTATAATAAAGGAAAATTAATAATACTGACTTCAAGCACATATATAAGTGACATTAATTCTCTTGTTTGGGCTTAACTGTCAGTGAAGAGCAAACATGAATTTCATAGTTTTTCCTTCGTTATCAATCACTTTTCACAGAGTAGTAACCTAACAACTCATATCCCCAACCCCTTGAAAATCCGTTGGTATTATTCAAAACTACAGAAGAAAATTTTAGTTGTGGATATGTACCCAAGCTAAACATTCTTTTTAATTTCCCGAGGGAAAGGGAAATTTTTGTTTGTGATTTTAAGTCATTCGTATTAGTGTTGAGAAGATAAACCAATAGGAGGTTTATCTATGAATTTTAGATACTCTGTATACCACCTCCAATGAAACCAGAGGAAGATGAAAATCCAGTCTGGTTGGAAGTCAGGCCACTGGGGTACAGAATAATCAGGAGGTAGGACAATAAGAGAGAGACAAATGTGATGATAGCCTGAAAATCTATATTTTCCTGATGGCCTGAAAATCTACAAGCTTTGAAAGTGCCTGTGTACAATGGAAGCACTCAGTTGAATGTCATTTTAGCAAGATTATGTCCACTCATACGAACCCAAGAGTATAAATTGCCATATTTATTTTTGGTTTTAAAAGTTACTTTTTAAATTAACTTAGAATCTTTAGAGGTCAGCATTTTTGTTGTTTCCTATTGACTTTCTTATATAACTTAAACAACTGAAGTGCATGAAATCACGAGGCTACTGCAGAAAGAAAGGAGGAAGAATGAGATTCAAAAATAGCACAAGATTCTTGTGAGTTAAATAATAACCTCCAAATCAAAAATGCCCCGTGTTGATGAGAAACTTGTCCAATAGGTACAGGCATACTTGGTTAGAGTGTTATTAATCTGGGATAGTCTTTCAAAATAAATACTGGGCATACTCATTGACCCAGGAAATCTACTTCAAAGAATTTATGTAAAGAAAAACCTTGGGTAAATAAATAAGGGTACATATTTGTGAATAGAACACTTTGATGTTACTCATTATAGAAAAAATTGCGAACTACTAAAAAAAAAAAACATTAAAAGCTAAGAAGTTAAATAAATTATGGTATCACCTGTTCAGTGTAATGCTATAAAGTGGTTAAAAAAGAATAAAGAAAATCTACATCTACCAACATCTTGACATGACTATGAGACATTACTAGGGTCAAAATCACTTAATAGTAGAGTTTCATCCTATTTAGGTGACACGTATGTATAAATGCTTTTAAAACTTCTGACAGCAGATAGAGCAAACATTACTGATTCCCTCCAGAGGTTGGGATCAAGGGCATCCCACTTTCCTCTTCTTCCTAATGGACCCTCAGGCTGCACAACATAATTACTTTTCAGAACCAGAAAAAAAATTTAACTCCATTTTGCAAAAGCACTATATGCTGATATATTTGCATACATCAATTTTGACAATATCTGCCTATACATCAAATTTGATATGTGCATTTTGTGGTTTTGATTTGTGCATATATCAAATTTGGAAAATTTGTAGCAAATATATAAATGATAAGTGAATTAATTCACACATGCCTATAGTACAGCAAGTGTTTTGGCAAAGACAACCCAGAGCAAGTGGAGGCATCAGTGCTGCCTCGGTTTCCAATGTGTTCCTGTCTTTTTGACACACTGCAAGAGGTTGTCAAACCAGAGCATGACTTCTCAGTGTCCGGTAACAGGCCACAGTCCCACACCATTAATCTTTAATCGCCTCCTCCTCCCATGTGGACCTGGATGAGGGCGGAAAATACCGATATGGAATATCTCTGTAGACTTTAGGGAGTCTGGCCTCACCTAGACCTGGGCAAAGAAAACACAGAAATGTTTTGCTAAACATAACACACTGTTTTCCCAAACAGGCCCAGAATGAAATCAACTCTCAGACAGGAATCATTATTTTTATGTGATACATATGATTCTCTATACTGGGATAGGGTTTAAGATGACATGATCCACACTGAAAGGCAGATAAGACTTGAAGAAATATACTCTAAAGTGAATCCTGGGAGAATAGTCACAGCACAGGGGTGAAGAGCTGACATGCGACGCCAAATTGGAGGAGCAACCTCAAGTGTGAATTGCTGTTTTCTTTCCCATTCTTCATGGAGCCCTCCTCACAGACAGGAACACACAGATTTTAGGGACATAGTACTGGCTTCACTTAGTTTCAGTTACAACCTCTTCCATTTCACTAGCAGTACCTGTGCAAACCTAGTTCAAAATAATTCCAGCCACTGCCTCAATAATACCCAGATAGGATCTGCAGAGGACCGTCCCAAATGCTGGCCACAATCTAGTTTTCTTCAAAATAATCAAGTTAGTATCTATTAATGTCTATGAGAGGTTACATTGTGTCACACATTATGCCAAATGCTTTACTTTCATTATTTTACTTTGCCTGCAAAAACCCTATGAGGTAATAACAAGTAATCATGCTCGTAAAACATATCTGGCAACTAAGGCTTTGCAAGACTAAGTAATCTGTAAAAGTCCCAGCTAGAAAATGGCAGTGTAGGTCTCAAACCTGAGACCATGTTTTTTTCTGGTACAACCTAAGCTATTGCTTACATCATCATAATTCTTTATCCCATATGCATAGTTCCCCTTCCAGGGCTCATGATCAATTACCTAATCCTTTTACTTCTTAGGATTGGATAACTGATAATTGGGTGGCAGGAGCCACCAAATATCCTTTAAAAAGCCATACAGGTGTGTTCTCTCTTGCACGAGCGCGTGCTCTCTCTCTCTCTCTCTCTCTCTCTCTCTCTCTCTCTCTCTCTCACACACACACACACACACACACACACACACACACACGCACACACACATGTGACAGCTTTAAAGACAGATATGCATAACCAAAGATGCTCTAATTAGTGTGGAAAAAAACAATATTTGGGTGGGACGATAATTTAAGGGAAAAAGGATTCAGGGTGAACAATGTTTCAGAAATATCATGTTGAAAAATGATCAGTTCCTTTTATTTCAGGACTTATTGGAGAGCTTTTGTTATGCTAAATTGTACTGTCAGTCTTTAAGAGGAGAAGGATAATGTACCAGCAAGCATTTCCCAGGACTCCATCAAGGTCAAGCATCTTCCAGGAGCAGGGCTCCTCAAAGTATGTATTGGGAAAGGCTCATCCAGAGAATTCCAGAGCATCACCTTCAGCAATGGTTCCGAGGTCCAGAAGGCGAAGGCATTGCTTGACAATGCGATTTAATGTCTCTACAAGAACTGCATACACTTCCACTCAAGGGACTCACTAGAACAATTCTGGAAGGATAACATCTTAAATATTCTGTATAGGATACACGTACGAATGACACCAGACTCTCAACCTGGCTTCACGAATGCTGCCTGCGTAAAGCTTCCAAAACTAGAATCTGTTCACATGGAGTCTTACAATCTCCAAACTAATGACATTCCATAAAGCGCTCCTGCTTCATCCTGCACAGCTGGCTTCCAGTCATTTATATAGTAAAAGACATGCTTCCTAAAGTCCCAAAGTGTGCATATTCAGACACCATTTCAAAGATCTAGTGTCATAAACTATTTTCATTGATTACAGAGGACCTACCAATTTGAAGCCCTTGCAATTCCTACCAGCAACTATTGTGTATGCAGAGAAAAATGGGAAACAATTGAAAAGACAAATGAATGCCCGTGCACTCAGAAGTGTGAATGGATTGTATAGAACAGAATACCCATGTTCTACAATATTACTTAGTCTAGAAATATGAAGCAATCCAAAAGCTAATGGGACTATATACTGCCTTGCAAACTCCTATTGCATTGTTGGTTAACCTTTTACACACTCAGGTCCCATCTTCCTGACAAACTTGCAGTGCAGCGTCTCTTTTTTTCTTAGCACCTACACCAGTGCCAAACCTGCCGATGTTGCTGAATAAATCTCTGCTGAGTGGATAAATGCCTTCAAGTTATGGAGGCATAAAATGAGTATTTACTTGTTTCATACTCAATGCAGTAATGCTGGTGGGGGTAGTCAGCACCTGATTATGGACTGTCTGATGTAATCCATACTGAAATCAAATCAGTTATTGAGTATGCTGAAGAAAATAGTGTGTTGGTTATGAGTTGGCAGTTCCCTAGCAATTAGTTCTTTCTGCAAGTGGCTTTTCTCTTGCCTCTTCTCTTTCAGTCAGGGTCTAGTCAGGAGACAGAAGACATATAATTAATTCAAATATAAAGAATTGCTAACAAGTGAAAGGCGGGTCACCACCCACAATGGTAGGAAAAAATGGCTGTAAGAGGAACAGGAGAAGTAAAGGCAGAAAATGGCCACTATCTCTAGAACAGAGAGAAAATGAGAAAGGAAGAAATTAATAACTCAAAAGAGGGTCCTTCCCGCAAGACTGATGTTCAGATCTCTTTAGCGAAGGTGAGGATGTCACTGCAACATGCAACTCAGGGCAAGGAACCTGCCAGAAGGTGTGGGCTGACAACGGTCCACAATACTGGCCCATTAGGTAGCAGAGGATCTTGTTGGAGAGTTGAAAACTGGCCAGACCATACCCGGAAGAATGGTTGATTGGGTGGTGGAGAAATTTACCGGAAGACACTGGCAGAGTACAGATGAAATGCTAAGGATGTAACTGGGCTGGAATTGGTCTGAAGGAGCAGCTGACTTAGTGGTAAAGAAACTTCCTGGAGCGTATGGCTGTTACTGTTGTGAGAGTTGCCACTGGGCCTCCCTCTTGCTGATCAGCCGCCTGCCATACCCATGCAGCATGTAGAAGCAGAAGCCTCACCCTTCGCAGTATCCCCCAGAACCCTCTATTAATAAAACTTACCACTGTACCAGCTACCAAAGGAGACACGTTTATAAGGTTCAGCTCAAGTATGGTAGCGATGGGCAAAGAAAGGTGGATCTGAAACTGAGAGGCAATACATGGTGAACTGGCACAGTTTTCATTAGAGTTTGAGTGAGAAAGTAGAGATTTCCACTGATTTATAATCAACAGATGCAAAAATTCTATTAAAGCACTGATTGAAAATTTTTCCTCTGTAACAGGAGAATTAAGATACAGTAAATACTTAGTATAATATCTGACACAAGTAGGTGCTCAATAAGTATGTAGTGAATGAATGAACAAATAAATGTTTTTAGTGTTTGATCTTTGCCCATGACTCTGGTTACTCTTCCAGATTCTGGAGTGAATATCAGTATTCAGATATCAGAAAATGTATTTTGTACATTTTCTTTGCTGTAATATCAGTGAAGAAAACCTTCACTATAATATTTGACAAATATTATTCAAAACTCAATTCACATGGAAAAAATCTCCAGAGAAATCTTAATCTGTTTTATACAATGGCATTTACAGCCATAATAAACAGTTCTTCAACTTAATAGGTTATTACTTGGGATTTCGAAACACGTTAGTTGAATTATAAAATGTTGTCTTTATAAAAATATCTGTCGTAACAGTATTTCATGTGTCTTTATCGTGTAAGCATATCAGTATACTTTTAGTGGTCCAAAAATCTTTTTATGAAAACAAACAGACATGTAAATCTCTATTCAAATTTGAAAATGATTAATCATTTTATAGACATATACTTCACTGTATAAATGATTTACCATACAAATCATTGGAAGAACAGGCTCCCATGATGCACCTAAGAATCTAATTCTATTGACAAAATTTTTACTGAGACACAATCCATCACAGCCATGTCCACTGTGAAAAGTGTGATATAACCAAGCATATGCTGTAATTTCTATTCCAAAACTAGCTGTTTCACATTTCTCCTATTCTCAAAATTAAGTAGAACATCACGAACATCTCTAATTTATAGGTGAGAGAGATCGTGGTTCAATACTGTATAGAAAGTCAAGGTCATAATGCTGAGAGTGGCCTGACATTGATATTTCTAGTAAAAATATTCAAGAAAAGAGACAGCTACTGTTTTCAATAACATTCTTATATTAACGTCAATTATTATATCCTTCTCATAAAACCATATGAAAGTTTAGTAAGAAGACCGGGCATAAGTTGTATACCCTCCAAAAAATTCAGTGCTACAAAAACAGATAAAATTAAAAAGACCATTTCTTTATGCAGCTGCCACACTGCAAAGAGCCACGCTACATGAAACACATCAGTATCTATTTCTAGTACATTTACTAAAGACATTGTAAGGTCTTTAGGAAGTTTTAGGGGACCAAATAAAATTAGAACTAGGACTGGAAGAGAATCACATATTGACGCCCCAAGAGCGACAATGTTCAGTCATTACATACCTGATTTCACTTTCCTGACTGAGTCAGACCTTTCAGTACTTCTGTTTAGTATGTGGTGTCTGCCAGAATGGTCCATGAACCTGCTACCTAACTGATGCTAGTGTCTATCTAACATACATACCTACATACATACATGAAAATCATCCACCATGAGCCAGTGATATCATCCTAGCTCCTCTCTAGATTCCATTTGTGTTTACGAAGACAAAACCACAGAAGTGGTGCAAAAATCTGACCATATCACCTCCTTTTCAGTTTCGGTATAAGAATGTAATTTTACCTGGGTAAAATATATATATCTATGTAAAAAAAATGTAATTAAATTCAATAGGGTTACCCAGAGAATAAAATTTGGGAATTCTATTTTAGATATATTATGATAAAGATCAGTCACTGTGATACAGCCTTGACATCTATAAGTAGCAATAATCCCTAAGTCGTGAATATTACTACAGAAAATAATTCTATCAGAAATCCTCACACTGAAGCACAAATTGCATCTGCGATGTTCATTGTTGTATACTAAGCACATAGTGCAGTGTTTGCTGAACATTTATTAAATGAGCAAGTTAATAAACTTGAAACGAGATCAAGATCTAAGTTAATATGTTGATGATGGACAACTTGTTACTAGATAAGTGATTATTTTCTGATTACCCAAATCATATGTCAAGGCTTCCACATTATCTCTAGAAGTTGTAGGATCTATGACTTGTACACCCTCAACTGCCAAACTGGAAATGCTGAATCCATCCAAATTGAGTCTCTAAAATATGCTCCTTAAGCTAGTTTCTTATCTACCAATCTTCCCAGAACCCTCAGGTCATAAACAATGAATTAACACATTTCCAAAGAAAAATCAAAGTCAAAGAGGCTTTCTGTGCAGTGTCTATATTAGTTAATCCTCACTCTCCTATTGACAGTGCGGTTTTATAGTTGTTGATTTTAGCTGTCCATGTTAGAAATTAATTTGCAGCAAGATAGTTAATACTAGTCTTGACTTTCCTCAAGTTTTATTTGCTGGAAGAAAAAAAAGTCATGTCCAAGCCTAATAAAACTATGACAGTAATTAACCCAAATCACACACCAGAACATTAATATAGCTATTCAGCCACTGCTGCTAATACAGATGCCCTAGAAATATAATGAATTTTCCCATTGACAATGACTAAGGCATGTTATTTGTCTTAGTGTAACTCTAGCTATAAATTTCTGTGGACAAATGTTTCAGCCCCCCATTCCACTATAATAATAAAGTTCCTACATTTATTAATGAAAAATAGAGGTACTCCTAACTCCAAAATGACCACACTTCTTTAATTGAGTTTTTCCCCCCTGTAGTTAAAATATTTATTATAATCATCATTATCTAAGTCATGTTAATTGCAAGAAATTTAGAAAATACTTATAGGCAAACTAAAAAAAAACCTACAAAATTTAGCCTATTTTCTAGATGTAAACAACATTAATATTTTGTTATATAGATTTCTAGTCTTTATTCAATGCAATATCCAATCATTATACGCCAAGTATTGTGCTAATTTCTTTATGTGAAATTATCTCATTAATTTTCACAATGACCCTACGCAACTGATAAAGTATTACCAGGTTATAGATAAGAAGATTCATGTTTATAGGTGTTAAGGCTTGCCAAGGATCAACAGAGAAGTCAGATTTGCAGGTACCCCTTACATTATCCTGTTTCCAAAATATATAAAAAGTATATGCACAAAAAGTTTCATTTTTCCAGGTTATTATATATTCTTCAACATCAGTTTTAGTAGTGATGCTTATGATCCACTGCACAGATAGACCATAATATATGTAGCCATCTCACTATTAGAACACATAGATTATTTTTAAAAATTTCACTATTATTATTTTTCGAAGTTCAAATGAACGTCTTTACAGCTATGTGCATATTCATGTTAGTTTCTTTACGATAAATTTCTAGAGGTAGATTTTTCAGATTAAAAGAAAAATATGTAAAGCTCTACAATTATGGACTCAGCGGCACAACATGGCATTTGCAGACAGTCTGTTCTTCATCCCATAAGCAGTGTACAGGAAAGCCTTTTCCTCATGAAGTATTGACATGAATTCTGTTCCCTGCCAAAAGTAAGCCTAATGAAATAACAGAATTATGCTCAAGTCCACTATTTTAAATGGGTCCTTGATGCCATTAACATACTCATCTTTCTATATTTCTCCACTGGACACTGAAATTGCTATGAAATAGCCAAACTGTGCCTGGTGCATTACAAGTATTTCATCATAATTTACTAAGTGAATAACTGAGTCAATTTTAGCTACTTGACAGCCAAGATAATTACCAAGAGAAAGACAATTTCTAGATAACAAGGCAAAGTACTGAAAGCTCTTTAGGTCAACCTTCTCAGGATCATGTAGAATTTCAATTTAATTTTGGTTATTGGAGAGGGATTCTAGAATTTCCAAAGCTATAGGATTTCATGCCAAATTTCACATTTGGCTCACAAAACAATGCAGTACAGGATGAAAGAAGAACAGTGCTCATATACTGTAATTCCACTATGAAACTGTGCATGAGTCCACGAGTTGGCTGAAACAGCACCATAACAATGTCCTTCTCTCATTTATCATAACAATAATAAAAACAAAATCCCTGCAAGATTCCAATCAATGTTGCCATAAAGCACATTTTGTGTTCTGTCAGGAAATAAAGCAATGTAACAGAAAGTGTAGGCTGTGGCATGGTGTGTGCCCTGAAGTGAAGAGCACCATAAAATGATAACTCGAGTGAGACAAATATGCCACATAGCTTCCTTCATAGTCAAAACCAGAAAAGGCTTACTCTCTGCCCATATGGTGAGAGTACAGCAGCCATGCTGAATTCGTTTTACTAGCTAGAATTAGAAGAACTTTGCTATAATTGGAGAACCTTAGAACGGACTATCGGTGACATTCAGGAGATGTTAAGTAGCTAAAATTATATATACACGTATATAAGAGAAGGGGAGAGGCAGGGGATGGAGGGGTGAGGGGAGATGGAGAGCCAGGTGGAGGGGAGGGGAGGGAAGAGGTGAGGAGAGGAGAGGGAAACTGGGAATACTGGAGTATTAGGAGACCAACAGAAAGACATAGCTGATTACAGAGAAAATTTAAGCATATGCTTCTTTTCTTTGTCTTGTGTCAGAAAAGCCTATAATATCAAAAGGTCAAAATTATTGGCTGTTCTAATTTTGCACCCTCTCCATAAAGTTAGCTTGGCAAGACATTAGGGGCAGAACTTTGCTGGAAGATTATTTTAGGTTAAATAGTCCAACTGAATTGAAAATGACATGTGGATTTGATAATAGATCTACCTAGGAGGAAAATTCCAACTTACTCTCTACCAAACCATATTTCTGAGCAGCTATGCTAGAGAATCAAAAATATACTTAATATTCTAGAGTCTGAGCTAACAACATTGGTTAATTAGAGGGATGGAATAATAGTGACTGCACTTTTATTTCATTAATGATTTTATTGCAACAGGATCTGGCACCTGATGGTGAAGAAGTCAAGTAAGAGAAAATATGCCTCAAATTATGTGCAAGTCTTACAAAATACAGGTTGTATAAAAATTGGGGTCTGACTGAAAAATCACATCAAAATCACATAAGTTACTGAGACCCCAGTACATCTCCTCAGCTGGTAGGGTTTCCAGGCTGGCCATTTCTTCTGCCTTATCCCTGGAAACTACCTCAGACTGTGTGCCTAGATTCTTCTGTGACAGGTGTCATCAAAATACAGACAAGAGATACTATGCCACCTGGCCTGGGCTCACTGCTTTTATTCACCATCTGTCACAAAATGATATCCGAATGAAAAGAAGGAGAAAGCACCATAAGCTTGAATTTCTTCATGGGAACTAAGGAGATGGAACAAACAGTATAATCAAATATTCCTTTCTAGGGCTGGCCTTTCTAGGCATATACATCTTAGACTACGGAAACAGGAAAAGATTTTTTTTTTAATGAGATCAGAATTTCAGGCATTCAAAGCGTATCATTCTTATTTTAGTCTTTTAGAAGAATTAGATGTAGACATTAATGGGAAGAGAAGGTAAAAACTCTACTTAGCACAGTAACTGGTGGTGAACTGCTGAGAGCTGAGTGCTACCAAATCTCATTAAGAGTTTGAATTAATGGACATCTACCCAGAACAGTCAAAATGCAAAAGACTGGCTTCCCTGTGTTGTGAGAGAGTCCAACCATGCCTCAGAAAGATCACAGTCTTTAGATTTAGTATTCTAATAGCTAGAAATACAAAATAAAGAAAAGTTGATGAGAAATAGCTAAGAAATAGGATTTATGAGAAAATGTCTATTTAAAAGTGATTTTTTTAAGACCAAAATCATGGAGGAAAGAAGGGAAACAGGATACTACAAAAGATGACCAGTAAGATACAACAAAAAGACTTGCAATTTAACTCTAAATTTTTAGTACCAAGATTGAAAACTGGGCAGGGTATGCCACTAAAATAATCCAGAGCAATAAGCTAAAAATGACTTTTCAAAACTTGTTAATCATGTTAACCTTCAATTTAGATGATGGCATGTATATAAGAGAAATTCCTGTTAAGTGCCACATAGTATGACCAATTTTCAAATTTCAGCCCAATACACTTCCTCTTCCTACATAATGATCCTGGTATGGGGCGCGAGCTTACAAATCAGCAGGGCAATTATTCCTGAGTTATAGCCACTGCCCTGCTCTCTCAGACTTCTCCAGGTGCCACCTCTCAGAAATAGTGATAAAAACAAAACAAAACAAACAACAACAAAAAGCAGATTTCCTAGTAACGAGTATTATAGAAATTCAAAATGGATATCACTCTATTTTTTTCATTTTTAAAGAAAGGCGTTAAAACACGAAAACTAATATTTAAGGACTTACCCTGCACTAGGCACTAGACCAGGTACTGAGGATGCAAAAATGGGTCAGATAACAGGACCTCCTCAAGAAGATTATATTTGAGAATGAAAGAAGAACCTGTACCCTGCTGTAAAATGTTACTATAGAAATAATAATAATAAAATAAGAGGAGGTATGAACAAATACATTAAATGGAAACCAATGAATGTTAATGAAAATTTGAAAAATACCCATCCTCAGTGATAATTTAAGTTAAAAGAAGACATTTTTTGCCTATCATATCAAAAGAGATTTTGAAAAATAAAAATTCTCACTATTTATTTGTTTATGGTGAAATGGGCACTGTTATAAATTTGGTGGGAGTACAAATCAATACAACTCATTCAGAACACTGTGCAGAAATAAGTATCAAAATTTTTACATAGCTCATTCTCTTTTAATCGTATGGTTCCATCTCTAGGAAAGAATTTGAAGTAGAAGAAATCACTCTGCAGAAGGTAGGTTTGGGTCAGATAAAAATATCTGGATTTTATTGCAATTTAACTCTTAATTTTTAGTACCAAGATTGAAAAATGAGGGAAAAATGTCACTAGAGATCTAAGTCCTTGACAAGGATAATAAAGGCAAAGTGCTACTAGTTTCGAGGGGCCATGTAGGAGAGACAGCCTGAATGGTTGAGAGTCTGAAATCAAAGTGAACACTTCATATTTTTACTAAAGTCCAAGGGTAAACTAGTAAAGGTTTATAAAAGGCTGATGGCTCAAAAGCCAGACTTATACCTGTCAAAACCCATTAATATCATTATCGCAGGACTGGTTGAATTGAAAAAAACAGTCGAATTACTCTTTGGCATGGTTTTAAGCCCTATATGCAAACAATGTGATAGACTGTGAGACTTTTTCACATTTCAATTGCTTGTTTTGGCATTTTGTAGACTAAAAGTTCTACATAATTTCCCTGAAAATTTCCCTTTCAAACTAAATTTGTTTCATCTCATGATGCAACAGAATCGCTGAGATAGCAGTTGTGTCTGCTTCATTTTAATGATAATTTTCAACATAAACAAAGGAAAAAAGAGTAGTCTAATGAGCTCCTACATACTATCACGCCACTTCATGGCCAATCTTCTTTCCCCTGTATCTTCACACTCCTCCAATTATGATGAAGTAAATCCTCAGTCATATTTTATTGGTAAATATTTTCATATGTATATTTTAAAGTAAAGATCTTTTTCCAATGTCTTTTAACAGATTCCTTTAGCATTTGTGAATTATAGTTTATTGAGCAAACATTTAAATATGGTTTAGCAGAGCGGTAGGGAAACAACAAAAGAATGCTGGTGCTACTTTTCAGCAGCAACAAACAATCAAACAAACAAAGGCTATATTTGAAACTCTGTACACAATCCTTCTGTCTAGAGCTCAATGGAAAGAGTACACCATTTGAAAATGCTTCCCACTATTTATTCTATAAAGTCTTAATAGTATTTATCCTATGGGGAAAATGCCCAAGCATTTAGCCTAGTCAACTGAAAAATTGGGAGATGAAAACTGAGAGATCATGAATTCAGACCATACATTCCCATGTGCCTCTCAGATTTTTGCTTATAATTGGAAAGCAGAAAAGTATCCAGGCAGACTTGGTATGTGTCCAGATCTACTTTCTGACTGAAGTGATGCCAAATCAGGGTAGAAGAAGCCTGGCCACTGTGGTTTGATGACAGAAGTTGGAATATGCAGAAATGATAAGTGTATGAGTGGATTTTTACTCATTGACAAGAAATTCTGGGAGGAGTAAAGAAGTCTTCCATTTATTAATTTATTTAAATTTGCCTTATGTTCTAATAAAAATATCACATACACTTTATAAAATACTGAAAAGACTAGAACACAGGTCACCACTGCTGGAAATTGGGTCATACGCCCTTCCAAGTGTTCCATACTCACAGGAACACATTTTTCAGCACGGACAAGATCATTCATTATGAACAATACATTGGGCAGAACAGCATTAGTGGCTAAGTTCGGGAGTTCAAATCCCGACTTCTTCACTTACTGGTGTGTGACCTAATATCTGGACTACAGTTTCTGCATCTAAAAATTACCCAAAAAGTATTTCCTTCATAAGTACTATGAGTACTTATCTCAGCAAAATTTGATATACATAAAGTGCTTGGGTGAGTGCCTGGTAATAGGTATCATATGTGAGTTCACTATTCTTAATTGCATTGTTTGCTAATAGTATTAACATTTTATCAATATAATATTAATCAATAGTTTGCTTTATGTCATTAAGTCTCCAGAAAGCATAATTTTTAATGGCTATATAATATTCCAATTTCAGGACGGGCCTAATTTACTTAATCATTTCCAAAATGTTGGGCATTTGAGTTTGTTCCACTAACAGCAGTACCATAAATAATATTTTGTACCATAATCAATACTTTTGTGCCCAAAACTTATCCAATATTTGAATTATTTTCTTAGGATTATTTTTCAGGCCTAAAATACCGTTTTGAAAGACTAGAATAAATAGTGATGGGTGATGAAGAATCGGAAAATTAAATTCCACACCAGGAATTATTAAACCAAAATTTGTGGTAAAATAATAAAGATGTTTATGAAAATCTCAAACTAATCCAACTTTGGAATCTAGTCACAAGTGCAAGCAAATTCTCCTTATAAAGTCAAATCTCAGACAAGGGCCCCAATTCTAGCACCAATTATGACGATTCCAAAGTGTGGGAATTATATGAGTAAATTGGAAAACAGAGCTGTATGTGTAGGCTGGTGGCCATCACAGATACTTCATGTTCCAAACAACTTTATACTCTAAAGCTGAATAAAAACTCATCATCTCAGAATTTTTCTAGTGACACGGATATATATACACTTTGGTTTTGAAGACATCCTATGTTTTAATTCTCCCATCCTTACAGTCATAATATATTCTGTGGCTGTAACCTTTCAAGTTCATGGATCCAATTCGGTTCTACCATCTGTTAATAATGAGCTGTAAGTTTGCAAGGTTAGAAACTACCAAACTTTGCTATATTTCTGAGAGTAAATGCAAAAATACTTAGCACATCTTCCAGAATATTCCCTTGTCCTATCCACACCTGAAAACTAAGAGAAGGCCAACAGCTACAGATACATCAACTTTCCTGGAAGGCAGTAAGGAATACACGCATAAAAGCTGAGGGTCTTGGTGCTAGTTCCAATTTTGTGACCTTGGGCAAGTCACCTAACCTCTGATCTTTCTTTTCCCCAAGTCTGTTAAGAAAAATGACCAGAAGAAAAGCTGGGGCCAGGATGAAGGGTAGAATAAAATCTACAATGTCTCATTTGTCTGCTTGTCTTAGACTCAAACAATATAAGTAAAGGCATGAGACAAACTGCCAATCCCTGTAGAAAAGTAAACGAATATTAAAATATTTATTTTAGTTGTTTTATCAGTCATGTAATCTCTCAAAAGCTTAGTATCCATTATGAAGATCATCTCTAATTAGGATTAGTAAATCTCCAAGATAGCAACCATTCAAAGCTGGGAAAGTATGATGGCGGTAATTGTTATTCTGAGATATTTATTGCTTACTTTAACGACTGGTTAATTTCCTAGTATTATATTGTGGATGTGAAAATTTTTTACTGAAAGTACTTTTGAGAATCCCAAATGCCTTCTCTTCTAGGGAATGCTTTGCGAGATGATGATTTTTGGCCATGTTTGTCATTCCACTAAAATATTTCTAAAAACATAAATAACATACTTTGTGCACTTCAGAAAACTGAAAGAGAATTAAAAAGATTCAATACCTTATCTCTATTAAAAATGTATAATTTAATTTAACCCAAACTTCAAAATAGAAAGACTACAGTAGAATGAAAATTCCATAGATGAGATTCTTATGGGAAAATGAATTTCTAGTTCTTAGGTATTTTCTGACCAAATTGTTCCATATTTATTATTTATTAAATATATAATTCAATATTATTTTCATTATTATTTAATACACCTAATACAGAGAATTCAGCTCTTGGACTATTGGGGTTCTTGGAAATTTTATCTTCTGGTACAGATGGTATGAAAGATTGAGTGAAGTTTATTTCACACAATTCATACAAGGGATACCATCTAGACATTTCTTTCTTGAACGGATCCCTACCACATTATAGTATTTTCTAATTTGAGGATGAGGTGTAGATGAGTCCTCTTTTGCCCCTAAAAGAGGCGTGCACCTCTCCCCCATTCCTATTTATATGCCAGGTAACATGAGCACATAAAAAATGCACCATTACTCACTAGTGTTTATGTGGAAATGCTCAGACCACGAGTCCTTTAAAGAACACTAGGTGCTGTTGTGGGGTTTATTCAGGTTTCCATTTGTTGGAACGGTTACAGGTCTGGAGCAATATCACCTCTGGCAGCACATCCTGGCCTGTACTTTATAGGAGTCACAGTCTCACTTCTCAGCTGGAAGATGACATGAGCAAGACCTAACTGAACTGGGAAGGTCACCCTTTACCACGTCTATTTTATGCCATTAGGCTCTACAACCCATATCTCCTTTATAGTACTAAGTGGAACAAGGCAATCAGTAACAAAGAGAATCTGAGTTTGCCTTTTCGTTTAAATGCACAATAATAATAATAATGGCTAGCTAGGGGCTTCTTTGTGTTTCTGATAATGGGCTCCTAATGGTGTCCCATAATTCCTCATAAGCTAGCTTGGCCTCATAATTCCACTTAAGATGAATGGCTTTTTGCTTTGTGTTTTCAAGACGAGCTGGTAAACTGTTAATGTTTAAAAATCCTTCTGTGCTATAAATGAAACCTAAATGAAAGGTCTTTGGAACTGTTAATTGTAACAGAGCATAAGCCGATCGGCACTAAAGGGCGCTGCTGCGGCTAGGGACCATCCACCTAATTTGTTCTTTTATTGTGATAACTGCAATCAGACTTCAGCCTGGTCATCAATCTGTCACGAAGCCCAGAGAGTAGAAGCATAATGCGACACTGTGAATGACTGTAATTTTTATATATTAGACATGAAAGGACTATTTGCAGAAACACATTAATGAAATCCCCAAGAAGTTCGATCTATGGGTTTACAGGTCTTACAATTTGGCTGCAAAATTAACTTTCACAACTGAAAGCAGTCAGTTGTATCTGCAGAGACAACATACGGCAAAGAATGCACATGAACTGATAATCACAGTGACGCTCCTGTCCAGTTCCTCAAAATTAAAACAGAACCAGAAGATAGAAGACCCATTCAGTGCACTTGTACAACGCACATAAAACATGTAAAGTAAACACAACAGAAGAAAACATCAAATGTAAAATGCTGCAGAAAGTGAGTGCAGAAAAATTGCCAGCATCTAAACAAAAATGAGGATGTTTCTACAAACTCGATCATGAGCAGCATTTATAAACGCCAAGCTGACCTGCTTTCTTACCCTAGAAGTGTTATTTTCATTAATCACCAAGTTGCTTCAAATGCATGCTTCCAGAGCCTGAAACTAATTTTCTTCCTCCTACATAAGACATAAAATTCCTAAAATCTTGGTAATAGAAAGAAATCATTTTTCCCCAGGTCCCAGCTACCACCATCTCTTTGCTTTATGACAATACATCCTTCTGGCTTCTTTTCAGCTCAGTCTTCTTACCACATCCTAATCTGCTCCAGAATGCTAACCAAGTTAGTTCCGTGCCCAGCCACTTTTGCAATGGCTTTCAGTAAAAGTCCAGAATTGATGGCCTCCAGGCTGTGGGGTCCAGCTCCAGCTCCATCTCCGGTGGCTTCCTTTCATGTCCCCAAACATTCAATTCTCCTGCCATGGGGCCATCTCACATGCTATTCCTTCGGAGCTGAGAACTTCTTGACCTAGCTAAACTCTCCCCAATCGTGTCTTCTTCTTCAAGTCTTTCGTAACCCCCAGATTGGGCCTGATCCCCATTACATGCTATCAAAGCACCCAATGCCTCTTTCTTTCAGTGGACTTAACACAGGTTTAATCACGCGTCCATCGCACATTTACATGATTAGCATCTATTCCCATAACGGGCTGTAGTTCCAAAAGGACAAAGACCACATGGTTATGTCCTTACCAGGGCAGCCCTAGTGCCTAGCAGAGTGCCTGCACACAATCGGCTACAAGAACTATTTGGTAAATGAATACTGAAAGAGGCCAGGTTATCCTCTATGTGTAACTGGAAAGGCCTAGATAGTAACACTCTTTGTTCGTTGAGGGTGCTGGATGGTACATGATCCACTGTACTGTTGTAATGTTCAACTACTATCATCTGTATCCAGAAGAGCCTTGGAAGTCCCCAGTCAGGACGTGCCCGTACCGAGTCGCAAAGATTTCCTTTTAGACATCCTTCCTTCGCCTCGCTGACGACCACACAGGGGATGTAGTTTTGATGTTCTCGATAACTGGTATCATCACTGCCAAGAGAGTCCCCTCTGACACCAAGACTGTCTGCTTAACAACTTGTGATGGTAAACACTGCTCTCACTTTGCTTTATGGCTCAAGAATTTTTAAATGAAGCTTTTATAACAAGGAGGTAATTGAAGGCACGGTACTTAGCCGGGTACCCAGGCTGATTTTACACATTTGCCTCAGAGAAAAACGCCGTGCACCATTTCATCATTTATAAAGCCGGAGAGGAGAAGATTATTACACTGGGGCTGCAGCAGATAAACACAGGGAAGGTAGATTATCATTCTGCTCGGCAAAGTCAGCTTGTGGGTAGAAGTGCTCCAGTGTGGCAGGGCATAGCCTTCCCAATCTGGGAATATCAAAAAATGTCTTTTGGCACAACACAGCCAGATGTGAGCAGAACTGCTTCTGAACTTCCAAAAAGTTTCAGCAGTAGCCGGGGGGTCCATCAGTGATCAGAGAACCCCCTGAGCCTCCTCAAATTCATAAGACAAACACCCGTCTTGGCCCAGTGCATTAGTGAGTTCTCAGGACTGGCGCTTGGATGGCCTCGGTGGGGACGTCAGGCTGAGCGAGACCTGGTTCTGCTACTGAGATCTCTAGCAGGTGTTGCCAGTGCTTGGAATACCCTAGAACACAACACCCCAAGTCTGGCACTAAAGCAGCGGGACTGGGGGAACTGCACGGCAATAACCATAAAAACTCAATTTTGATGAGCTTGAAGGTAAGTTTCCATAGGTAGCCAAAAAAAGTCATGTGCTCTGAGGCAGCCTAGTGGAAAACATAAAGCTTTCACAACCTTAGCATCATTCAAATTTTAAGAGAGCCGTTGGCAGAAAAAGTGGTTCAAAAAATATAACTTTTCCCAGTAAAGATTTTTCCTTAAAGTACTAATTGCCTTAGGTCCCAAGTATTATCACTACGGCACTCGCCCAAGGTCCACACTTCTGGGAAGAAAAAAAGGTGGGGGGGGGGGTATGGAGTTTACAGGATGGTAATAGCAACATAAATATTAAGGTTGAGAAGGGGGAAGAGTCTCTATATAAAAAAGACATGGGTTCAAGTCCTATCATTTCCCAGTCCTGTGACTTTGGGCAATTCATCAAGTATGTCTGTTTCTTGGTTTCCTCATTCCTCAGGGACAGGAGATCCTGCTGCATGAGTGTAAGGCATCAGAGGATATAATGGGTATGAACTGGCCCACAAAAATGTAACTCTCCTCTTTAACAGAAGTAACGAAGAGGGGAGATACAAACTTGTTCTCTCTCTCTCTCTCTCTCTCTCTCTCTCTCTCTCTCTCTCACGTTCCCTCCTGGACTCACCAGAACCAGGAATTTGTACCAATAAGAATTTAGTCAGAAGTGCTTGGGAAGAAGCTGACTCCCCTCCCTCCAATTCTCTGTTCCCAGCTCCCAGCTCTGCTCCATGGGCCCCTCCTTAAGGCAGGGGTATTCCCGCACCCCAACCCGACCACTCAAAGGAAAGCAAGCCCAGCGCTCCCCTCTGGAGTTGCCTTCCCAGTTCCCAATTCCCACCCTAGCCAGAGGGGTGCCCTTGCTTCCAGTCACCAGCATTAAGCAAATCCAGGGGCCAAGCCAAGATCCTGGCCCAGGCCACTTGTCCTGGGGTTAATGAACTGGCTTGGCCTTACTCTGCCTGCTCATCCTCTGCGGAGGAAGAAGTATATACACTCATGTGAGCCTCTGGTCCCAGTCGTACTCTTCGATCTGCCTCATCATTAACAAATCTCATCCTTGACTTACTTCTGGCTTAAACTAGGAGGTAGGATAAATGATTGGGCTCCTTGACACCTACAAGAATATTACTACTTTGGATTAAACAAGGCGACGTCACCAACAGACAACAGCACTTCCTGAAACTGTTCACTGCAAAATGAGAACAGAATCCAAGCAGGACTGGTGGTATCCTGAGATGTGGAGGGAAGGAGGGTGATCAGGGACTCAGCAGAGAACATGCTTCCAAGAAAATGAGAACCTCACAAAGTAAGGCCTAAGTGGATCATCAACTTGCGCTGCACTTACGGGAGGATCTGTTAAATATGTAGATGCTCAGGCTGCCTCCCGGATGAATGACATCTAAATCTTGGGAATGGAACCCCAGCATCAGTATTATTTAAAGCTTGCTCAGTGATTCCAATGTGTAGCCACTGTCTGGATAAGTGTTCTAGGCTCTCTCAGCCCACTAAGTTTAGAGAGGAAGAGAAAAAAAAAAATCATAGATAAAATGACATGTTCAGGTGAGAACACCTTTCCTTTCTTATATAATGTAGGTTAATCACTCTTCCTTCCACATAATTAACCACTACACTTGGTAACTGAAGTTTACCACTGCATTAATGACATAACCCTCTAGTGTTTAAATTATAGCAAAAGCTAACATTTATAGAGAACTTACTATGTGCCAGGCACATGTTCATTTTGCCTATATTAACTAATACAAGCCTCAAAACAACCCTCCAAGGTTGGTCTCTTATAATTGCTTCCATTTTTTAGATGAGAAAACTGAGGAATGGAAAGGTTACTACTACTATTAGTGAGCAAAACTGGGGTTTAATCAAACATTCTAGATCTAGAGCCTCCTTTCTTCATCAAGCAGACTCTCGAGTAATCTGTTTTGCTTTCATTTACTATCTCTGCAATAAGCATTGAGATTATAACACCAAATAAGCAATGGCCCTTGTCTTAAGGACCGTATAGATGTGTGTGTGTGCGTGTGAGCACGCATGAAGTAGCTTCCTTGATGACAAGGACTGTCCTTTACTTATTATTTATTCTCCAGACACTGCTCTGGCCACTGTGTATGGGGCACCAAGTGATTCCATGACTTTACAAAGGGAATGAACAGGGAAGGCAAAAGAAGTGCCACAAAAAAAAAGGAAGGAAGGGTATGTGTATGGGGTGATCTCACCCTTTAGATGAGGGAGAACATGGAGTCACATCTGCCAAACTGCAGAAGGGAACACATCTCCCACTTACAACCCCAACCTTCGGTTCACATCAAACATGGGACGAATGAAACGAACTGCCAGAATAAGCAATAAATCACATGCCACAGTACTTAAAAATCCCTAAAGATCACATCATTATTGCTGGCAGTGCCTCTACCCAAGCAGACACTAATAAGGGCTTTCATAAAAAAAGGATACATTTCCAGCACAAATAAGGCCACAAAAAGGCTGCCTGGTTTACAACTCTAACACTAGAAATGAACTCACTACTAAAAATCAAGCAGTCACTTGGGGGCCAGAAAAAATGTTGATGGGGACCTTTTACTTCCAAATGGTGCCCTCACCATGTGCAGGCATCTGGGCCCATGTCAATGTGTTATTTTTCTCTCTCCAGATGACTAACTCCTCCATTTAAATAACTATTTATTTCACCATCTAAGGTGTTATGACTAATTACTTTAGCTCCTCTTCAAAGTAGTAAGCGAGACATGTAGATGTTTCTTGAGGAAATCTGGATTTGGTTGCCACTTCCTGAATTACTGAGTTACCACACCAACAACACCAGACTTCAGAACTTTGTCTCACAGCCAAGTCAATCAGAGAGCTGAAGCACCCTCCATCAAAATGCAAGTAGAGTACAAGAATGCATATATTTATATACCAAAAGCAATATGTTTATTTCAATGTGTCTATTCCGGGCCAGGCTTCAGGATCTGGGAAAGTAATCACTGATGATACTCCCTTTTATTTTACCATTTTCAACTCTAGTTTTTAATAATTATCATTATCAAAACTATTATTATTTTAACAAATTTTATAGAGTGCTTCAAAGTTTGCTCCATCGTTATTTCTTACACGTGTTCTCACTTGAAGTTCACAGCAAACCAATCAGATATAAATATTTGCATTTGATGGACAAAATACATTTGTCTAAAGGAACAAGCCAATAAATGGCAGCTCATAATTTTAGCATAGAACTTTTCACCTCACAACCCCGACATTTTCCAATGGCTTTCAACACATTGATTTCATAATCAAAGGGAATCTAAGCATCTGTAGAAGGTCCTGGGATCCAAAGCTCCTTCTCAGAGAGCTGTTATAAGCATTAAATAAGATCATTATGGAGAACGTTTGGCAGAACTGGCAGCAGGCTTGGTATATGACCAAGGTCCGTAACTATGACCTATTGTTTTTTATTATTCTTATTCAAAGAGAATCAGACACTGGAAATCTCTTTTCAGAAGATTTGGGATTTTACCTGTCCAACCTTCAAGTTTAGAGAAAGTAGGACATCCTTCACCTTATAGCTCAAAATACAGAGGAACCCAAGCTTCCGGTCAATTTCCATTAAAAAGACAAAAACGAAAAAATAGCGGAGTTAAGCTACCAAGTTCAGATGTGGCCCTAAACATTCATTTCCTTTCCTGAAAAATTTAGGAACTGTCTTTGTATCAGATAGTTGCTTGCACTTCTAAGCTATCTGAGGTTTACTCCTATACAGGTATATCTTGGAGATATGGCAGATTTGGTTCAAGACCATGTTTCAATAAAGCAAGTCATACAAATTTTTGTGGTTTCCCAGTGCAAATAAAAGTTACGTTAGCATTATACTGTATGTAGTCTATTAAGTGTACAACAACATTACATCTAAAACATAATATATATACCTTAATTTAAAAATACTTTATTGTTAAAAAATGCTAACCATCCTCTGAGCCTTCAGTGAGTCGTAATCTTTTTGCTGGTGGAGTGTCTTGCCTTGACGTTGATGAAAATGCAATATTAGCAAAACACTGTAAAACAAGGTATGCCTGTAATCGGTTCAGTTTTTTTAAAAAACAGAACTAGTGCCTGGCAGCCACCTTTGGAGAATGCCTAAAAATAGAAATAATTCATTCAAACCTCATTAGAATGTTGCTCAAGGGTGCCAAGCTACCAGAGAAAACAATGTAAAAAGTAGAATAAGACCACATTAATATGAACTGAGAAATCCCAGGAACTGAATTATCAAAGAGTCAGAACTGGTTGTTGCTTCAGAGATACAATTTTATCTCATTATATGTGGTTCACGCTAGTAGTGAGATTTTAGGAGTGTCCCTCATCAAATCCACTTATATGCTACATAAGAGTTCTCTGCTATAACCAAAGGACTAATATCAAGTGAATGCTATGTGAAATCAGTTGATAATTCCCAACTGATACACACAAATTAAGCAAATCCCTCTCCTAGCAGTTATCTATAGTATTGATGTGCCTAGTTAATGCTTTCTAAAGTAAAGTAAGGCCTGCCTTACTTCAATTTTGGACAAACCCAAATTCAAAATCAGCAAGATATAATATAATCAGCTCTACTTATCATTTTATATACAGCTACCTAGGATTGTGCACGCACACCAAAACCATATAACTTAATACATTTTCAGAGAACACAAACGGCTAAGAAAAACAGAATCTGCTGTATAAATGTGCCCAGCAGAGTCAATACATAAGTACATTTCACAGCTCCCACAAAACCTCAAACAGAAAGATGCTAGTAATTTTCTCAAAAGACACCTGGGTAGGCATAATAACAAAAAGTGAGCCCCAACTACCATGCCTTTTACCATAATACATTTGGATGCTTACTTGCTGCACGTTAAAAGGCAGGAAGGATAAAATATTTCTATGATGGACATTTTCCCACAGTCTTTGTCTCCTAATCCCCCACTTATACAAGAGTTGCACTCCTGAAAAATACCACTGTTGGCCAAACAGAATTACCAAGATCAAGGTGTTAAAGAAAAATGGGGTATGAATCAGAAAAAATTTCACATAAAACAATAAATTAACTTTCTTCCTAGTTGCTGTCACATCGTGTAAAAATAATCGAATGGATTTCGACCAAATAGGAAAGATCTGTCCAAACTGGTCTGTCTTTATATTTACACCATGTAGTATATAAGACATGTGCTTTGGAAGTAGAAGTCAGAGGCACACTCAAAAGACAGGCAGACATCATCCAGAACAAACCGAAAAACAAAAGCTCAGGGCTTCAGATGGTATTGACTGACATACTATATATATATATATATATATATATATATAAACAAAGAAAACAAATAGTAGTTTTAGTGTAAACCCTAAATATATAAGAGAATCACAAGCTTCTTCTTGTATGGGTAACTCCATATATCAGCACCCAGAGTGAGTAGTGTCAGGATTCGTGCAGTTAAAGATGGTTAATCATTCTCTAACACAACACCTAGATGGCCAGAGAGAAAAAAAGATTTGGAAAGAGACAATAACAAACCTCTAAAATAAAACCTGCACTGATAACTTTAAATTCTTGCCCTGGGAACAGTGTAGAGCTGAGATTCAGAGGGCAAATTCTCCTACAATTGCTAAAGGGAGTTTAATTGATCTTCGAGTTTTTCAAAGCAGCTCCCCCTGATTTTGAGTTCAAAGACATCTGTACATACTCTTACTTTTGTTTACTTCATGTCTAAGTGAATGTTCTACTAAATTGGTGCTTGTTTCACAAATCACTGCAGTGTCTTGGAACAAACACCACATAGGTTCTTTAAAAGGGCCAAGACGAAGCTGGAATACCTAGAAAAAGGGTCAAGGTCAACGCTGAGCTTTCCACTATACCACTGAATTCTGTTCCTTAATATTGCTGCTCTAAAATGTTCCAGACTCAATCCTCTTCTCTTCTCACCCTAAACACCTTTCATTTGATCTCAAGAACTCTCCTAATCTCAGTTGACACATGCATACGCACTAATGATTTCTACATATTCTTTTCTAGTCCTGACTTCTCCCTTGAGATTTATATTCACACCTCCAAATATCTACAGAACATTTAGAAGTTTTGCCGGCTTCTCACACTCGTTACTTCCGGAGTAGCCTTTGCTTCTGTGGTCTTCATTTCATTGCTCACAACCACCTAGTCATCTTGGGCTTCTTCTTTTCTCTTACATCCCATATCCAATCAGTCACCAAGTCCTGCTGATTTTACTTGCCAAATATGTCTTGAATCTGTTATTGCTCTAGCTGTTATTGCTCCTATTGTCCTAATCTACCCTTCTTGTTAGAGATACTGAACCAGTTTTTGGCCTCTGAATCATCTTATATCTCCACCTCTCATTTTTCTCCTCTTCCAAATTATCCTCTACACAGCTTTTAGAGACATCCATTTAAATTGCATGTAAATCTTTATGCCTTATTTTAGAAGCCAGGTGACTAAATGTCGATTGGCCAGGGACTAGAGGACTTTATAGGCATGGGATTGTTAGTTATTATTAGTAGTAGTTATTCCTATTAGCCTGTGAATAATCCAAATGGCCCTCACTGCCCTCCTCCCCCAATTTACTGAGATTAAGACATTCTGGTGGATTCAAACAGCTGATAACCATAAAGCGGCATTTCTCAGCCTCAGCACTGACATTTTGAGCCAGATAATTTTTTTTTTTGTTCTGGGGGACTGTCCTGCTCATTATAGAATGTTATACAGCATTTCTAGTTTCTACCCACTAGATGCCACTCAGTGTATTTACTAAGTGTCTTCAGATATGGCTGCATGTCCCCTAATGGGGTAAAATCCTCTTGTCCTCTAACTCCTCCTCTCCCTAAGAACTACTGCCATTAAAAATGTTAATAAATGATTGTTTAAATCTTTACCCCATTCACTCACTATCATTATTTAACCACACCATTTATTCAATACTCTTTATAGCCTTTTCATAAAAAAGAGGAGGCAAAAGAAAAAAACTATTCAACTCTACAAAATAATTACAGGTACAGAGCTAAAAAGAACTCAGAATAGGATCAAAGAATTTAATTATGGGCAAAAAGAATAAGAACACAATTTTAAGTTATAAGGAAATCGTGCTTCTGGTACCAGCATAATTGACAAAGTCCCTAAAGCACTTACATACACATGATAATAACTGGACTAGTGATGGAGACTTTGCTCTCACTCTTCTTTAACAGAATACTCAACTTTTCTGATTCAGTACTCATCTAAGAACATAGACCCTCGAGATGTACTCTTGCTGTTGCAATACTGGCTGCAACATTTATTGGCCCATGTAATCTTGAGGAATTCATATGTTAAAAAAGCTCCATGCCTCAGCTTCTGCACCTGTAAAATGGACATAATACCTTGAGAGGTTCCCAGTGAAGATTGAATTAGATGGTATTTAATGTAGGGACTTCATTTTAGCATTTTACATAAATTAAGTACACAATAATTGTTAACTTTTATGAGCAGTATTTGTATTCTATTCAGAAGGACCTTTTCAACTAGTTCATCTGAAGGAGGAATAGAGGGTGGGGAGAGTTGCCAGTTGCTTCTTATCTTGGGATGTAAAGTGCTTTATGTATAGCATTCTCCCAGGAGGTCTAATCAGCTAAAGCATCTACTAGATTACACTCCAGGGAGACCATGGCCAGGAAAAACAGGTCAACTGGATTGGAAGTCGCGGAACTGGAACTCTTGGCTTGGTAGGTTCCAAAGACCTATAGGATCATGATCAACTACTTAACCTCTCAAAAGTTATTATAAAATGACAGGTCTCTCATCTGTCCTTTTAGGGAGATTACTATAGACTTCCTAATATTTTCTCTGAGACTGTGACAATTAAAATTCTCTGACATATTAGAACTAATGGCAAAAACAATTAAATTCTAAACTAAAATGATAGGTTTTAAACTATTGTTTAGTGATGTACTGAGGCAAAGTACTTAGTTACCGTCCTTGAAGTGCAATGATCTAATTAAAGAAGATTTTCACGTGGTTACATTCAAAGAACTCAAAGTCTCCTAATTATGTTATGCATTGCCAATTATTACATAGTCTTCTGTAATGTCCACTAAGAGGAAATTTGAATTACAAGCCATTTGCAGATAGGAGATGTACTGAAAACACCTGATCGTCTATAAATTCAATGTTGTACATCCACAAATCTGTTCCAAAATTGCAACTGAACATTAAAAATGACTCTGACCTTCGCTTAATGGTAAGTTGTATAAAATCAATTAGCTGTTAAAATAGTTTAATTGGAACATATGTATTTTAATTTTTGTGTGTGTATGAAAAAAAGTCTTCTAATCAACTCAAAACATTCTAAAATTACACTTCTAGGTAATGTAGTGAAAGAATTAAACTTATAACTGAATGAAACCAAGGATGTGGAAAATGTGAGAAGGATGATATTCAAACAGCAGCAACTGGAAAGGAATAAATTAAGGATCATATTAGTTTACTGCAATTATCCTGAAAAGTAGTATAAGAAGGAAGTTTTAACAACCTACAACCACTCCCTGGTACAAACTCATATGATCTCCAACTCAAAAATCGTTACTAGGGCTTTTGTTTGATGGGTGTTTGGTAGATGGGTATAATTACTATTTCTTTTTTCTTCCTTTCCTCCTTTCTCCTCCCTCCCTTTCTTCCTTGCTATGGAGTAGGAGCCCTTGTTTCACATTGCCAGTAAGACCAGTCAGAAGTAAAAGAATAAAATAAAAAGGTCTACATCAATGATAGCAAATGTATTTTTCATAAAAACAAAACAAAACAAAACAAAAACGATTCCTTGGGATGGTTAAAAAGGTAACAAGATTAATTTAGGTCACCATAAGTAAAAGAGAAGAAAGAAAAAAATGGAGAAAGGAGAGTCCAATTCTAAAAGTCACAAATAGAAACTTTATACATTCAAAATGAAATATTTATCATTTTAAAATTATATACATGCTAAAATTTTTGTATGTTTCTTGATATTTCATCTACCTGACCTGTTTCATTTTCTCCTATCTCCCAATGACAAAACACTGCTACTACTGAAGGAAAAAATTCAAAGGCCAACCCTTTTCTAAACTTACCATTCCCAAAACCTCTGAGGGCAGGCTACAGTTCTGAGGATACATTTGCAATGTTCACAAGGAACGGTACAGAGAAGGTGCTTAATGAATACTGCAGGATGAGCAAATGAGTTAGCAAAGGAGAGCATAAAAAAAAATGAGAAAACGTTAAATTTTGTTCACTTAGAGAATGTGAAGGAGAGAAAGAGGGAGAGAGGAAGGAAAACATAGACATGCAAAGAATAGCAAGGGCAAGAATAATCAAGAAACATATATACAGGTATGCTGAAACACACAGAAACTAATCTATCAACTACCACAGAGAGACCCCAGGAAGGATATAATAGAGACAGAGATAAGTCAGAAGAAAAAATAGCCAAATAATCCAAAAAAGTCTCTCCATCCACCATCTACTAAGATAAAAGCATTTTGGTGAGAAACTTTACTAAAACATTCACAGACACAGATATATCCAGATATTCTTGACAATAAAACGCTTTGTTAAGGCCTGTGAAAGCACTACTACTTTAAGATTTTCAAAGCCCTGTTATTTGTTTTCAGAGCTACACATATAAATGAAAATAGAGCCCTTTAAAAAAGCATGTTAGACTCAGTGAAGCCCTAAGTCAGAAAGATATCCTCAATGATTCAATAGGCTCACAAGCTTCAGTTTAATGTCCTTCCTTGACCATCTCAAGAATCTTATACTTCTGATATAATCATCATCTTTTTTAGATGAAGTTTACATATCCAGCTAGACACATGCTTTTCTAAAATCCAAATCATTAATATTGTGGTAAGCACACAGAGAGGCTTCCTATAACTCAGTCCTACTCAATACGTATTTCCTGAGCCATAATTCTGGTTAAGACACATATGTGAGGTATAGAGAGAAGCTGGTGGTGGGATACAAAGACAAGAGGAATAAGACATGGACGTCAACTTCGAAGAATTTATATTCTAGTATTCTCAGGTCCTATACTACCTAGTGCCTGTTTCTAATACTCCTTCACTGATAGGCTATCAGGTTCTTCCTTTCAAATCAAGACCCTAGAGCCTTAATATTTTTCCACTGACTTCAGTTAAGTATTTGCACAACCAAGCCCTGGAGATAGCCACTTAAAAGAGATGCAGTGATGAGTAGACAGCCAGTCCTTAATGATTTTACAGTACAAAGGCAAGAGAAAGCAAATTATAGCTTTAATGTAGGATAGAAGGCTAAGAAAAAGAGGGGGTTAAAGAAAGGAAAAATCACATGTACCTTTGAGGGGAGGAGGTGGGAAGGTGAAATGCAGGGAAGTGGAGAGAAAGACTTCCTCGCCAGCCCTGGATGAATGAGTCATCAAGAACTCCTCCCGCTTTCTCAGTGTCTATAAATAATCCCAGGTGCTGCCATTTCACTTAATTACTAAGCCTCTCCAGATGGAGAAAAATAATTAAGCAGTCTGTTCCATCGACACGATATACAGAATGGAGTAGCAACCTGCAAAACATTTCAGTTTTTAAGTTTGCTTTCAACTATAAGGGCAGAAATGAAGAGGGGGCAAGTGACCGAGCAGCACAGATCTTAGGGAACACCAAATGCCTACAGTTAGATTATGGGTAGAAATTTAAATAGAAAAAAAACAAATACTGGTGCAAAGGGGCGCAAACTCTCCCAGAAGTAAAACTGCTAACATTTAATGAAGAAACCTCTGTAGAGTTGTTGAAGATAGGTTGTCAAAAAGAAATAGTTTAAGACAAAGTACAAATAAATCAGAGTACAATTTATTTATTTCTTAACTATATAAGAAATATGCCATTAACTAAGCCTCTGGATGCAGACATGATAAAAAATTTTATATCTTTGTGTCTGATGCAAATATTCAGAAGCGATTATACCCAAACAAGTCTAACAAGAAAGTTGAAAAAAAAATCACAAAAGAAAAGTTTCTAAATGTAGACATTCTTAAAGAATTGTGCATTTATCATCCCAAAGTTCAATGGAATCAGGATACACAAATTTCAGGTATTCAAATAACAATGGCAACTGAGTCAAAATGAATGAGACATTCTCCTCCAAATCATAAATTCAATGATAATCAGATGCTTCTTGAAAAAAACACAACAATCATATCCATAAAACGATAATAACCAAAACTACAAAAAGTTTGGGGTCACTAAACTTCTATAACATTAAGATGGTTGCTTGGTTAGAAGATATTTCAATTCTGGTAGAAAAAAATGGAGAGAAATGTTCGCGAGGAATGATGAAGAAAAGGTTGAAAAACAAAACAAATCAGGACCCCATTCAGAGAGTGATGATGGAAGATTCTTGGTCTGAAACAATAGAGGCCTAGGTAAAGGTAAGCTCACTCTGAATTTTTGGGTATTCTTTAATCCATAAAATGAAATCAGAAATAATTATTTTTTTTTGTTTTTTTAAAGCAAAGTATCCTTCTAAAAATTGCCTAATCATTCCACTGTCATTTCAAATTTCCTGTAAACATAGGTTTTGTATATTTTTTAATACTTTAAACAGATAACCCATGTAGCATATTATTATCAAATAAAATAAAAGAACAATTTATGACTTGTTATTTTACATTTTTATAGGAATTCTAATCAGGCTAACAGTAAAGAACAGTGGAAGATCTACTATAACAAACGGAAAATAATCGTTTCAATTTTTGTACTTAACGTAAATTAGCTGAACAAGCATTTAATTATCCTCTTTAGTGGTCTAATAACAAATATCTACATTTCTTACCTTAATTAAAGGATTTATTTGAAAATCCTTTAAAATCAAATTTCACCCTTTCCCCTATACCTGCCAGAGGGCTGCTGGTCCAAAGGTGTGTGTTAACTAGAAATCAGGTGTTCCTTCCTCCAGACACATTAACATGTTTTGAAAAGTTGTAATAAATATTTCACTCAGCCATGGCTATGAAGTGACAGCACCTCCTACAGCTTGTGTGGGCCCAAATGCACACAACTATGTATGGCTGCCATGGTTTGCTATCTTCCACACGTGGAGGTGGTCTTTCCTTCCTTCACTGGCATTCACACAAAGCACTCAGGAAAGACCTAGCTCACCATCTTTCAGCACTAACACTTACCTTCAACTCTGTCTGTAACCAAAAGATTTCAGCTACCACTCAAAGTTACTGGGGTCTAGGTTGGGATCATGATCTTAAGATCATGTTGACATGAAGGTAAAAAATATATATATTGCCCAAAGACCGTGTTGCAACAGGAATGCAAACCCCTTCCAAAGTAGACAGACAGCCACTAACTCAGATCCTGATTATGGCTACATCATCTTGACCTCTTACGTAAAATCTTCCATATTTAACTAAAGAAATGAATTGTAAACACTATGTGAGTTCAACAATCATGCCAGTGAGCCACAACAGGACCACCTGTAAGCAGCCTCTAGTCTAGACCAACATATGGTTCCTAGGTCACCTATGTGTCCCCTGGGTTTATGCTTGTTTCAGTTTTAGAAACATGAACTTCATCTTAACTAATCATGACAAAGGCAGTGAATGGGCCAAAATTACCTGGAATAAAAGGCAAATGATGAGAAAGAAAAAGGGAACAAAGATAATGGAAAACTGAGAGTGTAAAGAAATTATTCTAGTGCATGGAGTAAGTCGGCATCAGGGCTACAACATCTATGTGAGGCTTAGCCTTGCCCAGACATGAGCTCATGGGACATTCACATCATGTCCCTCCAGATAATGAATATGTGGGTTTATGAGCAGCAGTTCTGAGCACAGCCCCTTCACAAATGGAAGAGCTTCTCCACTCCCCTCTTTCTAGCCATTATCACATGGACTGTGGGGTCCTAACAGACATGAGCTGAATACATTTATTATAATGGGGCAACTGGTAGCATTTCCAACATGGAATCAGTGCTGGAAGGATGTAAATACTTCTTTAGTACCGAAATGTAAGATGCCAGGTTTGAATTTGGAAATGCATATCAAGATTTAACCGACTACTTGGGGGATAAATATCAAACTCCCAAATTTAACATACATACAGTAAGATTCAAAATACAAAGATCTCAAAATATGGGCCCTAACTAGACTTCCAAATTAAAATAACAATAATAAAATTTTCCTTTCCATTGCATGCCACAGTGTGAACCCAAATGTATAAACATACATGTGGACTGACAAAGAAAACAAAGGAGCAGCTCAACACACCTACTATCTAAAAAAAAAGTTCTGTTCTATTTTATATTATCTACCCTCTATTTTGTGTCTAGAGGATAGCAAGCCCAAACTTAGAGAAGAGGTTACCAGATGAAATATACATTAAATTTCTTTGTACATGAGCTAATAGTCATGTACTAGAAATCTTTTAAAAATTCAAAACCTAGATTTCACTGAGGTGTTTTGTTGGTTTGTACAACAACATGCCTTCCTTGCCTAAGACTCTAACTGGTCTTATATTAACGAGAGTTTATAGAGCTGGAAAAACTCTATATTTATTTTCCTATGAAAAAGGTGACCTATAAATTGGACCTGGTTGGGTTGGGCATGCATGGGCATGCCAGAAAAGGAGGAAGAGGTTAGATGTGATGGCAGGACTATAGGAACAGAGGTCAGCTACATGAAAAGCAGGATGGCAAGAGGACAAAAACAGAAAACGAGGCATTAACCATGTAAGTGAGCATTGTTTAAGAATGGTTCAGGTGACTCTAGCATTGCCCAAAGCAAACCAATCATGGTTCAGAAGCAGAAGGGGTTCAGATAGAACCCAAGCGAGCTGTTCGGTACAGTGCCAGAACAGGCTTTTCTTGATGCAAAGAAGACAGGTACTCTGGGCGGTGATGGTGGTGGTGGTGGGGGCAAGGAGGAGGGTTCCATCCCATAGCGACAGAAGTGGATGGATAGGGATACATATTATTGACATTTACCAAGTGTCCACTATGTATCAGGACCAATACCAGGGACTTCATTTAACGACTACTATAACATTGATAATGTAGCAGGTGCTATCCCTATTTCAGATAAGGATACTAAGGCTGTAAAGTTTAAATAACGACATCATTATGCTAAGAAGACCAGGTGGGATTTAAAAGCAAATATTTTTGAATTTAGCGAATAAGCTCTTAAAACACTATACTTTTCTGTGGTTCATGGAAGTCATCAGAGAAAAGAGATGTGTAGAAACAATGGGGACATCAGCCCAATATATAGCATAAACAGATGACTTCCAAAATATCAGACCATGACCCACAAAAAGAAATACATGTTATAACTGGCCCCAGTATATACATAGTATGTCTTTCTATATATGAATAACTAAAGAAAATTTCTACAAAAATATTGTTATATACTGATATTTTCTGATTTTCTTTTTGTATGCTAATTCAATATTTTAAAAATGTAGGTCAGGACCCAGTAGAAGGTCAGAACTCACAGACTGAAAACCAGCACCATAACCAATACTGACGACCACCATTTTCACTGCTTTTGATGTTTGGGAAGAGTATTAGGCTTTTTCAGTTTTTCACATACAATCTCCCAATTGAGCCTTTATCCAAGAAAAGGAAAGGGAGACAGGGTAGTTAAGAGGGAGAGAGAAGGAGTGGAGAGAATCATCCATCATGTGTCACCCACTCAAAAGGGCAGTGAAAATAACACACTTCAAATAAAAATGGCTCCATCTCAAGAATAAAGGAGCTTGCCCAAAAGGCAGAGGTTAAAGACCCATGTTGGAGAAGGTTCTAGTGATGTCTTTCATGTTCCTTTGAGTTGTCAGAGAGACATCATTTTCCAACAATGATTCACCGGTAAAAGGAACACCTGAATCTAAGGCAAATTTTAAGACTGACAGACCAGTCACATACCTACTTTTTAGGTTACCTGCCACACAAAAAAGCACCAGCTCTCTTCTAGGTTACTTGGTCAAGATACCTGATGATCAACACTAATGTGATGTGATTTGTTAAAAAGTACAGAGAGCATTAACAAGGTCTGGCTTCTAGGTACAGAGTCAACAAATGAGCCAGGAACACTCATTAACGCAAACATATTTAAAAAGAGAGAAAGAAAGGATGGGAAATCATAAATGTACTGACTTGGAAATGGTCTCAATAAAAACTTTAGTTACCATGGAGATTTCTGGGAGAGAAAAGGGGTCTCTTTAGAGAAGTGACTGATGCTATTTATTAATCTACTTGCAAGTAATGTCAAATTTTAAAGTTGCTCCAAAGAAAACCATCTTTTTTTTTTTACATCAGCCTCTTAATATGCTGAAGGAACCTGTTCAAAATGCTTCAGCAGTGAAGTAACTTAGATGATAAATGTGTTCTTCAATCTGTGCACCAGTCAAGTAGCAATAAAATGAGAATAATTCATGCAAAATTTTTCATTATGTTTCTAAACATACTTATTTACATTTTAAATCACACGTTAGACAATATGAAATATCTTTCATTTAGACAGGTGTGAACTAGAAAACAGATGCGTTCATTAAACATAGAACAATTCAGTGAATTAAAAATAAATACTAAGAGAACTCTCTGGTTGAAGTACCTGGGCCACTGTTAACTTACTTGAAAAAATATGGCCATGGCTCCAATTATTCTGTTTTCAGAAATTGCAGTTTGAAAGCTGTCAAAGTCATCTGGATTGTAAAAGAAAATCTGCATCTGTAAAAGAACAATTAAAAATATATTATGAAAATTTTTACACCTACTCAAAAGTAGAGAGAATAGTACAGTGAACCCAGTTTCCCCAATTATTAAGATTTTGCCAAATGTATTCATCTATCCATATTTTTTCTTTGCTAAAGTATTTAAGAGCAAACCCCAGACATCGTATCATAATCATATCATTTTACCTCTAAATACTTTAGCAGGCGTCACTAAAGCACACATCTCATTAATGACAATGCCTTCTTGTCACCCAAAATAAATAATTCTGACACCTCCTTTATTACCTCACACTCATGTCTTAGTGAAAAGTTCCCTGTTAAGAAGCAAAATTTTAGTGGAGTTAAACATCTTGAAGTAGAAAGCTAAGACTGAAAGTCAGTCTACATGTTAAAATTATAAATGCTCAAATGGGCACATCTTTATAAACACCACCCATTCTAATGATGAGAATTTGAAGGGGTCACTCAGTAGCTTTGAGAAAGAGCCTAAATGGAATATTTCATTGAATTCACAAAGAAATATAATGGTAATGACAAGAATAATGCCTTACATTTCACAGTTTGAACAAAGCCATCGCATACCTTATTTCACTTAATCCATCTAACAACCCCTGTGATGATACAGCAAAAATTACTTCACTGAGTTATAGATGAGGAAATAGTACTTCAGAAAGTTAATGTTAATTTGGCTAAAATTAAACATCAGAGAAAGAGTATAAAATCCAGGTGCTCTCATCCCAACATTAACTACCTTCTCTTCCATTTGGCTAGAATTCCTTATTCAAAAAGCAGAACATGGATAAATCAACTTAAAATCATTATACAGTTTTAATCTTGAACACTCCTTGCTATTTCATATAATTCAGAGAACAAAAATGGACCACAGAGTATTCTCCTGAAACCATGTTTATGATAAAATTAAAAGATCTGGGTTCCTTTTCCAGCTTCCTCATTTATTCACATGTGAGACCTAGGGTAAGCAAGCTCATTTCTGACCATTGGCTTCCTCAAGTATAGAATCAAATATCAATCCTTGGTAGGGTGGGTATGGGGACCGAACAAGTGAGTGTAGTCTGTAGCATGTAGCACCACACTTAGAGCTCATCAGTGCTCAACAAACTACCACCACCACCACCACCATCATCATCCTCATCATCATACTATAAAGTTAACATGTGATAGACATCTTAAAATTCCTAATAAGAATAGGATTTCCCTGAATCTTCTAGACTAAACTTATTCCTTACGGAAAGTCAAATCTCCTATATCATTAGCTTTTCCATGATCTTTTTTCCCCCCACTTTCCAAATGATGTGATGCTCTTTTCTGAAAAAGATTAAACAAGCACACCTCAGATGGAGTTTGGAGATTTGGTACTGAATGATAAATTCCCAGCAGGGAAAACAAAGTCACAGAGACTAGCTGTGTATGGGTCAAAGGTGAACTGATATAGCCAGTATGGAAAACAGTATCAAGGTTCCTCAAAAACCTAAGAACTGATCTACCAAATGATCCAGCAATACCTTTACTGGGTATTTAACCTAAAGACTCGAAAACCTATATTTGAAAAAGATATTTACACACTGATGTTCATAGCAGCATTATTCACAGTGGCCAAGACATGAAAGCAACCGAAGTGTCCTACAACAGATGACTGGATGAAGAAGCTGTGGTACATATATACAATGGAATATTACTCAGCCATAAGAAGAGATGAAATACTACCATTTGCAACAACGTGGATGGACCTTGAGATAACCATGCTAAGCGAAATAAGCCTGACAGAAAAAGTTGAAAACCACATGCTATCACTTATGTGTCAGATATAAACCTAAAAGCAACAAACAAACAGAACAAGCAGAGACTCATGGACATGGACAATGGACTAGTGGTTACTGAGGGGGGGCGAGGTAGACAGGGTAAAAGGGGTCAAATATGTGGTAACAGAAAGAAATCTAACTATGGGTGGTGAACACACAATGCAATATATATTACATATATGTAATATATATATGCCTTACTGTTAAATTATACACTTGAAACTTACTAGATTTTATTAACCAATGTCACTATAATAAAAATTAATTTTAAAAAATAAAAATAAATAAATAAATGAGGGAGGAGGTTAAGAATAAGGTCGATATTTCTTTTCTGAAGGGTGAAATCAGTAAACCAAGTCAGGACACTTTGTAGGAAAACTCAGGTACCCAAGTGGATGGAAGAAGGATGGGTAGATTCTTTTCCAGGATTCTCTTTTTTAAAAGGAAATTACTTTTCTCAGACTGGGAATTCCAACTGAATCTGGCAGCTTCTTACAAATGTGTTTGTTGCCTTTAGGTTTAAATAGCTGTAGACATCAAGAATTTACATTAGAAAAATCCATTCAATGAGGTGCAGATTAAAAGGTTAACACTGGGTGAACTGCTTTGGGTACATTGTTCCTAACCCAAGAAAGAAACTCCACATAAGTATATTCAGAAAACTAAACTTGCCTTTTAAAACCCAGGTTCTGAAATTAAGTAAGTTCCCAGGATGTTTTCATATTCTTCAGTGCAGGGGCAAGGGCGACATTGACGCATCACCTGAATAGTGTGTGATACAAAACGCTTTAAGGCCTCTTCAAGGGCATTTTCATTTATAACTGGGTGAGAAAATTCATTTTTAGGAAACATCTTTGAGTCATGCCTCCACCCATCAGGATAACAAAATGTCTTACAGAGAAAACAATCAACATAGGCCTGAAATTCCAATTTTCCTTGCTATTTTTCCCAAGCTGTCATCTACTGAATTACGTTAACTTTTGAAGCTATCTTAAATGAGAGTAAATAAGTAGATAGAGTTTTGCTGAGTAAACTGGACTTTAAGTTATTTTAGTGTTATTGTTGATGAGACAGATTTGGCAGAGGCTGAAAACCTGTTTTCCAAAACCATCTTTGGAAAGTGTTGTGGTGGCTATTAAATATCTTGAGTAGCCCATAAATTTTCTGTATCTGCTGTCAAGAACCATACTCAGAGCCTTCCCTTCAGCATTCCCCAAAGTATGTTCTTTCTAATAATGTGAATCTAAGTGACACTTATGGTATAGCAATCCTCCTGAAGAAATAAGGTGTACATCACCTAAAGAAAAGAGCTGGAAAACCCAGCGATAAAGAGATCTATTTATTACTTGTCCCACAGAGCATTCACCCACTACCACCAATTATTTACATTTTACCCCATTGGCATCCTCTCTCTGCCTCTCTTCCCACATGCAATTTTTTTTCCTGGATCATTTCATGGTAAGGGAGACAAAATATGCCCCTTTACCTATAAATACTTAAGTGTATCTTTTCTAAGAATATTTTCTTATATAATCACAGTATAATTATTAAAATCAGCAAATTTCACTTTGATACAATACTATGTACAGTACATTTTCAAATTTTGGCTAGTTCCCAAATAAGTCCATCAGAGATCATTATTTTGTTCTCAGTCCAGGAATCTAATCTATAATCAAACTTTGCATTTAGTTGTCATGTCTCTACCCTGACACCTTCCACACTCAACTTTCATCTGGAACAGTCAGTTTTCCTTTGTCTTTCTTTCTTCTTTTACTTTGGTAGTGTGAAGTGTACACCCCAGTTATTATGTAGACTTGGGGTCTGTCTCATGGTTTCTCATGATTAGATTAAGATGGTGCATTCTGGGCAGTTTACCACAGTATCAATATTTTATCCTCACAGTATACATCAGGAAGCACATTCAGTGGATTTATACTAATAAGATACATGTTTAACTTGATTATATGGTTATGGTGATGTCTGCTAGGCTTCTCTACTATAAAGTTATTAATTTTCCTTTTGTGATTATAAAAAGTACTTTGCAGGGAGATATTTTGATATATAAATATCTTGCTCCTCATTTAACATTCGTCCATTAGTTTTAGTACCCATTGATGATTTTCTAACTCCACCATTCTTCTATATTCATTAATGGCATTCTAGTATAAGAAATAGCCTTCCTTTCTCTAGTTTGTTTTCTCGTTCGTTCGTACATTCGTTCGTTTGCTCATTCATTCATTAATTCATATCAATAAGGATTCACTTATTTTTGCTTGTACTATATTCAGTGGTTTATAATCCGTTACTACCAGTATTTACTTTGATGCTCAAACTGTCTCAGACGTGACCAATAACAGATTCTTCAAATAGGTTCCTCTGTCATTCTGCCATGTTCTCACCATTTTTTATTTTTAAATACCTTATTATTAGCTGGCACAGACGTTTTACACTCAACTTGTATTTTCCATGCGCTAGTCCTAAAATTGGTCATTTTTTGACTGAGCTCTGGTTCCTTTCAGTGAGGAATGATATTTAACGTTAACAAGTGTTTTCTAAGTATGTTTGAGGTTAGAACAGTTTGGTTCCTCAATAAAACTATATAGCTTGAAGCTGTGTGTGTCTGTTCAAACCAGGACCCTCTTTACAAGGAAAGGAAAGCTGGATCAACTTTGTATAAATGGACGTCCCTCCACCATGCAGAGTGCCATGAGATATTTAAGTCTCCCCAACAACAGAAACAAACTACATGAAATTCAACTACAAAACCACTGGTAGACTGTTGTGCACCAGAGCGCAATCAAGGGACCAGTTCGAAAATATCTTTCAAGCTCATAAGCCAGAGTCACAAGAATAGGTGGATCATTCAATTCTACCTTGTGAAATGGCTGGAATGGAAAAACCTCCAGGCATTTCTCTAGCCAAATTAAGGTGATAGATAATATAGAACATAACAGCACATAACCTGATGTTTGGAAACAATTTTATAATGGAGAAAAAGCCCCATCACTGGTCCAGAAGCATGTGCTAAAATACAGATATAGAAAATGCCTGAATAAATGGCAACATTGCCAAGTAATGAGAAGGAGATGAAATAGGTACTATGAGCATAGGGTTGATGGCTCTCAATGCTCTACTGTTGTTGGGTACTAACATGATGTATACAGAGTCACAACAAAATGTCTACTTAGCTTCCCTTTTTCCTGCCTTACCTTTAAAATGACAACAGTTGCAGTTTGATTTGAAAATAATGTATATGCTTAGTTTCCAATTTGTATCACACTCTGTGTTAAACAAGATGAATAGATAACAACAAATCTGAAAACTGAAGCCTTCCACATTTATATTAATGTTATTTTTCAAACATGTAGTGAGCACCTACTGTATGCCAGGCACTGTACTACCATTCTGTAACACTGACTGAGGTGGGTAATACCATGATCCTCATTTTACATCCATAGAACCCAAGGATTTCTGAATTTACAAAGTTCTTAATGAAGGAGGGTGGAGTTAGGATAGGCACCTTATCTTTCAATCCTACTCAAGGTCTTAATCATCATGCTTCCTTCCAAAAGGCAAAAAATTTTGCTTAATGCCTACTATGTATAAAGCACTATGACAGATGAAAACACAGTTTGTGGTTGGGAAGACTGAAATATTAATAATAAGACAAAGTTAATATTTTTTTTGACTGCCAAAGTTGAGTCATAGATAAATGTATCACAAAAAGTATAAGGCAATAAATGGTTCATGGTCAGGTGAGTCATATATTAAATGAACGCTAAAGTAATACAGACAACAGGCAAGAGGAGACATTTTCTTGAGGGTAGACTTTCTACTGTTTGACGTTACACAGCTCACACATCTCTGTGATGATGGTGGCAAGAGGAAATGATCCCAACACAAGAGTGGAAAATCCAACAGTACCTTCTTTGGTGCCTTAGAAAGTGCTATATTTTAATTTCCTCTCCAAAAACTTATATTTCTTTAATAGATACCCCTCCACATACACACACATACATAGCCTAAGAAAAATACATGATGAATTAAGTAGGGAAAGATCATGCAGATAACTCAGAGGAAAGACAATGTGCTGATAATTCATTAGACATTTACAGGATACTATTGGTCATATTTAACAGAGTGGAAGAGGCCATAGGAAAAAATACAGTATGAGAAAAGATGAAATGTATGTAAACTGGATGAGATAAAGATGGTGACTAAAAAGGCAACAGCGAGAATTAAAAATCACATAAGAGGAAGTAGACAACAGAACTGAAAAGGTAAAATGTATTTTTCTGATCATACTTGGCACTAACCTGCAGCAAGCCAAGTGAAAACATGGTGGCAGACAAGAAACAATGGCCAGAGACTAAAAATGTGTAGTGAAGGCATAGTAGAAATAAAAAACACAGTTAATGATCTAATGGTTCCACCTGTTGGATGATTTATTTAGAATGATGCCAGAATTGAGGTTTTTATAGAATAGGTTCTTAACATTACTTGATTTTTAGATTATGCTGTACCTTAACTACTATCAAGACAGATCACTTAGACTTAACCCAGCCAAGTTCTAATTCTTTCATTCTTCCACTGCTATCAGATAAGAACAACAATGCAGCCAGGATATCTATCTGTCTAGTTCAAGGCTGTGTCTTGAGTAGCACTGTTCATTGGAAATACTCATGATTTATGTTTGGGGGGCATAAAATGAGCGGGGGCTCTGCGTATCTAGAAGCAAGGACTGCTGAATGATAAAAACACAAGACACTATAACAAGGTTCTTGTTCTCTCTAGGAATAAATAACGAGTAGCAAGGATAGATCAAAATATTCACAGAATGAATAGATTTAAACCGCAGGAGAAAATGCTGAAGAAGATTCAAACATATGCTGCTATTACTGTGAAATTGCTAAGTGGCCCCAGGTATAATTCTGCTAAATACAGATTATATTACTTTCTCTTTAATCTACAAGAAATTCAAACTATTTCCTACTCAAGCATCTCTAGCCTGAAATTTTAAAACTCCAACAAAAGAAAACCTATTTATTTAAATTATGGAGAAAAATGATAAATTCATACTATACATACTGTATAAAAATATATAACACAAACACTCTGAATTCAGAACTGTGTTATTGGGTATTTTGTTTTGTGTCAGCGAATAGTTTTTACTCCCAGTTACTTTTTTTAGAGGATCATTATTATGTTTCTACCCTGTGACAGTTAATTTTATGTGTCAACTTGGCTAGGCTATGTGCACAGTTGTTGGGTCAAGCATTATGCTAGATGTTGCTGTGAAGGTATTTTTAATATGTGATTAATATTTAAATCAGCAGACTGAGTAGATCAAATTACCTTTCATAACGTGGTGGGCCTCATCCAGTTAGATGAAAGCCTGAGGTCTCCCTAAAATGAAGAAATTCTGCCTCCAACCACAACACGGAATTTCTGCTTGCGTTCCAGACGATGTACTTAAGACTGCCATATCAATTTTTACTAGAATTTCAAGCCTGTTCTGCAAATTTCAGACTTGCCTGACTCTACAACTGAGTGAACCAATTTCAATCCCTCCACTATATATATATATATATATATATATATATATATATATATATATAGTTATTTATATTGCTGTCTATATCATCTATTTATTTTATTTATCTTTCTATGGGGGAGAGAAAGGTAGGTATACATCTGTTGTCTTCCTATACCTTTATCTCCCCTACTGGTTCTATTTCTCAGGAGAACCCTGACTAATACACCCCCAAAGGTCTCTTCTAATTTTATGCAGACATACCCAGAAATATGCATATATGCCTGTGTATCACATTAGAAAACTATTCTGCAACCCAGTTACTTTCTGAGCTTCTTTGAGCTCTGAGCTCTCTCTCTCTCTAACAGGATTCTCCCCTACAGAATGTAGCCCCTGTTAGAAGCCAGTTCTTGTGACTTACAGAAAATGTCCATGAAGCTGGCAGGCAACACAACTGGATGAAATTAAATGAAGATCAAGGAACATGGGCTACAGCATCAGACCTGATTTGTATAGTGAAGACACTGGAGATCTCTAAGGCCCAGTGTCCCTTTCTGTCAAGAACAGGAGATCATGGGATTTTTGTAATAAAGATTCACTATTCACATGCTTTGGAAAGTTAAGAATAAATTAAAGAGCCCACACTTTTTCCTATTAAGTATCTTTACTACTTTTTTATGACCAGAAGAGATATGTAAATTAAAGTGAAAACAAATTGTTTCCATAGGCTAGCCAACATCCCAATGAGTCATGCCACAAGGTGCAGCAAAGAAATCTGTGTGTGGGCTTTACACAGCCTTCGCTGGAAGAATATTTTTAGAAGAACTGTGCTCCAAAGAATAGCAGGTATTCAGCATCTTTGCAAGAAAGGTAGCATTTAAATAAACATTCTGAAACACTTGCTTTATACAATATCATTAATCACGAAGTGCACTAATCCTTAATTACTTCCTTTTTACACTTGACCTATAACATGAAATTATCTTCAACTACTTTACAGCAGGAATCTAAGATTTTGGAGAAGAACCCTAAGTGCACATCAGGGCTATGATTCATATACAATCAGGTGCTGAAATGTTTTGGGGATCCCATTTGAAAGTCTCTGCGTGTAACTTGTTTATTCCATTATGAGTCTATTTATTAGATGATTTTTGGAATTTCTGGTTCAGTGATGTATCTGTTAGTGAAATAAATATTTAATCTTTGGAATTTTCCATTGGTAGGAAAGAGTGCAGGCTCTTACAGTAGTAAGTTGAGTTTTTCATGGATTTACTATACGTGATTCATGAGTTATTTCTTACAGTTCAGCATAGTTTGAACGCAAAGGAGGTAGGTTCAGCATCTGGCTTTATGTTAGCCAGATACCTTTAATATACTCAAGAAAGAGGGCAGTAAGAAGTAGCTGTATGACCTGACTGTGTCTGTCACCCTTTCCGAGACTTAATATTCCCTGAGTAACTGAGGATAAGAAATACATCACGGATTAGTGAGGATTAAATAAAATAACAAGTAAAGCACCAGGCACAATGTAGGCCCCAACAGATTCACCTGTCTTTGAAAATTAGTTAAATGCAGGGGAAAAAAAAGTAAAAAAATACAAATAAATTAAAGAGCTATTTGCAATAGCCTCAAATTGGAACATAACCTAATGCTAATCAATAATGAAATGGATAAAAAATATTATGGCACAGTCACACAATGGAACATCTAATGAAATAGACCACAACTACAGTAATAATATAGACAAATCTTATAATGCTGAGCTGAATAAGCCTGATTAAAACACACACACACACACACACACACACACACACACACACACACACACACTGTGGACAAAGGACAAAACCAGGAGAAACTCATGCAGTTAGAAGCCAATACAGTGGTTACCCCTAGGGTCAATAACTAGAAGCAGGGTTATGGGGGTGCTAGTAAGTGCTCTTTCTTGATCCGGGGCCTGGTTATGAGTATAGAAATTCATTTAGTTGTACACTTAATATTTGTGAATTTTCCTCTTTGTATATTATACTTTAGTAATAGACAAATAATATTAGTGAAATAGCTGAACTTTTAAAACTGGGATAAACCAAAAGTATAACATCACTTAATAATAGAGCAGGATAAAGTTTGCTTCTCCACCCTATACCCATGCGATTTGATAATGGCTACTCTAAATCACTGGGTAAGTCCAGAGACATCTTAATCTGCTTAGAGCAAATTAAGGTGATTGACCCACGTATGTAGTGTCAGGCCAGCCTAGGACCAAACAACAATTACATGGACCAAGCCCTGTTTCTTCTTCCCCTTCAGGCAGACACCTCCATAAAATATTCCATGAGAGCTGCTTAAATGTATCCAAATCTTTCTTAGATGAGAAAAAGCTAAAGGAGTCTGTCACCGCCAAATTAGTATTGCAAGAAATGTTAAAGGGACTTCTTTAAGAAGAAGAAAAATAAGCAAAAAATATTAATAATAAAATGGCAGTAACTATAAACTTATTACTTTAAATGTAAATGGATTAAATGCTCCAATCAAAAGAAACAGGGTAGCTGAATGGGTAAGAAAACAAGACCCTTATGCGTGCTGCCTACAAGAAAATCACTTTAGATTGAAATACATACATAGACAAAAGAGATGGAAAAATAGTTCATGAACATGGAAACAAACAGAAAAAGCTGACATAGCAATATCTATACCAGACAAAATAGACTTTAAAACAAAGGCTATAACAAGAGACAAAGAAAGACAGTAATCTCACTTCTGGATATTTATCCAAGGAAACCCAAAACAGTATTTCGAAAAGACATATGCACCCCCCATATGTTCATTGTAGCAATAATAGTAATAACTAAGATATGGAAGCAACCTAGATGTCCGTCAACAGATAATGGATAAAGATGTTGTCTATTTATACAATGGAGTGCAACTTAGCTGTAAGAAAGAATGAAATCTTGCCATTTGAGGCAACATGGATGAACTCATAAGGTATTATGCTGAGTGAACTGTCAGACAAAGAAAGACAAATACCATATAATCTCACTGATATGTGGAATCTAGAAAACAAAATAAACAAATGAATAAAATAGAAACAAACCCAGAATTACAGAGAGTATTTTGATGGTTGCCAGATTGGGGGTCGAGGTGAAAAAGGGGAAGAGATTAAGATGTACAAACTGCCAGTTATAAAAACAGTTACAAGGATATAAAAGTACAGCACAGGAAATATAGTCAGTTATATTATAATAACTATGTATGGTATGAGAGGTGTATCAGAATTACTGGGGTGATCACTTGGTAGGTTACATAAATGTCTAATTATTATATTGTACACTTGAAATTAATATAATATTGTATGGCAACTATAATTGAAAAAGAAAATTATTTAAAAATAGAAAGAAAAAATGTATCCAAATCTTACAATACTTTACATGAATGAATGAATTCCCCTAATCCTTACCATTACTTTTTGGGTTAGGTACTATTCTTTTCCGCATTTTATACAAAAAGAAATTAAGCTGCGATACTAGGCTTTGTCTAAGAAGTAATAAGGCTGAGATTCAAACCCAGGCATTTGATTGCAGAACCCACACATTTAAAATCCTCTCTGTATAGTATTGTGACCAGAATTCCCAATAGTGATGAGAACTCCCACTAGTTATCTCTAGGATCCAGAGCAGCGGTTCTCAACCAGGGGCAATTGTGGACACCAGGGAACATTTGTCAACGTGTAGAGACATTTTTAGTTATCATAACTGGGCAGGAGATGCTATTGGCATCTAGTGGGTAGAAGCCAGAGAGTCTGCTAAGCACCCTACAATGCACAGGACAGTGCCCTCTCCCGGCAAGCAAGTAATTATCCTGCCCAAAATGTCAGTAGCGGGGAGGTGTAGAAACCTTGTCTATGCCCACTGTCTCAGGAAACCTAGTCAATGGATATGGTGATGAACTTTGTTTTTCTTTCCCTTTCCCACTACAACTGAACTTTAAGGGCGGGAGTACAAGTCTTGCCTCACCATAAGCCAGTTACTTCAAGACCACTTTTACCTATTCACAGAGTTACTGTAATAACTTTTTCTAGTAAACAATCTTTCCTTGCTTGCATAGATGTTTTATAAAGTTGGTTCTGAAATGCAATGGAGCTTAACACCTTGGACATGATAGAGAGGGAGGGGGTCTCTAGGCACATCTGGAATTCATTTGAATTTCAAAAACACAAAAATAACCACCACAGTGTTTGTGCTCTTTGAAATATGAAACTTTTTAGAAATTGCTTTGTACTTGGGAGTAACAGCCACATGATTCACCATGAAATGAAGTCTGGAAAATCATTTTGGATAAATGGACCTATAAATTCAATAGAATTTCCATGACAACATAGACTGCAACACTCAACCACAAATAAAAGGTTATAAATCATTCAAAACCAACTAGGAATCAGCAATATGTATCCTGTTTTAAAATGCAAGAAACCTGAAATGTAGTTTATTTGTTACTTACTCACCCAAAGTTCCCATTAGAGTTCTTTCCTCACTTCTGATATTGTATTTTCTATACCATAATAGCTTTTGGGGAAATGATGATGCCAAGAATCTGTAATTAATCTATATAAAATTAAAACAGGTATAAAGTTTGTTGTATTCCTCCCTTTCTCCCAGCAAGAAACCTACAAGAAAGCTTGTGCACAAAGTTATGCAGTTTTACCCAGAAAACGGCTTTTTGCCCTATGTGGCTGAATGATGCCAAATCAATGTCTCTATAAGAAAAAGGTTTATGCAAAGCATTTCTGAGAACACATATCCAAGACAACCTGGACATTTCCCAAAGGCTTCTGAATTCTATAAATCAAAAACCACATCCTCCAGTGTTCTCAGGACAATCCCCACAGTGAAGCCTTTTTTAAATTAGCTGGGCCAACCAAACTTGAATATCTGTTCTTCAAAACTGCTCTGTGCTCCTCAGGTTATCTGTTGCATTCTGGTGGAGTTTCCCTTACAATAGACTCTTCTAGATACAGTATGCAGGTACCTCTCCCACTGGGTGGTGCTAGCTCCCGGACCAAGCACATACTCAAGGTATTCATTAAATGACTGGAATAAATGAATGGAAGTTATTTCTCCCACAGGAGGAAATGAGTTGCATCACTCTATTAGGAACCTCTCTCATTATTAAGTTTCCTTTTGAGACAACAGCTTTGGGTGAGCACTGGGGGTGGGGGTGGGCCAATTTTATGGAGTAATGGATTTGGCTTCCAGAAGGGCTGCCCATCTGTAATACTGTTAAAGGTTGTACATGTGTGCACTGGGCAGTGTCTACCCCTTTTCATCAGATGAACTCTTACAGTCCCATACATTACCACATGCTGATAACATTTCATGACACATTTTTAGCCCTGATCTCATGTGGTCTATGGCTTTTGTCAAAATCTTCAAGGGTTCTGGCAAGCCAGAAAGGTTAAGAATAACTGCTACAAAAAAAAAAAAGTGAACATGCCTCTATGAGCCCAAATCCTTTCTCTAAGATGCCTAGGCGTGGTTCAAACTGTCTCCTGAAAAGGTATACATCTTTGTCTTCTAGACAACAATGTATGAGAATGCCAATTTTCCTACACCTTTGCTACCAATTGATTTCTAGAGCCTACTTATTTTTTACCCATTGGATGAACACTTAGGTTCTCATTTTTAATTTTCCTAATAACCAATAAATAATAAAGATTCTTATTCATTTTTTCTAATGATTTTTTCCTTTTATAATTTAAGAAGGCTCTTTATTCAGAAAATTAAGGCTTTGTCACAGGTATTACAAATGCAAAGACAAATATACTTGTACATTTGCCCCACCACCACTGGCTTCAGGAAAACAAATTGACATATATAGTAAATAGAAGAATTGGTTTAAAAAAAATTTATGGAGAGGAGAAAAGAAATTGAAAAATAGGCACTAACCTTGAAAGGTCTCAAAGATATGTCATTAATAGAAAAAGTCAAGATGCAAAATAAATACACATTTGACTTAGACAAATCCATACAACAAAATACTGTATGTGTTGTATGTAGCTCAACAGATATACAGATATAAGGAAAGGAAAGAAACGTCTCTGGAAAATAAACCAATAAGAGTAGTTTTCTCTAGGGAGGGGACTTGGATTGGTTTAGGGCCAAGAAAAGTGGTTTGTTTTATCGCAACTGTTTAAAATACTTGCTTGCTCTAAATAATAGCTTATCGGATGGGAGAGGGTGGCGATTTCCTTTAAAATGAGAAAAAAAAAAAAACTGGAAAAGAAAAGAACAAAACCAAAATCCCACCACTGCTGCAGAGGGAGAAGATGAAGCTAGTGGATCTGTTTGGAGACTCAACTCAAAAGATCAGCTTTATCAGTAAAGTGCTCCAAAAGCATGAGTCTATTAGCCCCTAGCAAAAGACAGACCAAAATCATACAGGCAATGACCCTCCCTTTATCTTGATCTCACCCTGACACAATTCATTCTTCATTTATTTTTCCTGCAATGAAACACAACTACTCAAGCTCACTAACACTCCAAAGGAGAGAGGAGAAAAGGAAAAGACTGAACTACTGTTTGTGATGTATTCAGAGTATTCAATTCATTTAACACAATTGCTCTGTTGAAAAGTATATTTATTGAAACTAATAATAGTTTCTCACTCACCTTGCCATAAAATTACATTGTGTACACCCAGTAAATACAAAATACCAGTCCTCTCAGGCCTTATCTTTGGTCAGAAAAACATCAGTGAATTAGAAAGAAAGCAGGGCTGCCCAAAGCTGAGCAAAGCTCCAGCTTTGCTGATGTATCAGGTACAACCTGAAAGGGATGAGTTACAGGGAAGCTTTTAGGAAGTGTCTGAGGCCTTAGTGGTGAGGAAGACAGAGCTCTGTCACCATCATTGCTTTGATCACAGTTCAAAATACTCTTGGCTGAAAGATCCTCCTTTCCGTGAATCGTCACCAAGTATAATTTTAGATTTCAGAATCTTATAATCAAACACATGATGGAGTAGCAAAGATATGATTAGAAAATGTAAGTTCAAGTTAAGCTCTATCTTATCTGGTATTAAGATCACAGATAAATCACTTAATATTTCTGAATCCCTGTTTCAAAACATGGAAAATAGAGACAATGATATTAGATTAGTTTGGATGATGATGACTTAAAAAAGGTTTGGTGATCGGATATAACCTTACAGGTTTTGTGTTATGATTAAACACCACTGGCAAAATAAGAATGTCACAAAACCTATGGGATATTATCAATATTATCTTCTTCCTCGTTATTTCTATAATTATTATGTAAAACTTCTTTCCAAAAAAAATTAGTGTCTCTGTTCAACCCATTACTTGGTACTGACTTCATTGATTGTATGAGTTTAGATCAAGTCCTCTGTTGATTGGATTTTCCCATTTCCTATTGTTTCATATTCTCTCCCCATCCCAAAATTTTATTATGAAAAAGTTTTAACATAAGATCAAAGAATATTTCTGTGAACACCTTTAGATCATCACTTAGATTCTACCATTAACATTTTAATGTACTCGTTTTATCAAACAACAATTTTTCTCTATTTATTTAATCAGTTACTCAGTTTTAAAGGAAAAAGAACCATCAGCACTTTCTGACAGCCAGCCATTGTCAAACTAGTAATCTCAGCATTATGAGAAAGCCAAGAATGTTTTCCAGGCTTTGGGTCCAAGCCAGAGAAAGCACTGCTGGTTTGCAAGGGGGTTAATAACTCTATTAACGAGAACATCTTGAGATTCTGATAGCTACATCTTGGCAGGGAACTATTAATAATTTGGAATAAAAACAGAGTTTAAGGGAGGGGATAAAAACAACAAAATGTCAAAGCCATGGCTTTATGAAGCCAAGTTTCTACAGGAAAGAGTATCAGCCAATAATCATTGGCTCCATTCACATCTATTCCTGATTAACTAATACTAGAACACACTCAAAAAAACTATACATTAAATATAATTTGCTCAAACACTTGTTTTACTTGTCTTGAACCTATAATACATTGGACACACGCAGATGTCTAACCAGGAAGCCCAGTTTATTACCTCCAAATTTGAGACCATAGAGAGTCATCATCACAAAACTCCAGCCCACAATCTTAATGAAGAAGGTATTTCAAATCAAAAACTTAAAACTGGCTTCCTTAATTGGGATTTGAGCAGTGTCGAAGATGTTACTAGGGACAGTCATGAAGTTTAAAAAGCATTTATGTATAATAGCAAAATGCTTCAGATGAGTTCATTGCCAACCTATAAGAGAATGACTATATAAATTGGGTGCATCTATACTGTGGAATATCATGCAGCTCTTAAAAAAGAATGTCAATTTTATGTGATATGTAAGAATGCTTATGCTTTATTATTGAATTAAAAGGCAAGTTATGGAATACTATGCACGTGATCATCTCATTTTTCAAGAAAAGGAAGAAAATATGGAAACACACATAGAAAGAGAAAAAAACTGGAACAATCTGTAACAAATTTAACTGTGGTTACCTCTGAGAACGAAAAATGAAGAGAGAGGAATGAAACAATGGCTTCAATTTTTACTTAATACAATAAGTACTATTTAAAGATTTTTCCATTTTCAATGAGAAGAATTTCTATAGTAAATATTTAAAATAATAAGTAAAAGATAGCAACCACTAAGAAAGACTATAACGGAATGACAAGATTTGTTATTAAACTTTACAAAGTACTGACATACATATGGAATGTGCATGTCATAAGGATATTCATAAGTAAGCTTAATGAAGTTTCAGAGTGAGCATGCTCATGTAACAATGCTGATCCCAGAAACCTGCAATGCTCTCATCTGGTCACTATCCTCAACCAAGAGTAATCATCTCCTGACTTCTAACAGCAGAGATTCATTCTCCTGACCAGATGTCTTTTAAGCTCATTCTAAACATGAGATTCTATGATGCTTTAAAGTCAATCCTCTCTTTTCATACCAGGCCTCAGTCCACATTCTTACAAGGTTAACTGCTACAAGATCATTACTTTTTATTTCCTGGTTTGTTTTCTGGATGATGGGAGTGATATCGGTGTTTGCAGAGGGCAATCTATAGAGAGCTATTTCAAGGTGACTGCTAGTAAGGTAGATGGAATGGGGTTCGGAGGAACAAACATTTGAAAGAGAACAAGTCCAAAAATCACAACCTATATTTTTATGAGCTCCATGTATGAAACAGCCACCAGGCCATGTGCTTTACAAAGATTAGGGGATTGTATCCTCGTGACAACTCTATGAAGGAGGCACTGTTGCCATCTCCATTTTAAAGACTGGTAAAGGGAGGCTTAGAAAAGTGTAGGAAGTGCTTCAAGAACAGCTGGTGAGGAGCCCAGGCAAAATGGCATACATGATAGAGGCTCTGTTCATCCCTCTTGCAACCAAATCAAAGTTGTGACAGAAGTGCGGGGCAAAGAGTAAGCAGAGTAACGTGGTGTCTAGATGAACAGAAGCCCTACAACTAGGAAGAGAAATAAGAAATCACCCGCAATGGGAGGAGGTAGGAGAGGGTGAAGATACGAGGCTGCCGAGTCCTGAGCGGCTGAGTGGGATGGAGGCTAAGGCAGCAGCAGTGGCAGCTATAGACTCCTCTTAAAGGAGCTGTGTGCGCTAATGGACTTTTGCAGTGATGGACTCCCTCGTGCTGAGCACCAGTGCTGGGAAGGAGGATGGCAGCAGGGGGCTGCTCGGGGCACACCAGGGACTTACAGGGGGACACTGAGTTGTTGAAACAAGAATCTGAGGCGAGGCTCTCTCCTGGGCAGAAGTGCCGGTAATATCCATTGCTCCTCCGATGAGTCTTCTTCCTCCCAATGTGCAGAGGCAGTGTTGCCATAGCTGAGACATCATCAAACTGGATAACAGAGGTCGCTCCACCCACAGGATTTCCTGAAACTCTGCCTCCCCCAACTCACAGCCCCACACAAGCCACATCCAGGTATATCCCTCAGGGAGTCAAGTACTTTTTGCTGAGCAGCTCCAAGAATCACACTGGTGGCAGCTAGCCTTGGTTTCTGGTGTGGCCTTTTGAGACAACTATAAGCACAGCATCTGTGGATTGCCTGCTGAATCTTAACAGGTGGCCCCAGAGGGGCATAGGCTGGGGCTAAAACTGGCTTGCAGCTGAACCTCTCTCAAGACTGTGCCACAGGACACCTACTTCACAAAGTTAATAAAACCAGGAGACTTAGGAGCTTTGCTTAGTACATAGAAACAGACACAGAAATGGAGCCAAAATGGGAAGACAAAGAAGCAGAAACCATATGAGAAAACAGAACAGAGATCCAGGAAAAATGGAGTCAAGCAATCTAACAGATGCAGAGTTCAAAACACTGGTTATAAAGACGCTCAATGAACTTAGGGGAAGAGTAGATGAACTCAGTGAGAACTTCAACAAAGAGATAAAAAACATAAAAATGAAAATGGAAATTATAAAAGGGAACCAGTCAGAAGTGAAGAATACATTATCTGAGGTGAAGAATATGTTAGAGAAAATCAACAGTGGATGAAGAAGAGGATCGAACCGCTGATATAGAGGATGGGAAAGCCAAGGACACCCAATCAGAACAGTAAGAAAAAAAAATCAAGACTATAATAATAATTTAAGGAGCCTATTGTACAAAATTAAATGTAAAAACATTTGTATCATAGAGATACCTAAAGGAGAAGGGGGAGAACAAGAAGTTGAAAAGCTATTTAAAGAAATAATGATGTAAAACTTCCCTAGTCTGGTGAAGGAAATAGACATACAACCCCTGGAGACTCAGAGAGTCCCCTCAAAAAAGATGATCTCAAAGAGGCCCACATCAAGACACATTATAATTAAAATGCCAAAAGTTAAATACAAAGAGAGAATCTTAAAAGCAGCAAGAGAAAAGCAGTTACCTATAAGAGAGTGCCCATAAGAGACTGGCAGCTGATTTCTCAAAAGAAACTGTAGGACAGAAGGGCTTGGCACAAAATACTCAAAATGATGAAAACCCAGGCTCCACAACCAAGAATACTTTATCCAGTAAGGCTATCATTTAGAGTCAAAGGACAGATAAAGAGCTTCTCTGACAAAAGTAAGCTAAAGGAATTTATCAACACCAAGCCAGTATTACAGGAAATGTTGGAAGGACTTCTTTAAGAAGAAAAAACATGTATCAAAAACATGAATAAAGAATGGTAATAACTACATTCCTATCAACAGATATCTCAAATGGAAAAGAATTAAGTGCTCCAACCAAAAGACAAAGCGGCTGAATGGATAAGAAAACAAGACCCATGCTGCCTACAAGAGTCACTTCAGATTAAAAGGCAGACTAAAAGGAAGGGGATGGGAAAAAATATTGCCTTGATGGACCTAGAGGGTATTGTACTGAATGACGTAAGTCAAATAGAGAAAGACAAATATCACATGATTTCACAAACATGTGGAATCTAAAATAAATAAATAAATAAATAAATAAATAAATAAATAAATAAATAACAACGACGACAAAAACGGAAATAAACTCACAGATACAGAGAATATTTTGAGGGCTACTAGAAGGGAGGAGGGTTGAAAAAGGGCAAAGGGATTAAGAAGTACAAATGAATAGTTTCAAAATAGACATGGAGATATACAGTGTAGCTTACGGAAAATAGTTAACAATGTTGTAACAAACATGTAAGGGAAAGAGCGATAATAGATTTAGCGGGGTGATCACTTTGTGAGTTATATAAATCTCTAATCACTATGCTATACAATTGAAATTAATATATTATTATATGCCAAATATAATTGAAAAAACTCATTTAATTGTACAATGTATATATGAACAACTAATTGTCTATTATATTTCAATGAAGCTGGGAGTAAAAAAAGAACGGCTGGTGAGCAATCAGGGACCCAGACTTGCTCCTTTCCGAAAGGTCAGACACCAGGGGATGCACTCCATTGGGCCAGTCAGATACTGGAGGATTATTTGCTTCTGCTCGTCAAGAGCTGCATTCTGCTATGGAGACCCCAAAGGGTAGGACATACCCAGTGACATAATGCAGTTCAGAGCAGGAAAGAGCCCCTGCTTGGGAGCAGAGCTCAATTTCAGGGGGTTCTAGTCAACTGGGGCTCTTTTTTTTTTTTACTTTAGGGAGCCTGGACTTGGTTTGTCTCACAACTGCTTTGGTCAGACTTCAAGCTCTATCCCATCGGCTAGATACTGCTGACAACTCTGAATTCAACCTGGTGCCTACTCCCTACTAGGGTCAGGTTAAGCAGCAGCACCTAGGCATGTACTACAGCCCAGCACAGACCCACTGCCCACATACTTGGCACACAAACTCCGTACATCCATAAACATGGGGCAAGAGCAAGGGCCAGCAGAATCCACAGGAGATATATTACCTAGATCATCACAAATGTGGGAGAGGGATGAGCTTTCAATAAAAGAATAGACATATTTAAACTTAACATCTAAATGTCATCACTCTGTCAAACTCCCTCCCCACCAAAAGGCAACTATGAGGACTCCCACAGTTACTAAGTAGAGGTTAGGAATGGGGTTGCACCAAATACTGCACAATAAAGATACAGAACTCATGTGAAAGACTATGGCTATGTAAATGCAATTTTCCATCCCACTTTCTGAATAACAAAGAGAAAGCCTGGATTCATGGGGATTTGCATGCTAAGGAAACACACCCACATGTGCATTGTTGTATTTTCAAAGGGGTTGCTGGTAGGGTTTTATTTTTATTCAGAGCATTATATTCCAGCTTAATATAACCCCACGTCCTGGCCTGAAGGTTCGCGTACTGAGCTTTATTATTTCTTCAAACAACTACACCACATGTATTTTTAACATGCTGGTTCAGTAATTCCTGCCCATGATTCCTCCACATGATCATCTATTTGCGCTTCACGGAGATACCTTGTTGTTTTTTTGTTCCCAGTCTGGGAGCACAGGGTGGTATATAACATACAGCTCTCTGAATTTCCTAAGTCTTAAACAGCATGTTATGACCCACCTGGACTTTTTAGGCATTATCTTTTTGGAATGTTAACTACACAGAAGGTAGATTTTCCTTTTTAAAACCATTCCACTGGCCTTCCAGGCCATCAGTACTGCGGCTCTCGGAGCTGTGAACCTGTCCAGCCACGGCTTTGGCAGAGATATCTTTGTTAGCTGTCATCCTCTGCAGTAAAACTCTGAGTTCATTTTCCAATTTGGGGATGGGGGTGCGGATGTTACCAGTGCCTACAACCACGTCAATGCTTGAAGGCAAAAGAGAACATATTGAATGATGTGGGGGCATAAGGATGCCACGGGGTGTAGATACCCCAACACATCGCAGGAAACAGAGTCCCTTGAGTGTCCTGGCAAATCAACCTATAAAAGTGCATTTTTCCAAAAAGAAGAGAAATCCTTGTCTACCTTCTTGAGCAGTAGAAAAGAAAACAATGTGAACTGGAGGATGAAGGATGCAAGTGAGCCTTAAGTCAGAATTTCTGGACAATGCTCCTATGTCTGGCTGAGAAGGGCTATGGCTTCTCACCATAAAGAACAGGGCAGAAACTTCACAAGCTGTCCTACAAGTATAACCAGGGTTTACCATCCCCTCTCCCTAAGATGGAAGGCCCATTAAAACCTTTATCTTAATTGCAAATATCTCCCAAAATGGTAAGTAAAAACATTAATTTCTGTTCTGCCATTAGAATCATTTTATTTTTCCTCCCTGGAAACATGGATCATCCCTTGTTGTTCAGATGAAAGACCTTTACTTTTATCTCAAATTTATTCCAAAACCAATATATTGCTTTGAAAAATCTCAAACTGTCCAGAAAGCATGTATAAAATGCTTTAGATCTTTAACTCTCCATTCTCTCTGTTATCTTCCTTCTCATGTCCACAAATGCCACAGAGCCTCGAGCAAATACAACAAGGATTGCTTGTCTTCCTCACACTCTTCACCAGCAACCATTCTACATAACTATGAAGTCCAAGCAAAGCTCAGCAAGCGCCAGGCCAGCACAGTTTAGCCACAATGCCATCCCTCTCTCTCTAACCAGTGGTTATCAAATGTGCCCTCCCTTCTTCCCAGGACCTTTGGCAACGTCTGGAGACATTTTTGGTTGCCACAACAGTGGCAGGGGTGCTACTGGCATATACTTGGTAAAGGCTAAGGACGCTAGTAAACGTGCTACAGTGCAAGACATAAAGAATTATCCAGCCCAAAATGTCAGTGCCAAGGTTGAGATACTGTGTTCTATTTAGACTAAATAGATGACGACTCATATGCTCCTTGCTCATAACACATGGAACATAATTTAATCACAGCAGAGATCAAAAACCTCCAGTTCCATGACAACTAGACTAACACTGCTCACCAGGGCATATTCCCAAGTCAGTCCTTGTCTAAATCTGGACGAGATGTGTGCATCATGATGTCTGCCAACTGAATGCTGAGTTAAGAGTGCATGATACACTTGGATATGGACACATTTCCCTAATGCCTGAGGACACAGCTGTTGGAGCCTGGGGCCAAGGAGACACATGGAGTTGAATTTGAATTCTGTCTCTACTGCTAACTAGGTGAGTTGTGGTTTGAATCAGTTCTCCTAAAATAAGATATGGTGGTCCTAAATACCACTAGCTGTACATGTGACCTTATTTGTAAATAGGATCGTTGCAGATGATCAAGTTAAGATGAGGTCATTAGAATGGGCTCTAATTCAATGTGACTGTGTCTTTATAAAAAGAAAAAAAAATAGACATAAAGACACAAAGGACTTTATGTAAAGATGATGGCAGGTGATGCATCTACAAGCCAGGGAATGTCAATAATTTTCAGAAAATCACCAGAAGCTAAAAAAAGAGAAGCACCGAACAGATTCTCTTCCAGAGCCCTTGGAAGGAACCAACCCTGCCGACGTCTTAATCTTGAACTTCTAGCCTCCAGAACTGAGAAACAGTAAATTTCTGTTGTATCACGGTCTCCTGTTGATGGCACTTTGTTATGGTAGCCCTAGAAAACTAATTCAGGGAAATTTATATATGTCTTAATTTTCCTTTATCTATTAAATGGGATTAAATATAATAGTATCTAGTTCTTAAGGTTGCTGTAAAAAGCAAATGGGATAAAGTGATGCAGAGAGACTGGCCTATGTTAGATGCTCAACAAGCAATAGCTGTTCTCTCATTAGCATGCTCGGCCTTAAAGATTTGAGGCCTTTTAGCTCTACTTCTGCTGTACCCTTACTTTTTTTTCTAACTCATTTTGCAATTCTAATCCAGAATGTAAAAATGTAAGTACAGTGTCATCTTTAAAATGAATGAAATGATATAATAATAGTCCTATATTAATTACCGCTTTAAATTTGCAATGGAGTAAAAGCACGGACTCAATTCCACTAATACTTGAAACATAATTGGGCCTTAATTATAATTTAGCCACAATAGCAATTTATGATGTGAATGTATCAATTCAGAACAACCAGAAGCAGAAAAGCTTAAGATGTAATTCTACCTGGAAAACTCCTACTCATCTTTCAAGACTCAAATTAAGTGTTACCTGCCATGAATTTTATTTCCTGACCAATGAGCAATCACTGCCATGACCTGTCCCCACAGAATCCCAGAGGCAGGAACTACTTTCTGCTCCCAATTTAGGCTAGAAATCAGCCTTTATAAGTCATCTCTAAACCTATTTGGTAACATATATGCCTCTCTTGTGTAAGCACCATATAGTCAGAAACCACGTTTTTCATCTTTGAAAGCCATGTCACATGCTGCTCCATTCTTGATAAATGAAAGGATAATAAAGTTCTGTTAAGACTGTTAATTGTGATTTTTAAAAAGGTACAAATATAATAGGAATTCCCATTTTTGTTTCTACTTCCATAAACCAGGAAGAATTAAAATGTCCCAAAGAGATGGTGATTAGGCAGCTGCTTCAACATCCAGTGTTAACATCGCCTCTTCCTCCTGACAGACATCCCCGGCAACCAGGTGAAGTAAGGGGCACCAGAAGAACCAGAACTTTCCCATTTCTTTTCTCTTCATTAAATTACGTGGCCAGTGTCCCTCTCCCCGGAGGCCTCCCACAGTTGTTAGGAAACAACAAGCTAATCTGATCAACTGATCCATACGAATGGGTCTGAAGACAATAACACCTGAACAGGCTACTCCAAACAGGTGACATGTACATTAAAGAACAACTGGAGAGAGAGAAAATGGAGGGATCAAACCATAATCCAAAATAGTAGCTAACGAATAATTGACACCTCGAATACTACTGAAGACATTCCAGAAAATTCTGGAGACAGACAAGACTTTTTCCTGGCTCAGAGTTATAGAAGTAAGAGAAGTTTCAGTATCCAAAGAGTAATATTCTAACATAGTCAGAGCTTGGATATCACAGCAATTAACTTTGGTCATGAACAGGCAAAAGGGGACAAAGGGAGGACCAAAGTCAGCACAGCAATAGCTTTGGGGTGAAGATGAGGTTCTCGACTGAGAATGGGTACAAGGGAGATGTCAAGGGTGATGGAAATGTTCCATATCTTGTCCAGATGGTGCTTACTTGGGTGTAGACATGTAAAATCCATCAAGCTGTATACTTACTGTTTGAAATCTTTATAAAGGTATGCTATAGCTCAATGCAAAGTTTTAAAACTTCAGCCCTATATGAATAGCTGGCTTGGCAGAGCTAGAAGACAAATTATCTAAACACCAGTTTGAGCTTTCTGACCCTTTAAAAGCCCTGCGGGTGAGGGAGAATATGGGGAGTGTCTATAGTTTAGTTTCCATTTGGATGAGACAAAATCTCAGAATGAAGACTATTCCCTGAAGACACAGCAACAGGCCCTGATTATAACTTACTGCATACCTTTGATCCCCAACACCCCATGTGTGAACCAGATGTCCTGCTTATCTTTCTTACAGCAAACAAATTCATGCCTTCAGAATATTAAGCACCAGCAAGAGAAGTTTCAAATATATAAAAGCAAGGCAGTGAAGTTCAAAATACAGATAATCGCTTACAAATTACTGATTTCCTTTGAAGAGCAATTACATTTATAAATATGAATACAGTCTATATTAAACCAAGAAAAATGACACTCAAATATCCATCATGAGTTTGATGTGCCCTTAGAAAAAAAAATTGAAGTCAGAGAATGCACACTAACACATCTTTTTTGTCAAACAATACTGCAACAGGAAAAGCAAATGGATTTAAGAGATTCTGATCTAAAGAATACTTTAAAATTAATGTGTGGTATAAGCTAAGTTTCCTGGCTACTCTAGGTATCTCCATCTATTCTATCAGTGAAGCAGTATGTAAATCTGACAAACAGAGTGAAGGCAATTTATGAACATATATATACAGATGAGGTATTTTCCTTATGGTTTAAATCTAAACCTAAATAGTAGTTTATTTCTTCCTCTCTTTTGTATTTTTAAACTCACAAAAATAAGGAAATGAAAGGCTAAACAAATGTACCATAATATACGATCCAGAGCTCCAAAAACTGGCCAGTTGTCCTTTTAGAGAGAAATGTTGTCAGTTTTTCAGATCATGTGCCTATCCCACTGGTACAATTTTTTTGTGTGTGCATGCATTCTCACTATTTTTTTTACTGATGAATTATATACTTAGATTACTATAGTATGTAACACAGTACATTCATCCCAAAATACACCGAAGTAAAAATAAAAAATAAATTCAGTAAGGGTAAAATAAAAATTATTTCAAAATATCATGCTATCTTTACCCATTTGGTAATAATTCATGAAATATATTTCAGGTGAGGTTGATGGTTAATGACAAGGGACATAAAAGCACATATGAAATTGTCTTGATCATTTATAATTTTCATGTCAGATCTGATTAGATCCTCATTAATTTTTACCTCTAAGATGGCTGACAGAGAACATGTTGATTAAGCTATTTTCTATTTTGAGACTGGTGGTTTAGTTAAAACATAGTATTAACGCATTCATTTATATAGGCATACATAAAATGCAATTGATTGCAATATGCTAAAGCAATGGAATGCTTATGCATGGTGGTACTCTCATTCTTTCCACTGGATACCTGCCATATAAGACATGTGACCACCTGGCACACAGACCATGTGAGGGTGCCAGCTGCCATGTATATGCCAAATATTAATAAAGTTTGGTTAATTGATAAAACATAAAAATAACATCCTAACAAACATTTCCCCAACCCAAATAGTGCAATGTTATGCAGCCCATTCTGGAGGATAATTTTTTCATGTATATAAGAAATCCCTTGGACAGCTTAAAGTAAATATACAGTCCTAAGCCCAAGATCCAAAATTCCAGAGTGGATCCCTGGAATCTAAAGAGTTTAACCCGTGCCCCTTGCTTTGAGAAATTCCAACTTGGTTTGTAAGTATGACAAAAATAATCTACAAATGATTACTAAGAAGACACTTATTCACATTTAGAGTACTCCTTCCTAGCATAGTAGTTCTTCACCCTGCCTCCACATCAGGGTCATCAGGTGGCTTGTTGAAAGAGCACATTTCTGGGGTTCCCATGCCAGAAATCCTGACGAAGTAGGTCCAGAGCAGCCATGCCAAACAAATCCTATGGGAGCCAATAGTACCTAGTACCTTAGTGCCTCTCTAGTCCAAACTGGAATCGATTTGATAATGAGACTTTTGCTATTTTCTGTATCTTTTTCTTGGAAGACATTCCATAAATACTTGTTGGATTGATGGTCCCAATGGAAAGAACGGCAGCCTGATGTTAGTGAGTCAGGAAACTCTGAGGGTGAGCCTCATTTCTGCCCCTAAGTAGCATTATGTACTGCCTATGGGACAGCTATGGGTTTGACCACCACCTCTGGTAATTGCGCTCTGGTTTTCTTTGGATAACAATTCCATCCCCATTCTTGGAAGAAAACCTTCCTGTGGAGCCTTGGGCTATGGGATGAAAATGTGACCCATTCAGGCACAGCAGCAATTAAGTGGGAATTTCTCAGAAATAGGAAGAAAGTATTTTCTTTTTCACTGGATTTGAACTTAGGAGGATGGACTCTGGAGCTGCATGCAGTGGGCAATCCCAAGAAGATAGCGTGCTTCAGAAGAGGCCCCAGGTCATGGAAAGAGATTCCTGATAACTTGTGTTTATTATCACAAATCCTACCCCTGGACTTCTCATTTTTGTGAACCACTAAATCTGCACATTTCATTTGTTAGTTAGAGATGGATTCTGTAGCTCCCAATCAAAACAATACTAACACACCAGTGCAAGCCACCGAGTGTCCATTTCTCAATTTCCTTCTGTGAAAAACAAGGCCACTGGGCTGTCTCACAATCCCTTGTCAAGTCTGTATTTCCATTATTCTCTACACAAGTCATGAGTTTCTGGATTCTATTTTTGTCGCATAATAGATTTATTGTTTCGCCTGTTGTACCTCTTTTAACATGTTCCCTATTTAGATATCCTTTTTCTGGTACTGTTGACATCCACTAAAACATTCAACAAGCTTCAATCCATTGGCAGCTTAAAAAAAAAAAAAACAAAAACTCCTTGGTGTCATTTTAAATACCTATTCAATTATTTCTAATATTTCCCCAACTTAATACCATTTTTTGATGTTTTTCAGGGTCCAGGAGAAACAATTCTATAGAAAGCCACATGAAAATTACTTCCTAACATCACTTTATTTCAACCAACAAATTTTAGCTTTCCACAGAATTTATCTGAACAGCTCAGAAATATTCTTCTTCTCTGTTTTGAACCCCCTTTGACTTATCAAACAGGTTGAGTACTGCAGAATTCATAAAATGTTCCACATCTAAATTTTCCCAGTTTTCCCATCAACATGTTATGGTATTCCAAACCTACACGAGTTCAAGAACAAATTACCTCCTGGCATCTTCTATGACTTTTTTAGCCATTCCACTCCAGTTGATGATTTTAATGGGCACCAGACAATGAAAATCCTACAACTCACTGAGTAAAAATCATTACTGAGTAAAGATTCATTTAATTATGTGAAACAACGATCATCTTCAAAACTTTATTATATCTACACTACCGTGTAAATATAGCAAATGGGAAAGACATTTTTATCTGATGGGAACTTTCAAAATTACTTCTGAACATACCCTTCTCTATCCTGTATACTATAAATGGTTAAACGCCTCATTTATTTGGAAATGAAGAAATTCTATAAACCAAGACTCGTTTTCAAAGTGAAAAGAGTCTTGCATAATCTGGGGTAAAATCCTGAAACAGCACACATGCTGCTCACATTACACAGATCTCCAATGGACAGGAAACAACTTGGCTACTGAGTTAGCCAAAGGGTACAAAGGGAATATGACGAGAGCTTTTCCTTTTTTCAGATTGTTTTTAAAAAAATAGTTTTTAGGCTCTTCATTTTCTTACTCCATTTCAAGGTTATCAACTTCAAGTCTGTGTCAAAGTTATTTCTCTTTTTCAATATTTCCTCATACAGTTTATAAAATATTTAGCTATACGTTGTACCCCTTTGAAAAGGCCACAGAGAAATAGGCAGCAGGCCACTTGTTTAAGCTTATCTCAAACTTCCTTTGCTCAGAGCCTTTAATTCAATGAAAGTTATGTGTCTCCACTCGACCAGTTTTTCAATTATATATATTTTCTAGCTTTGTTCCTTGCAGAAGGGGAAAACGAACATGTTCACCTTTAAAGATCAAATGAAATGTGATGACACAGCAATCATGTAATGTAGGTAAACCTGCATGATTCTAGATGAAGAAATAAGGACCACAATATTTTCCCTCAATTTCAGTCTACAAATGTTCCAGGGGCTTCCAGGCTCTGAAGAAGACGAGGTGGTAAACTTAAAAGGTGGTAGAAAGACCTAAGTTTATATAAAAGGTTGTCCTTCCTATTGATAACAATGCAGTGTCTCCCTACATCTCAACTTTACAAGAGGTGATTAAGAGCTATTGTAGTTTTCTAATGAACAAATGGAAGGATTTTCTTTCTACCTTTCTTGTCTATACTTAGCAGTCACAAAATATAATATATTGGGAGAATTAAAGATCCACTCTAGACTGGTTTGTTCCCTTTGTCTCCACCCCCTAAGACTCAACGGCAAGAAGCAGAAAAAGTCATAAATTGGCAAACAAGTAGTTTAAAACACACATTACCCACTTGAACCTGACTAGATTTTTTGGCTTATGTAGACACGGTCTCACGTAGGTGTGTTTTCTCTAATCCTAAGAAAGAGCAACATTCATTGCCTCCTCTTTTTCTTTCTTTCTAAAAGATTGTTAAAGCAGGCTTTTTATCATCAGTATATAAATTCACCCTCTTTCTCCATAAAGCGCATTATTATGTTAACATGTTATATTAAATATGAAACACTCGGAGGTGGCTTACAGAGGTAATTGTCTTACTTTTAGCAGGCTTCTAAGAAAAGCAAGTTTAGCTTCCCAATATGAAATATAGTAATTAATGGAGTGTCAGATTACTAATGCACATTTTAAAAAAATATGAGTGAAATTAGCTATGCATCCCACAGTTTTAACTGCAGACTGGAGCTAAATAATTGTGCTGGCTTTTTGCATTCTTGTAAATCTAAACTCAAAATCCAGTTTTTAAAGGTGGGGGGAGGAATTGGTAAGGATAAAGAGAATAGCTTATTGCATTTATGAACTCAAAGGTCTCTGCTAGAATGCTTTCTATCTAGGACAAAGCAGTCCTTACATCCTGAGGTATGTGCTATCTCTGAGGAATTCAGGATTGACATCCAGCATTAAAGAGAGAAGGAAACACATATTACAGAAGGTGACAGCTGAATGGGGTAGAAAAGTCTTATGTAAAACTTGAACTTCATGCAGGTCAGAAACTGTGAGCAAGGCATTAAGGGAAACTAAATAACAAGAAGCTGGGCATGTGATCCAAGGAATCCAAATATTCCCTGCATTCTAGAAGCTACTTTCAAATCAGCATAGGGGCAATTACATAGAAGTACATGGGGTCATGTCAGACAGCATAATTTAAACTGAAAGACTTATTTTAATTTGAGATGAAGCTTGCAAATCCAGCAGAATGAGTTTTAATTCTGAGCCTAATTTGTGGCTCTGGCACTTACACGTATGAGTAAATAATCCACTCCAAGTCCCACTTACAGCATCCATAATATGGGATGGCAATATTACCTGCTTAGCACATTTGTGGGAATTAAGTGGCATAATGTTCATAATTAGCTGAACACACAATCTTATACCCACTTAAGTGCCCAATAAAAAGTAGTGGTTATTATTAGCATATTTTTCTGATGTGTACAGTAGCTCTAAAACATTATTTAAGCAAGAGTCAAGATAATCCAGATAAATAACAAACATCTACCACTAAACTTAAGGATAATCTTCCCAAAGGATTTCATACACACACACACACACACACATTCGTGTGCATACACACACATATATATTCTTACTTTGAATGAAATCATGCAAAGATTTTTGCATGGGAAAACATGACTAGTTCAGATTTGCAGGCGATACGTGAATCCTGAAAGTTTGAATCCTGAACATAGGGAAGAAAGACTTGAATTTAAATTGAAGGTAGCAAATAGCTTTAATCTAGCATACGAATACTAACTGGTAGTAGCTCCTTGGCTCCAATCTTCAGAAGGAGTAAGAAATCTTAAGAGATTCAGGGGAAAAGATTCTATGATCAATTAGTGAGGTCTAGCATGGGCTCAGGAGGTATATAGATAAGGTACTACTGTTATTCTCCTTAAAGAAAGAAAAGGTCAGTGAAAGGTAGACAGTCACATGGAAGGGTGAAAAACAGAAGAAACCCTGCAAGATTCATCCCCACCTGCACCTTCAAAGTATGGATAAGGCAGAGTGAATGAGAGTACACAAGGATATCCTTTGGGGGAGACAGCCTGGTATCATCAATCATCAACATTATCCAACTGAAGTCTTGCTCCAAATTCCATTCTGACCTAACCGGTTATGATGGGCCTTCTGCAGAAGGTTTAGAGTGTGGAGAGGGTTCCCTGGTCAGCTAACTGGAGCATTCCATAGTTGATAGATACGGCCTACAATAACAGCTGTTGAGGCAAATGTTGCTTTATGTAACCATCTCATGTGGGGAAAGCCAGAGAGCAGAGCATGTTTTGGACAGTCATTCACCTTCTACTGAAGAATCTGAGACTGTGCTGGCCCAGCTGGAGCACTGTCCTTGACCGGCTGAACAGTCACTGCTTTTGGCCCTATTGCTTTGTCTCACCTTGCCCAGCCAAAGAGTAACTCAGTCTCATTTCGAAAATGGTTTCTAGGAATCATCACAAAGCTTGCATTATAAAAGGAAAGCTTGAGTACAGTTCTCAATGGAATACCACTAGGCCTGGAAGGAGAGAGGGAGGAGCTCAGAACCATGAGTTATGTAGGCCATGACCTACTAAGAGAAGGCAACATATTTTATGCACGGTAATGACTGGTGAATGACAGTAAGTGCTGAGTGACTGTTCCCACTCTACATGTATTAAAGTATCATAACTCATTACTAAGGGCACTTGACATGGTATAGAAAACAGCTTTCAGGGAGATGCAATCTACTTATACACGCCATGTGTGTGCTTTCTGATTTGTAGATATTTAAATCTAAAAGCTAGACAAAATGAGGTGAGGCTCTACATATTTCATGTCTCTTCAAGAATTAAAAAGAAAAGAAAGAGTCTAGTGAGAAAAAGGTACATCAGTTTCTTTTCCTGTTTCTTGGCTAAGGGCTGTACAGCTAACTCAACACCAGCTTTGGAGCTTCCAAGTGGGTAAATTTAAATTTCCTTCAGATAAATGTTTTCCCAAATGAGAAGATGCTATTTTTAATGAAACCAAATAGCCTTAATTGGTTGTGATGGGAAGTAAACTCAGAGATAAACACTGCATAAATAATTCAAGGCTTTCCATCTGGGGAAACTTCTTCTTGAATTGGATAACGAATATTCGACCTAAAACAGAGTTTGTATCATTTGAAAACCAACAAATGAATCTAAGCTAATACCCAAACACATAGCTAAGAGTCAAGGTAGCATCCTGGTACAATTCTTTCATGAAATGGCTGCCCTCATTCCAAAACACCATCCACTCCCCATTCATCCAATGAAAGTAAATTAAAATACTCATCCTGATCAGGCTCCTTTACCACAGTGCTGTTTAATTTAAAATAATTATTATGTTCATGTCTGATTAAAAGGATGGGTAAGAACTGGTCTCAAGTTTCCAGGACATACATAATAAAATGCATTAAGTATTAAGGGTTATAATAAACATATAGGAAAAAGCAAATAAGGATACAGAAGGGCAATTAATTCCAATGGGTGAAGAGGGAAAGCTTACTGGAAGAGTTGCACTTAGGCTGAGCAATGACAATCTGAGCTTAGAAAGGTATTAACAAAAATGACAATTTGGCTACATAACATATGTTACTGATTATTTTTTTTTTTTATTAGTAGCCACAGCTAAGATTTCAGGAGTATTGACTGTGTGGCCACCTGAAGTAACTGCTTTCAATGCAACAGCTCGTTTAATCCTACAATAACCTCAATAGGTAAGCATGCCTGTTAACTCACTAATTTTAAAGATCGGAGAGAACAGCACAGAGAGGTTATATGACTTGCTCAATACTGCACGGCTAGTAAGGAGCAAAGCTGAGAATCCACATTCATAATCAGATTCTGGCAAATCTGCCAATGAAAATGGCAAGCGTTTGAAATGTGGCAGTAGAATAGAAAGGTTCCAAAGAGAAAGGCCAAGAAAAGAGAGGCCCATGGCCAGGTAGAGGGTGCTGGCTCCACTACCAATGGGAACAAATTATCCTTCAAATGCTTTATCCAAGAAAACTGAAAATTTCCACCTTAATCTTCTATGTTGCTTCTAGCTCCTTACACATATTAATCATCCACACTGAACCACTGTAATTCTTGAAAAAGCTGCCCTGGTTTCTAAAGGCCTCTGATGGAGATTTCAAATCTTCACTTCACTGACAATTTTGTTTTCTCTTTCATGTATTTTCTTTCTAACTGAATTACACCACTCCTTGGGCAGGGGTTGGGTCTTTTATTCTTTTTGAAGCCCATAGAAGCCATCATGATCCCAATAATAAAACTGGCAGAAACTTAGAGTAAAAAAAAAAATGAGCCATGACTAAAGCTTCTTTTTCTATACCTCGATCAAGATGCTATAAATTCTAAGCACATAATACAGTTCCTTACTTTACCAAATTTTAAACACGAGGACAAAAAAAATACCTTTTAAAACACAGGACAATATCTTATCTGTCCTTTAAAAATAAAACAAAACCACTTTTCCTCCTCTGCTGTCTGTCTTTATTCTGTCATGCAAAGGATTCCAAGTGATTGCATAAGGAGAAAAATTCTAATTGCATTATCCTAAGGCAGATATGAAAATTCTTTAATAAAATAAACACCATCACATTAAAACCATTCTGCAAAAGGCAGAAAAGTCATTTGGTGATAATTGAATGTTGATTTAAAAAGTCTTGATGTGTGCTGCTGGAGAGAAAAAGTAGAATATGAAAATAAACAATATTGCATTTTGGAAGACAAAATGCTGGAGGTGTATCTATAGAGTTGATTCTACAAAATAAATATAGAAGCCTAATGAAAAACCATATTGGGCTTCCTTATATTTGTTGACATAATTTCATAAGATCAAATTAAACAGAATGGGAAAATGAGTTTTGCCTTTCCTTATGCCTTCTGTCTGTTAAAAATGAACATTTCAAACTGATGAACTGATTATCCCCACCAAGCATAACAACCACTTTGATTCATGTTGCTCAACAACAAAAAAGTGTATTCTAAAGAGTACTTTCCAATTGGATATTTATTTCTACAACAGTATGGTTAATTATATGTATGTAAAGGATTCGGCTCTTTTAAGATATTGGTCAAAAGATAAAAGGTCACATCTCTAATTCCTTATCCTGTGCTCCTTGACAGGGTTCTGATGTACAAACATGACATGAATTCATTCAAGCAGGCAATTAATAGTTATGGAGCACCTATCTTGTACCAAGGTATGTACTAAATGCTGAGCACATAAGAATGAACTTCTACAGGAAGAGTTACCATCTTCAGGAAGCTCATGATCTCAAGAGAAGACAAGAAAACAAGCACTTCCAGCATAGTGTGACAGAAGCTATGAAAGCAGTTGCCACAATAACACCTAGGAGAGGCACTGAAGTAGGAAGTTGGAGGTCTACACATTGGTAAGACAAAGTAATTAAGATGAGATAGTTAACAGTAAAGACTGGGCATATGGGATAGGAGAGCAATAGGAAGAAGTTTTAGGCCAAGAAATAACATGCTTAAGGACCAGTAAAACAGAAAGAAAGCATGTGGCCTGGAATAACTCTCCAATGATCAGAAAGGCTAAATATAGAAAGGAATTCAGCAAAAGAAAGGCATCCTGTAGAAATCATGTCTTTAAAACATGGACAGCGGACCACCCTGGGACTTGTTCTGAAGGCACATGGTCGCTTGGATCCCAACTTCAAAGCCCAAGTTTACTCCACATCAGTCCCAGGGCAGTAGGAGGATCCTTGTTAGGGCTGAAAACACTGTTCAAATCTCTGCCTCCAAACTGGAGGGGAAGCTCCTGAGTTTAATCTAAATTCTAGGAGCTCCAGGAGTAATTGGTACGCCAGCCATGCCAGATCTTCCGCGACCCTCTGAGAGGCAGCACATAAAGTGGTCAAGAGCTAATGCAGGTCTGGACTCTGGCCTTGGCTCATCATTTCCTGGGTTAAAGCCTTGGGTAAACTAAATTCTGTCCATTTAAGAGGAATGATGATGATACAGAATCAATAAGAGGCTATTAGGGTTAAATGAGATAATGTAGGCAAAGTACTCAGCACTGTGCCAATCACATGGTTACAGTCAACATAAGAGAACTACCATCCTCATATTCACCACCATCACCAGAACCATCATCGTCCCTAGCACCATCATTATTGAAGTCATCATCATCAATATCTTCATCACCATCACCATTGCCAACACTATCACCATCATCACCATCACTATTACAATTATTATCACCATCATGTCTATCAGAATAGTCACAACAATCACCATGCAACTATCGCCACCTTCAACAAAGCTGGGCACAAAGGTCTAGTGGAAGATTTTGCAGGCAGAAATGAGAAGTTCCTTTTAGTTCACCACTTTAATCTAAGAGAATCTCCTAGAATTTGAGACAGTTGAGGGAGATATGAAGGCCAAAAGGTGATTTCTAAGCACCATAGCAGAATTCTGAATATTCCAAGTAAGGGGTAGTAGGTTTTATCTGAAGAGAGAGATTTTGGAGAATTTCTTTGCATTACAAAGTGGAAGAAATCCAAGGACATCCTCAATCCTTTGTTAGTTTCAGGTTGAGTGTCTAACGTTTCTAGAATTCAAGAGGTATCATCCCAACCTTCTGACACGAATCCACTCACACATGGGGAAATATGCTGGTGTTCTTCAAGAGCCGCAAGAGAAGAAACAACGTTCTGTGTTCTACATTTATCAAGTTTGGCATCTGAAGAGACTTCTAAGTCTCCGAATCAATCCTTCTCTAAAGCATTGCTCCTAAGAATTAACTCTGCTATTCAATTGTACATAATAATAATAAATAGTAAATTTTTAATGAATACTTAATATATTGTAGGTGCCGCACAGAGAGCTTTAATATGCATTAGTTCATTTATTTCTCACAACCACAAGAAGAATCAGTTATTGTTATTCACAGTTTACAGAGGAAGAAACTGACATAATGAGAGGTTAAGTGTCTTCACTCAGATGTACTCAGCAAAGTGGGCAGAGTCAGGCCTCAAAGCTTAATCTGTCCAACATCACCTCCTACAACTGCCTCTTGCAGCACAGCAACCCCAGTGCTTTAACTAGGTAACCCACCCAATCAAAGTTGGCAAAATTATTGAAACGACTGTACGTGCAGAGCGCAGACCCTAGCTTTAAGAGCCATGCAATGCGAAGGCCTAGGATAAAGCTCTCTCAAAGCAGAAATCGGTAATGTGGACCCTGCTTGACCTGATGTCACTGGCCAAGGTCTGACTTCTTGTATTTCACAACCCTATGTTCCACTTTAAATCTTTACTCATGAGAACCACGTGCAACTTTGAATAAACTCTGTGCAGACAGATTGACTTATCTGTAATGTCTCGGAGAGCCTCTTAGAAAACAAGATTATATTTCTTAATCATTACCCACAGAACATTCCACATAGGTGCTCAATACTAGATAAATATATTTCTTTAATTGAGCCTCTGTGCCTGGCATCTTATGAGACATTAAAAACTGATATTTTGGGGGAAACTGTCTCCAATTTGTGAAACTTGGAATCCACTTTGGTGTATGAAATATAAGTATGCTTAGAAAATGAAAACACTTTCTTCTTATGTTCATTAGGAGGAGTCTTTCACAACTTAGAGGCAATCCTCACATTATATTTCATACACAGATGCACCAAGCAGCTATAAAAGCAACTTTTTAAATATTAAAGACTTGGAGCTGGTTGTCAACAGGAAAAGTAACTACCTATAAAAAATACTTAACACTGAAAACCATCAGAAACCAATAATTTCTTATTTAATCTATTTAATGTCAAGAGTGTCTTACTGAGTAGAATAACTTTTTAAAATATTTAACACATAGACTCATTCGGAGGCTGAGAGTTATTTTTTATTAAACATACTTAATGATTAGCGCTGCTCTAACACTGGGAGAGAAAGACAAGTGCCTTAACTATTACAAAGCAAAATCACCAAGCATTTACAGCTGTGTTGGCAGCAGATCGAATCTTTATACAGCGCATTTAAGGCTCACCAGCTGCAGGAGTCCCTATATAACTGATTACCCCAAAAGTATTCTGAAATCAGTTTAACACACAGCCGCATTTGTTTAACTACCATCTATGAAATTAATTCCCAGGATAATAAATAACAGTACTGTACATAGACTCTCTTCAGATCTGGCCCCCAAAATGGATCTGAAGTACAAATTTGTGTACAAGATCATAATTTGCCTTAAGTGAAGGAAAATGTGGGACAAACACCAGAGTCTTTGGAATACACTCAATGTTTTCATGTTGCTATTACTCATCTTGTTTCCACAATTTTACGAGAGGAAAAGAAATTTTCCCCCATTACACGAAAACACTGATTCTTACCAGATATGGTAACAAACTTTCTAAAAGTTTCTTACTAACTTAAAAAAATTTTTTTTTACCTAAGTAGTATACATAAACAGTTCTACTCTTTCTTCTTCTCTCTCTTTCTCTCTCTCTCTCTACACACACACGCACACACACACACACTCAGCCTCATTTCAACTGTAACTGGTGACTAAGAAATAAGGCATAATTACTCACTGGATAAATTATAATACATTTAATCAAATGCTCTGCAAAGATTATACCAAGTGCTACAAACTTATTTTAATACGTTCTTCTAATTTTGAAGGTAGGTCTGCGTCACCCAGGTAAGGGTATGCATGGAGAGACTATTGGAGAGACAAGAAAAACAAAAACCCCCTTCTTGTAAAAAATTATACAACTTAGGATAGATTATTTCATTTAACCTTCAAAATAAACCTATTAGGCAAATAGTTTTATTCTCATTTATCAGATGAGGAATTAGGCTAAGAAAGGTTAAAAAACTTGTCCAAATAATAAGCTGGAACATGCGTGAACTCTTCTCCATTTGACTTCATGCTTTCTTTATTCTTCTAATATATCAAGGCTCAGTATTATGGACTGAATGTTTGTGTCCCCCCCTAAATTCATATGTTGAAGTCCTAACCACCAATAAAAAGGCATTTGGAGACGGAGCCTTTGAGAAGAAATTAGGAATAGATGATGCCATGAGGGTGAAGTTCTCAAGTGCTCTTATGAGAGAGAGCAAGCTCAAAGAGGTGCACAACAAAGGTCATGTGAGCAAACAGCAAAATGGCTGCTACTGGAAGTCAAGGGAAGAGGCCTCAGAAGGAAACTCACTTTGTCAGTACCTTGATCTTGGACTTCCCAGCCTCCAGAACTGTGAGAAATAGGTTTCTGTTGTTTAAGCCATCTGGTCTCTTGAATTATGTTATGGCAGCCCAAGCTGACTAATACGTTGAGTCATAGCTATACTGCTTCTAGATGGTTTAGAAATTTGACCAGAAATGAAATTTGGCACACGAGAGTGGGTCTGTGCAGCCTGAGCATCTCAATCAAAGTTTCTCAAACAGGGGTGGTCCCTCCTCCCAAAGGACATTGAGCAATGTGTGGAGACACTTTTGATTGTCAAAACTTAGCGGGGAGGTACTAGTGGCATCTAACGAGAGGCCAGGGATGCTACGAAACATCCTACAAATCACAGGACTATGCCCACACCACAGAATTATCCAGCCCAAAATGTCAGTGGTATTGAGTTTGAGAAACCTTGTTCTGGAGCAAAGCCTGGCATATAATAAATTTCTGAACAAATTGCTGAATAAATTTCTGGATGAATTCAACAGGTACTTATCGAGCATCTACTCTGCCAAACACTGCCAGCATCCACAAAGGAAAACCAGGTACGGGTCCTTCTGCAAATGCGTCCGTATTCAGCAAAAAAAAAAAAAAAAAAAAAAGTTTCCCAGGAACACTGAGAAAGTTATGGCAGGCAAAGTGACCTATTTTATCAACAGTATAACCTCTCTCAGGGTTTTTAGAGAAGGAGACATCCAAGTAAAGAGGGCACATGGGCAAGGAGATGTAGATTAGAGATGGTAAACAATCCAATAGATCCTATAATCGGACATCATAGCAATATAAAGAGCTTATCTGGATATAAGTGAATATATTCTTGCATGCCCTGTGCAGCCAGACTGCCTGGGTTCCCACCCTGATGCTGTCATTTAACTAGCTGTGTGCTACGCAAACCACTTGTGGCCTCAGTTTCCACAACTGTAAACTGAGCATTAAAAAAAGCACTTCTCTAATAAGGTTATTTTGAGATAAGGTAATGTACTCAAAGATTATTATCATTAAATAATTACTATTACTGGCTCTTGTACATTAGGGAACTCTATGGGTATAGTACTGAGTGTGGTGGGAAGTAGTGGCAAATTAAGCCTGAATTATCTGAATGCAGAGCTATGCACTTGCGTGTGGCATCCCACAGCCACAACGAAGAGGAATGGAGTGTGCCCCGGAGGCCCGATGATTTGCTCACGGCCATTTAATCAGAGGATGGTACAAATTACCCAGCATTTGTCTTCTGGCTTGTTCCATAGCCCATTGCCTTAGCTACTGTTTTTCTTGCTGTTTATTTACACTGTTCTTTTCAGACCAAAATCTCAGTAAAAGTGCTCTGGGGACATTTTATCTTTTTCGTTCCCAAGAAGCTGCATATAGAAGTGAATCATTAGAACTGAATCAGGTCAGTGAATCACATTGAACACCAAAAAAAAATGAGGCAAAGCTTGCCTGAAGTCAACACCCTTCTTTTGTTTAACCCTCGAATGGATTTCATGACAAACCGAAAATATCACATGCAAATGTCTCATTCCGAATTCTAACTCAATCCAACTACCAGTAGAGTGAGGAGTGTCAGGAGGGCTGGCTACTGTCTCCAACTAATGCCAGGGTGTGGAGAGAAGCAAACAGGACTCAGAGTTGGAAAGAAAAAAGTAAAAGCACTTTTAATTTCCTATAACCCATAACCTATTTTTCTCCAATATGAACTTTTTGACCACCTAATCTGGACTTCACTGTAAGAGTTCTGGGATGTTCCAGATCAGACTCACCTTCTTCAAGGCTTTGCTTAAATCTCACTTTATTCGGCCTATTAACCCTGACCGCCAACAAACCCCTGGCCTAACTGATTTCCCTGAATCTACTCTATTTTTCTCCCCAAGTAATTTTCACCCTTATAATAGAAGATAATTTATAATGTTTTTCGGTCTACCTACCCCTTGCTAGAATTTAAGTTCCATGGTGACAAGAATTTTTATCTATTCACTGATATATCATCCCCAGTGCATAGAACGGGGTCTGGCATACATAAGGCACTTGATAATATGTTGACAACATCACTGAATTAACATGACATCAATCTTTCACCTATAAAATCTGGAGTTAAAAATTATTAACAGTGCTCCCACCAATTGTTGGACATGCACCTACAAACTGCGTGAGGCTCAAGTATTATCCAGAGCCCAAGAGAACAGCGACTCTCGGCAAAGACCGCATCTCAAACGAGGAGTTTCACATTGGATGCACCTTCCAACTTTCCACCTAGAAGCTACAGCTCCTCCATTAGGGAATGATAAATGTCATTGTCATAATCAGAAATTTTCCATGGTTTTCAATGTGCTGGCTTTTATGCTGAAAGCCAAAGCATTAATAAAGCAATTGAAGGAGTAGGATTATAAGTCTATGAATGTCAGTGGCAAGGTTTCACTTATGTCACTTTGCAGTAATAAAGGACTTCAGAGAAAGTGCCTGGGACTGGGCAGAGAAGGACTACTTATATATATATTTTTTAATAAAGGATAGTGAAAAATGGACCACAAGCAAATAAATGAGAAAAATGAAGGCAAACTCAATTAATCATTTCCCCTAGTGACACTTTAATGCATTACTGTTACAATTACTTTGAAATGTCCTGGAAGATCTTTACACCTTCTCACCCCAGCCCACCCCATCCATTTTTCAGGCCATGAGAGCTGAACTGCAACCTTTTTGATCAGCTTTGTGTTTGAAGGGGCTGCCTCCCTGTTTCCAGGTACAGCTAAGGTTTTTAGAAATATCAGGCTTGCCTGATGACCAGGAATCAATGTCACTCTCTTTTAGCTTTGCCTTATACTTGCAGAAAAGTCTTCAAATGCAGTCTGAAAACTGCCACTTTCAAGCTCCAAGCAGAGGCTTGATGTTTAGCTTTCAACTTTAAATTTACCCCAGGGTTTTGCTGTACCGATCTAGTGGTACTAACTTACTCAGAGGCCAAGGACTTGCTCAGTGGTGGCCACAATGTGAGGCTCTTGTCCTGCCTCAGAATGTCTCAGTCTCATCCATTACCTGAATCAATATGGTGCAGTCCATGGCCCCATGAAGGAGCCATGGATGAGGACAGCCACACAGACTTAAGTTAATTTAAAAGTAATAGAATGAGTTGCTCCCATTACATTTATTGAACCAGCACCTCCAGTGATGGGCTACTGTGGAGGCCAAGTCCATTGCAGACAATCATTGGAAAACCGAGCAAAGGCATGCCATTGATTTTATTTATTTTAAAATCATTCAGGTTTTTTTTTCTGCTGGAATGGACATTTTTTAAATTCGTTTTAAGAAAAGGGGTGCTGACTTGGTTCTGTTATAATTTTTTTCCCTCAATTATTTGACTAGTCACCACCACAACAGAGAAATCTACACTAAGACTCTTAATGGACATCTGCTGCTAAGTAAGTATATATACAAGAGAGGGGACTGAAAGACATTCTACCAATTGACCCGCCACACAGCTTGGAGCAGCTACCTTTCAGAAAGTCCCCACCATCAGGCCTCAGAAAGGAAGTGACCCCAGGGTCTGAACTGCAGTGACACCTCTCAGTTCACTTCCTAGCTGGGTGACCCGGGGCTGATGACTTAACCTATTGGTACCTCAGTTTCTTCATATAATGTACATGAAGATAACTGTCATTATAGGATTCCTGTGAGAATAAAAATAATCCATATGCTCAATACATAATGAGCACTCAGTAAACACTAATTTGTATTCTCAGTTTCTCTATGAGAATAATTAGTTAACAAGAAGGAACCCTGGAAACCTTGAGGAGTCAAGGCAGTTGTTACCAAATTCTCCCCCTGGCCCCTTCCCTCCCTACTTTGCATTTACTCAAAAAAGTACAGAAAACAATGGGAGTAAATAATAGGGACACTAGCTAGATCTCAGCAAGAAAGTAAGAGAAAAGTCTTCCTCCAAAAGTGACATGTGAACTGAGACTTTTAAAAAGGGGAGGAGTCTGATCTGAGGTAGGAAAAGCCAGGAGAGTAAGTCCATAGGTCTGGCGCAGGAAGAGGCCAGGCTGTTAGAAGGAAAAAGGTCACTGAAACTAGAGTGAACAAGAGAAAGTGTATCTGCAGATGCAGCTGGCATGGGAGGGAGGGGCTGGGACATGCACATGTAATACTCTTTAGGATGCCTAGGCCAGCATGTCACAGGCAAATTGAACATCCAATATGAGATTAAAACAAGATGAACTTACCGTGTCTCTATCTTAGAACTAGGTCGGTCATTCAACCATTTCAATATTATCTCGCAGGAGCGAATTTATAGATAAGCCTGTGCAAATTCTGCCATCTGATTCCCTTTAGCGTTAATAGTTCTGCCTGACAAAACCATCTGCCCCAGCCTAACACTCTAGTCTTTAAGTCTCTTACACATGAAGAGGCATCATGATTTTTCACTGATCTGAAATTAAAATTTCCAGCCATAAAAAATATATTTAGATCCAAGGCTACATGTCACTTCTGAAATCTTGTCATTTAAATCATGTTAGGTGTTGAATGAGATATAGGTGAAATTTAACTTTCACTGCATTTTAGTTTCGATCATGGCGAATTTATAACCCGGGAGTAAATCTTGCTGTCAAGGAAAATGTCTTCACTAAATCAGATTTGTTGCTTCCCTCCTTCCTTCAATACTTTTGTAAAATTGAAATGCTCTTTCATAAAATTCAGTGGTATCATTCCTTCTTGGGCCAGAAAAGGTCTATTGGTGTTGCCAATTTTGCTACTGGAAACTTCAGAATTTCCTATAATAAATAGTATATTCAGTATTCAGGTTTGTTTGGTAAATGGAATGTTGGCTATTTCTATTTAAATCTATGGTAAATCTAAAGCAATTGATTGGGGAAAGGTCACGAATCAATCACAGCTGACTTACAGCTGACTTCCCTCATAACCCTTATCCTCAGGTGATTTTGAGGGAGCACTTGACATTGTTGACTGCTCCTGCATTTCTTAAAACAAATGTGTCCCTTACTGTGTGTGAGCACAGCGGGAGCACAGGGTTTCCTTTGACTTCACTGGCTATTCCACCTCAGCCTTCTCTGCAGGCCCTCTGCCCCCAGGTGTCTCCTAAAGGCTAGTGTGACTCCCAGCTCTGGAC
>CM053507.1:55270580-55291868 GCA_028627145.1 Eidolon dupreanum | reverse complement strand
TAGAATACATATCTGCATAAAGTTAAACCTGTGTTTGGATACATATGATTTCACTAAAAGCCTCATGCAACCTAAACCTTGAGTCACTCAGAATACACAAATAATAGAGGCAAATTGTAAACAATATATTTACTCATCAAACCTAAATTCCTTTAACAGTAATATAAGGATAATCATAAAAGCAATTTATAAAGCCATTCAACCAGAGCCAGAAAATGCAAGCTGGAATATCAGATTGGACAATGCCTTGTGACAGGTGGAAGGTGGCCAGGCAAAAGGAAATGCACTGTGTTATTTTAGGAATGTTACTCTTGCATGGTATTCATAATTCACATTTCATCATCACCTATAATAAAGTTTAAAGTAAATGCAAGGTCTTATGAAGGAAGACCTGATCTCACCACATAAATAGGAGAAGATACATCTGTGTGTATGTATTTTCCCTTTTTTGCCCGCCCCTTTTCAGCACAATCAGAATAAGAACTGGCTGGCTGGGAAAAAAAGGGGGTTTGAAGGTCACCCACATTGTAGTCAATCTGCCTTGGATTTTAATTTATTTGTCTTTAAAATGTGGACAGCATCCAGATGGTAAGCTTTCCAATAGAGATGAATGAATGAATGAATGAATGACCCAGGCTTCCCTTCAGAGGACATGCTGCTATTCATAAATAATACCTAATGTTTTAGCCATTTTTAAGGGCTTGCCAGGACACCTCTGGTCACCTTTTGATAATAAGCTTGTCTTCAAATAGTAGACACCTTTCTCTTCTGTTCTAGGAGGTAAATCTGAAACGTTCAAAAATGGGAGATGGATCTGTGAGAGTGAAGTAACAAGCAGGTCTATGAATGGACTCTAACTCAGACCTGTATAGTCAGGCTTGCTAAACCATGTCCAGACGAACACAGGAGAGTTCTTGCAGCACCAATACTCTTCAGATGCACATAGTCCTTCAGAGGTAAAAATGAACAAGCTCTTATTGGATGAGAAAAGGAACATTTTAGGGACTCAGCCAGCCCCCATGTCTCTGGAAACACCCACCCATAGGATCATAAGAGTAAGCCCAGGTCTGCCATATTTTGTACACCATGGCCTCGGGCAACTGGACTAGGTAGAGAGCACTTGGCCCAACTGGACTAGTCAAGTATCCTTCTTTCCTGAGTCTTTGGCATTAGGCCCAAAGGACTGGTAGTATCAACCCATAATCTAAAAACCCAACAAGCATCAGGAACCAAAATGCATCACACTGACTGTGAGAACCTGTATAGCAGAAGATACAAAAGTAGAAACCATGAAGATACAAACAGAAACTGAAAATGTTGAGAAAAAGATTTGTGTCCACTTTCCAGCCCCTTTCTAGTCACATTTGTGCCCTTGAATTCCATGAGATACTCTTCTATCTCTGTTAGAAACTAACCTTTTATATTTAAGCTGACTCAGTTGGTTTCTGTTCCATGTAATCCATGAGCTAACAAAGCTACAGTGTATAATAACATTTGCTTTCAAATTGTGCCATGACTTCCTCTTTTGATGGCTACCAGGCAACATAACATAATATGGCCGTGAGACTTGACTACGAATAGTAAGGTGTGTGCATTTTTGGAAATGCAATCATAATACCTCAACACTCCTGTTCCTCTGTTTGAACTAAACAATTTTCTTCTGACTGAATTAACAACAGGATTTAATGAAACCACATATTTCATAATGTGTTTGGTCATGCATTTCAGTTTTGTTTGGAATCAGAATCACTTCTCTCCTAGAATATGACAGATTAAACTATTAAAAATGTATAGGTAGTAATTAGTATGTCGTTGCCAGATACACAAGAATATTTTCCAGTATAATGTGGATGTCACCACAGAAAAATCATTTCAAAAGAAATCTTTATAATATTAAAAAATAATGCATTTCTTTCAACAGGATATTAAAAGGGTACCTTTAAAAGTGGTTCTCCTTTCTACAGAGGACTCTTTTTCTCTCCCCTTCAGAACAAAGAAGCATGCAGATTCTGACTTCCAGTAAACCACCATCTTATCCTTTCTGTAATTAATGGATGCTGTGATACCAAAGTATCCTAAAGAACATTTTTCAAGCCTTAAATGCAGACTGGGCTGATTCACACATAGCACATCTAAAAAGATCTGGGGAATAAATAATCACAAGTTGCAAACACTTGCCCAGAGCATTTGGGCACCAACTAGATTTCCAACAAGAGATGTAATTTTTTATTATAACAAGGAAAATTACTTACTGAAACACAAAAATGTGCCTCTCTTCTAAGCCCTGGCCTTGTCCTATAGATGAACATATACATTTCCCAGATGATCATTTAGCAAATCCTTTTTATAAAAATCACTTTGGCTCTGGGGCATGTTTTTGATGGATTTGGAAATCTGTGCTCATGAAGTAAGTGTATTTCTTTGGTACGGCCTCTGACTAGGTTAAAATCTGATTCAGATAGCCTACAGGTAAATTTTTGTCAGCTACTTGGCTTAAAATATGAGTCGGCACTCAAAAATACTTGGAGAAATTAGATTTAGCACGGTGTAGAGGCTTTTTCAGGTAAGGGACAAATTATTTTTAAACGGACACTTACTTACAGCCAGAATCCTGCATACCTAAGACTCTGGCTACTGAATGGTGTCTGAGGAGCTGATTTACTCTAACACAAGACCATTGGGTAGAAACTACATTTTACAGGGAGGAGTGGGGGTGATGTAAGAATGCTGTGGCTTTGAAGTAGAAGTGAAGCAGCCAGTCACCTTCTATGATCAGAATCAGAATAAAGCATAGGCAGTGAAGGCTGGTTTAAGGGGAACTACTCTGGAGACAGCTAAGGCGCTGGATGGAACACAGCCTCACTGCCCTCACTTTGTTCTTCCAGCCCAGAAGAACAAATCGCTGTCCTGATAGCGATTTTTTAATCTTCTACAGAGAAACAATTTTGAATGAATATAATGAGCTTCATTGCCCAATTAACCTATTAAAGAGCCATGGTGGGGGAGGACACTACGAAATAAGGAAACAAATAAAATTTAAATAAAAGGGGATGTTTTCCTCAAGAGAATACAATACCTGGGCTGAGACTCTAAATTATTACAGTGAATGAGTCTTGTTTTGATTCAGAAGGATAATAAGAGCAGATAGGATAATAATAATTGTTACCATTTATTTGCCCATATATTAGGCACCCTGCCAAGTACCATCAACACATATTTGTTTGGCTTTATACAATTTTCTAAGTAAGGTTTTCATTCCCATTTATAAGATGGGAAAATTGAGGCTTGCAGAAGTAAAGTTACGTGTCCAATTCACACAGATAGGAGTGAAGGGCTGGCATTCAACCACAAGCACACACGCTTGAGTTTGAATCTTATGCACTTACTATATTATTTTTGTGCTTCTGAGGTGGAAACAAAGTGGGTGCCCATGGTAACCATAATACTTTAATGAGCTACAGAAATGTCAAGATACACGCAATGTAGGGACTTGTCTAGGAAGTATAAAATGTGGAGAAGTTAATGTAAAAAAATTTTAATGCCAAAAATATTGCATTTTCAATTTTTAAAGCATGAAGTTCCTGAAACCTCTGTATCCAAGAACAGCTAAGACTAGCCAAAGACCAGCATTTAATACAGTCATCGTCAAACCTGTGTATGTGGTAAAACCTGCTTCAGCCTAAGAGATCAATTTCATTATGGCTAGTTATTCATAGATACTAGTAACTGAAAAATAAACCAGCTTCACTTACACCAATGAACACCAAGTCTTAAGAGAGATGGCATTACATAGTTTAATGTATGGGTTGCAAAATCATTTTTCTCTTCAATAGCATACTCTTTATTAAAAAAGAAATCATTTAAATATCATGACAATAAAGTACTGCCATTTCTATTAACCTTTTGAAAAAGTCATGATTAGAAATACATAAGAAAAATATAAAATGATTTTTTCTTTTAAAAGCCAATACCTGAGGAAGATAGAGCTTGAGGTTTTCCCTTGTAACTCTGATAAACATTGGTCAGGTCATCATGAAGACTACATTAACCTGTTCCAGCAATTTCTTCCAATTAGATTAGTTTTTGCATCTTTATGCTACAACACTGATAAGTTTCACATTGGTTCAAGAGAGAGTTATTCTGAAACTTGGTGATTTTTAGGAACAGGAAGTAACTCAAGGAGGAAAAAAAAAACATTAGAATAATTGAAGTCGTATGACAAAAACTCAAAGGGAAAAATTTATTCCAGAATGGTTACATTTTAGATTTGTCAACAAAACAAAATCATAGATACTTTTAGAAGTCCTAACAACCTAAAACCAGGTCATGTCAATTAAAAAAAAAAAATAGATGAAAATTTGGTTACTGTGATAAAGGCAAAATAGTATCAAGAAACTAGAAAAATAGTTTTTCATAATATTCAGTTGAGAATTCCTAAAAATTAATTGTAGCTAGAGGAACACAAATGCCAAACATTCCCAGAGTTTTTCCCAGCCCTTCTGCCAAGGTTGCAAAACTAAGTTCTCAAATGCCAAAGCAAAAGTTCCCCACAGTAACATTAGTACATCTGTATCAAGAACATGTGTTGCTATATATATGCATTCAGACCTATAATTTTTTTTTTAACAATAAGTTCTTCTCTTAAGCACAGAGGTGGGTAGTGACAGCTAAGACACCACATATTAAAAATTCTTAGTTCTTCATCCCACTCCTTGTTAGTGTCTAACTCTGACTTCACTGCCCACATATGAAAACCTTCTGGTTTAACTTCCAGCTTATTACATAAACATCTTTATTCTAATTGGGGTCACAAGCATGATTTTCACACTCCAGGAAGATACAGTAGGTTAAAATGACAGAGATAACAACCTGCTTTTAAATACAGATTATTACTGTGGAATAACTTCCCATTATCTGATACTGGCAAACTGGAAAGTCTCATGTTGAAAAACAAAACAAAGCCTTATTCATGATCCTAAATCCAGGAATATGAATTTAAGTCTAAAGCATTTATCAGATCTACTGAGTTTAAATTCATTCATTAATTGATCAATTTTTATCAGATAATATGTTAGGAGTTAGAGAAGAAATACTTGTGTCCAAAACTTTTTACTTTTCTTTAGATACTCACCTGATAGATACGGTAACAAGTGGTGAAATGGCCAAAAAGAGTTCACAGAGAAGTAAATAAATAAACTGGAAAATCCACACACAGCTAATGAAATTCAGATCAGCTCCAACTTGAGTCTACTACCCCTTTCCATCTCTACCTCAGTTTGATGGAATGGAAAATCGAACACAGTCAATGATAGTAACACAGCCAAATGTTCTTTTGAAGTTCCCTGGCATTAAAAAAAGCATATGTAATATACTTTTTTTTTTCTGGCAAATACACCACAAAGATAAAGTAGTGGACTTTTGTTATAGCTATTGCCAAAATAAATTACATGGAAAAGTGGAGGAATCAGTAACAGACTTGATAGAAAAAGAAATGCATTCGTTACTAACACCAGGTTGAATTAAACTAAAGTACATACTGAATTCAGGCAAAAAAGTACTTGGAAAAGGATGAAAGTGATTGGTAACCACTAAGCAGACACTCTCAAAACATCGTTAGTTCATTTGTCTTTCCAATAATGAGCAAAGTTAGACTTCTTTGAACCTCTAGATGTCTGAGAAAACAGCCTGATGTCCTAAGATAAGCCTTTCATTGAAGACTCAATTATTCCCCAACAGAAATGTAGTTAGTAATACTATTACTAAAGGATTATTGCACACTATCTCATAATCCTGTTAGTATTTTTGATAAACCTTACATCTATCCAGGGTTTACAATGTTCTAAAACAACCAGTACCTCTTTCTAACATTTACCTTAGACTAGGAAAGTAGATTTTAAACTCCTCACATTCAAGACTTGGCATTGCCAACGCTGGCCCTGGGATCTCAGAACAATCTGTCTCTTTGGGTTTCTGTGTCAGTAAAAAAGAGTGGATTTTAGATACATTTAAATTTCAGAGAGTTTAGTCATTTTTGTTATTGTACCTGAAAATTATTTTTGTTTGATTACTTACAGAAGTAAATAAGATTGATGGGGGGAAGAAATACATATTTAAAAATAATACTTGAAGAAATGCATAGTAATAAGAAATATTCCAAACCAGATGGAGCACTTACTAATAGCTTTAGAAGAAAAATGGGTGGAGAAATTCCAGCAAGAAGGTGTAAAGAGAACTGGAAGAGCGAGGGGTATTTGGCCAAAATGTCCAAATGGCTGCACACTGGGAAAATACACATTTGTGTTAGCAGTGCTAATGGAGAGTTGAGGTAAATGTCATCATAATTCTGTTTTTTATCAAGCCCACCTTTAGTCAAGGAAATGTCCTGATTTCCCAATGTTTTTGTCAGGACTATAAAGATAAAAACCTCAATCTCTTCTTATCAATATATTTATATTTCTGATGTTGATTCAGTGTTATGTGTAAGTATAACATAGAAGTATAATTTACTGAACAGATAACAGGTATTTTTTTTTTTTTTTTGGTTTTGTTAAACTATTTAGAACAGGTAATTTAATCACAACATATGTAGCAATACAGTTAAACTGTAGCCTTTGAGGTTAAATTTAATTAATTAGTTGAGCATCATCCTAAGTAATGAGTTCAATTTGTTTTGAATTTATTTATCATATTATTTAATAAACATGCAATAAGAAGGGTGAAGAACATGTTAAAAAAAAGAAAAAAGAAAAAGAACAGCCAAAAAATAAAAGGCTTCAAATAAACAATGTCACCAAGCAATTAATTACCCATTTTTACTAATAGTTTTCTTTTCCTATATTAATAATAGTTCTATAGAAAAGCCAATATAGCTCATGTCCAAAAATACCCTTGAAAAGCTAGTCCCATTCATTAGGCTTTTTATCTTAAGCTGCTGCTGGGTAAATTTCAGACCCAAAAGGCATATCATTCTAGCTTTTAGCAAATCAATTTACTAATCCACCCAAGACTCTATCAATTCTGGAGCCAATCTTTCTACCTATCACCAAAAAACAGGGTTCTATCCCCATTCAGGAGAACATTAGACATGTCAAATAAATTAAAGGTCCTATTCAAATCCCAGCTCCCTGCCAGTTCTGATCTCCACCTCCATCGTTCACACCGTAATCTACTTAAATTGAACAAAGCCTGTTGGGTAAAACCTGCTGAACTTTCCAACCTCTCCTGAGCCAACGGAAGTTGACAAGCATTGTGCCTGCCAGTCAGTATGTCAAAACGAAATGCCCATCAATACTGACTCTGGTACGCCAGGTGCTGACACTAGAGCCAGATTTGAATAAAAGATAGAGACATTTTGTGAGCTAATTCTTGTGAACCTGAGCTGGAAGACTCATATGTCTAAATTAACCGAGTAAAGAGCAGAGGATTCATTTTTCTATTTTGCAAAAAAAAAATTTAAATAGGTCACCTACAAAGTTTAAGCCTCTGTGCTCGATACCAAGGTTATAGTAGGAAACAAGAGGGCCAGCTACAGTCTCTGCCCATCGGTGCTGATGGAACAGGCACTTCACTGTGAGCACCAAAACTCTAGAATATTCATGAGACTCGTAATGAGGTTATGAGTAAGATTTCATGTAAATTTTATATATTCTGTATGTATGAAAGTAAAAGCCATTAAATTAGTCCCATAGAAAAAAATCTGTTCCTTTCTCTCTAGATTCTTTACTATTTGGAAAGGTAATGGTGAGGGAAGGAGTTATCAGAAAACAACACGAGTCTGAACGAAGGACTAAATACCCAAAATCAAAAGACACCTAAATATATGAAATTTCACATGCAATTCCAAGAGGTTTATTAGACCCATATTAGGAACTCTGCATCCTGGTGGGGGAAAGTAATTAGTATTATTATAGAGAATTTCATAATTTATATATGAAACCACCAAATTATATTATCATATAACATCAAACTAATTAACTTCATATAGCATCTTGCATATTCTTAATACATGAAGGTAAAGAGAAACATAGTGAGCTATAACACAAATAACTTTAGCTTTGAGATTAAATATCCCGGCTAACTGATCACCAATTCTAGCCAACCAATAAGTTGTGAAGAGCAAGATAGTATGTTTTACATAAAGGGGGTAGTATACACACATAAAGGCAGAAATTTTGGCTTTTTAAGAGATTTCCAGCTTCTTTTGAAAAAGGCAGAAGTTCTAACAAATGTTGGCTTATATTTCCAAATGTCAACAATAGAATTTTAGATAATTCCTACATTTCACCTTCATGTCACATGGCTGATCCCTAGAGAACCTAAGTTTATCCTAAATCTATACTATTCATAGCTGTGATGTTTGTAACAGGGAAAAATAGAAAGAGCCAAAATGGCCATGAACAAGGAATTGCCAAAATAAGCTGTCACATCTATACCATGAAGAGAAGCAAAAAATTACTGATTACCTACTTTGTGATACTAAACTAAGTGCTCTTAATATTATACTTTTAATTCCTTCAAAAACTCTCATCAGATAGATAGTATTAAATACCACTTTACAGAGAAAGTAACAGGTTATATTGTTGTCCAGAGTCTCATAGCTAATAATGAAATTTGAACCTCAGTAATCTGGCTTCAAGCCTGAGCTATGCAGCATTTAAACATCATGATGTAGATAATTACTTACTGACAGTGGAAGACTTCCATCCTCTAAGTGGAAATGAGCCTATAAAACTATGTGCAGCAAATTGGCATTTGTAAGGAGTGCAGACAAAATACATACTTTCTTCTTAGCTCATATATTGACTTATGTTATAATGAACATATATTACTTTGATAATCAAAAGACTATGAAACCATTTGCATTTTGAGAAAAAAATTTTTATGCTTTCATATGTTACCTTTGTACTTGTTTCTGCTTAGAAAAAATAAGGTCTCAGATATGACATTAAATTAGACTCATTGTTCTGTTATTTCTTCCCTAATCTTAAAGTAAAATACATTTACTGTGAAAAGTTTATAGAATGCAGCAAGGAACAAGTAAAAAATTAGATTTCATTTTGAAAGTGAAGAATATATCAAAATATGGAAAATATTCATAATATGTGAAGTGATAAAGCAGGCTATGATCATATTCACTTTGACACTGACTATACTTTCATCTTCCCCTGCCCCCTGCCAAACACTGGAAGAAAATAGATCAGCAGAAAGTGGCACTGAAACTCAGACTCCAGGCTCCTTAAATGATTTCTACCAAGACAACTTCAGGTTCTACTGAGATTTCTATCAGGATGATTCTTACCTCAGGAAAATAGAGATACTGGTTATTAACTGCTGTTTTCACAGAAAGATGTTTTTAATAAGTGATGATTAAAAGACAAAATACTCGTAGAGCACTCTAAGTTCTATTATTGTTATACCAGGAGTTGTTTCTGATAGAACTATGGGGGAATATCACACTTATCTCTTGATACCTGATTCAGGAGGTCCCCAGAGGGACTGAGAGAATGAGATTTTGAAAAATCTCTCCAGAATTATGTGAAAAAAAATGAGCTTCTGGTAATGATCTGCTGCTGGCCTGGGTGCTTTGCCCCAAGTTGTAACTAGTTTGTTTAGAGTCTGCTTCTATAGGTCCTCATTCCATTCTGGGCCTCCAAATACTAAGCTGATTCCTTCTTCCACAAGAATCTCTTAGAGAATATCAAACTCTATCTGCACACCACTGTTGACTCCAATCATCTGCTTTCCAGATAAGGTGGACTCATCTACCAATGACAAAGCCAGTTTTCCCTCTAAATCTAAAGTCCCTCTCTCAAGTCCAAACCTGCCTTCACCATATCTCAGCCTTCCTTCTTCCCTGGAAGTGTCTCAGTCAGCCATACTTACCCTGAATCCTCTCAGAGTTTACCTCCTATACATCTTATTCCAAGTGATGCCCTGCTCTTTGCTAGCTACTGCTGGGGAAGGATCTGAGGAGTACTATTAATGTGTTTAATAAAGAGGAAACTATTTTATTTTACTCCTGCCCTTATATTAGCATTTGAAGAGGCAGCAATACCTGAACTCAAATGCCGGGGTTTCAGGCACTTCTGAGATTGATTTGGTGGCCTTCAATCATTTAAAGATACTGATCTACTGGACAGAGGGGGAAAACACCCCCAGAGCCTACAATCACCTATTATTTGACTCCAAATATACTTCCTACTTATATCATGAGATTCTAGTAAACTCTGGAAAGGAAATAGTGAGAATGAGCAGAGTGGAGAGGCATGGTGTTCACGTTAAGGATACAAAGCATTTCATCTGAATATGGGAAAATATATTAATAGAAGATCTTTGTTCTGTTTTGGTCTTTCATTTTTACCAGTATTAAGGAATGAGCGAAAATTACTTTAATTTGGTTTTGAGAAATAAAAAAAAATTTGCCCACTTGATTTTTATGTAAATTCTGATTAAGATTCACTTTGCTGGCCTCTTAGGTGCCATTAAGTCAAATTTATTTGTCTTGTTCACTAGGAAATTCCAAATGTGTATCACAATGCCCAGTTCTCAATAAATACTGAGGAAGGCACTGTCTGGAATGGGGCACAGAAGAACCTGGCAACTCCATTACTCTTTGTGTACGGGAACTGGAGAATCTTCTAGTGAATGAACCTTCAGAGAAATGCAGCAGGCAATTAGCAGGGCTACTGCCTTAGCACATGAATGAAATTGATAATCTCAATCTAAAATTCCCAAAGGCACGCACGCCTTTTAACTCTGCTAAAGTAATTGTTTGTATACATATTAATGGCTCTCAAAAACCTGGACTTTATAGACTAATTGGAACAATCCGGCTTGCTATGTAGATATAATGGTTGTTAATATAAGCTACACTCTAGAAGAACAGACCTTAAAAGGATCATTTTGTGAGCTGCATGACTAACCCTCAGCCTCACAGCATGAGGCAACAGGATGAATGTGTTTATTTGGGAGTAACTAATTTATTTGGGTCTTTCACATCCTTAATACAAGACATAGTTTTAGAGGAGGATTTGCTTCTTTAAACATCCTTTTTATGAGTGAATTACGACTTTTCATTCTCAGGGATTGGAGTTCCTCATCTTTTAAACTACTGAGACAACAAACAAGATGAAGACAGAATACAAGAATGTTCGTTTTTAATACGCATCACTGCTTACCCTTTTCTGGGACTGTATCAGCAGCCAAGACTCAGCAGTGAACAAGACAGACAGACCCCTCCCTCCTCCAGAAGCTTACATGCAGTGTATGTGTATGGGAGAAGGAGGTGAGTTAACAAACAAGTCAACAAATCAACAAGTCATTTCAAAAAGTGGTGGGTGCTAAGATGAAAATGAAACTGAGTGATAAAAGGAAAGTGATTGAGTTGGAAAGGAAGAGAGCATGCAATATTATAATGGGTAGGACTTGGAATAGAATGAGCCACAAAAAGGAATAATCAGGGAGAGAACATTCTGGACGGAGGAAATAGCCAGTGAAAACAAGGTGGGGAACATGGGTAGTGGCAGAGTTAGGAGCCAGATCAAGGAGGACTTTGTAGGGCAAGATGGAATCTTTGAATTTACTCAACACGGGACTGGAAAACCATGGAAAATTTCAAGCGAAGGAAAAATATAATGCAATTCACATATTTCCAAGAAAACTTTGGTTCCTGGATAAGAAGTGGATTATGGGGGCAAGAGAAATGTTTTAGGAGTCTACAGTGATGATAACTGGCTTGAAAAAGAGTGCAAATAGTGGAAAAGAAAAGAAATGAATGAATTGAGGATCTGCTGCCTAACATAACAAGCAAATACAGACATAAAACTAATGGTTAACACTGATAAACTTAGATTATACCATGTCCTGCTCAAAGTACTCTACATCTATTAACTCAAATCAAGCCTTTGACAAGGGAGTTTGTATCATTAGCATTATATTTAGTCACTTTGCTATGTTACATTCTTCTTCTGTGTATAACATATTATGTAATGAAAATCAGTAATGTATATTACACAAATAAATTCTGAATATTATATATAAACAAATAATAGAAATATAAAAACTGATTTAAATACTATAAAATATTACAGATTGGTCAGTTTTCTATAATTTCCTCTCCTCATTTTGCTCTTTTTTTTTTAATAAATACAAACTTTAGCACCTTAGATAATATTACTACCATATCTCCCTTGATTAGCACATACTTCCCTCAAAACAATCAGAATTCAATCTCTTCTCACTGTAGCCATCTCTGGCCCCCAGCCACCATCATCTCTTTTGAAATATTACATTTTCTGACTTCAGTGTCCACAGGTGCTAAGTGTGGCCAGAGGGATCTTTCTAAAATATAAGCCAGATAATGTCACTCTTCTGCTGGGAACATTCTAAGGGCTTCCAATTCCCCACTGAAGTAAAAGCCACAGAACTTCCCATGGTCCACAAGGCCTCATATCAGCAGAACCTAGACTGCTTGGCTAACTGCATTCCTATCACTCTGGCCCCTTGCGTGCTCTAACAGGCCAAGCCAGTCTCTGCCCCAGGGACTTAACACTCGCTGAAATAAAAGCCCTTCGAGGCCAGGGCACTTTGTGCCCCACACAGAGAAGGCTCTGTTATCAACTGAATGAGCAAATACTGTTGATAATTTAGAAACTGGAGACCAGTGTAAGAAAGTAATTTAAATATTTTACATAGCGTTAGGACATGGAAAGGGCTCTCTGTATTGAACTACTTGGGGTAGCATTTCCCTTAAATATTCTCCTCATCATTAGTCTCTCAGGATATACAAATAAAAAGAGTTCCATGGTCAGTGGAGTTTGGGAGATTCTTGGATAAGTGAAAATTAAACATGTATCTGTACTAGAATCTTTCTCAAGAATTTTACTGTTAGCCCATTATCAAGCTATAAGAGGAAGACATATTACGCCTCATTTCCGAAATATATCTGACCACAGATCTCTTTTTTACATAGAACATTTAAACTAACAAAAATCCAGAAAATATACCAGGAGCATATTTTTCTAAGGGGCTGACTATGTATGGTTATATTTCAGCCCACATGTACACTGCCAATAACTAAATATAAATAAATAAGGTGGTAAAAATAAAAAGGAGAATGAAGGAGGGAGAAACAAAATCAAAGGCAGGCTGAGAAATGTCAGAAAATCACGGAACAAATTTTGTTTCATCTCAAGCCTTAGGGTGAACACTGAGGCATTAACTAAAAAGATTCCTTGAAATACTAAACTTTATAAATTAGTGCAGTAAAGGTTTTAATAGGGAGATTCAGAAATCATAGCTCTACCTGAACAGTAAGAGCTGGGATTTAGAAGATATTTTACTATTAACCCAGATATCTTTCATGTATTAACCTAAGTTTTAAAGCCCTGTATTCTAAGACATCCTCAAACATACAAGAGATGAAATTTATATTTTTAAATAAAATAGGGTTTTGGTGAATTTGCCCAGTTGGTCTCTGTATATCACAGTAAATGTACCCAGAGCAATATCTGTGCTCAACACAGTGTCAGGCCATGCAATCCGGAGAGGGATACTTTAGCAATTTCTTCCATTCCATTCCATTCCATTAACGGGGGACACAATGACATTCTATGCGGGGACTTAAAGGGGAGAGAGGAAATAGACTTTCTTTCAATCTCGACTCCTTTCTATTCCTTATAAATCTTTCTGACTGTCCTTTTTGAGTGACAGTGACACTAAAGAACTTGCTAAAGTCTTTAGATTTAAAATGGCTTGAAATCTTCCTGCTCAAATTTTGACAGGACCAAAAAAACCAAAAACCAAAAAACGGGGGGGAGGGGGTGCGTTTCTGAGCCATATGCCATAATAAATCCCCTTGACTCAAACTTACAATACACATGATCTGGCCGCCCCAGGTCTCCACCTTCAGTGCACAAAGGGTTCTCTAGCCAGCTTTATGAGTTTCTCAGCTTGGAAATGGATTCTGAGAAGAATACTGTTCAAAGCCCAGGAACAAATGGTAAATAAATAAATAAGTAAATAAGAAAAGCTTAAAGCTTATAAAGAATAAAACTTATACCACATCTAGGTGAAGGCTTTCAACAACCATGTTAAAACTGAACTACTCTATATATTTCTTCATTGGATGAGAAAAGTATGACAATTACCACAAAGTCAGCATAAAAAATTCTCCTAAAGAATATTAGTCTTTTGGTGACTTTATTCTCTAAATTCTTTGGGTGTGTGTGGTCTGGAACCCCTAAGTCTTCATATGTCAGTGCAGTAGCCACAGGTTGCATAGCTATTGAGCATTCACAATGTGGCCAGTAGGAATCACAATATGCTGTAAGTGTGAAACACACACCAGAATTCAAAGATACATCAAAAAATGTGAAATAGCTCAGTAATAAATGTTGATATTGATTACACATCGAAACAGTAATATTTCTGTTTATTAGGGTATAGATTATTAAAATCAATTAAATTTTAATTGATTTTACAACAATTATTATATAAATTATATAAAATAAATTATTATAATCAAATAAAATCACTTGTTTCTTTTTACCACTTCTAATGTGGTTACCAAAAAATTTTAATTACAACATATGGCTCACATTGTATTTTTTATCAGTGTTGGTCTATGTGATTAAAAATAGACTGCAGTCGTCAATCCAGATAAATATGTAGCAGATAAATATGTAGCATTTTCTACAGATATCTCTAGGCAAAGAGCTGATAGCACTTTCTAGTCCCTTCCCCTCTCCTCCTTGTATGTTTACTATTGGTTCAATCATCTCTGAATAATTGAAATCCATTGTTTTTTTCTTTCCTGTTATATAATAAATAGCAGTTAAGATTCCAACATAATTATTTCCAATGCTTTAGTGATTCTATAGCAACTTAAAGCGATGACAAGAAAAACAATGAAATGACATCAAGCAAAAAGAATGCTGGTTCAGGTTTTGGAGACATTGGAACCTAAATTCCAGAGTACTAACAGGAAACCTCAGCCAAGCCAATTGCCTTCCCAGAAGCTCAGCTGTCCCATTTTAAGACGTGCCCCTCTCTCATAAGGCTGATAAGAAAATTAAATGAGGTAACATCTGGAACGTTCCTGACACAGGCAATGCTTATTAAATGGTGTCTACAGTATTCTCATGACAGTTACAACCACCAGTACTACTGCAACACCATCCCTGCCACCTTAAGCTTTCCCCTTGGTTGTCTGTGGGCCCCCTGGAGTCATCAAGTTTCTATGTTGAGAATATCTCCAATTTAACCGAGTTTCATTTTAGAAAGCATTATCTGCTTGTCTGTAATTTTCAGTATGAGTCAATCAGTTATCAGCATGCCACATGTCGGTGACACACCAGCAAACGGCACTGAGTCAAGTTCACATCTAAAGATGACTGTGTGTGATGAGGACTGTCAGACATCACAAAGATTTACCACACCAGGGACCAAAGTTGCTTTTACCTCACAAAACCTGTTCTCCAGCTTTGTACAACCAAGCATTAACTTCTCCATCGAGCATACTCTAAGTATCAGGGCCTCCTTAAATGTTTTTCTTAACACAAGACATACACATAAAAAAGATTAAACAGATGGAAATTAAACATTTCACTAGTAAAGGATGAAACATCCTGCTCTAAAATGGAATCTTTATTCCAATAAAGTCATTAATTAAATTTCAACCAATTCCCTTGCCATTTGATGGTCATCACTACAGAGGTAGACACGACTGACTACATCACAGAATAGCAAACACCAGATAGCTGCAGAGCGATTTCTCTATCACTTCCAGTGTTCCATGAGAGGGCAGGACAAGGAAAACAGACACTGTCTTGAGCTCCATTGATAAAGGTCTCTCTATGAACAAATTAGTGTTTAAGAGAGACTGTAACAATTCCAGGAATCTAAGTAAAGGACAAGGCAGGGCAAAAGAAAATGTATGATACTGCAAAAGTTATTTTTAATAGGAAGTGCTCAATCAAACTCCCTTCAATGATTGTTCTCTTTAATGATAATTCTCTCTAATGACAAAGCAAGATAGTATCAAGTTCCAAAAGACGTTAAACAATTGTTTTGTGAACAAGCCAATTTGGTTTTATAATTTTCAAGATAATGAAAATCCAAACTATCATCAATGTCCTCTGAAAACATTTAATTGAACAGAACTCCATTTCTTAAGGAATATGAACTAAAGGAAAAGAAAGTTATAAGCCTCATTTCCAAAAGACTGATATTACTAACTTGCAATAAACTAGAAGAGAGACAGTGATCATTTAAGCTTGGAAAAATCTGAGTTAAATAGATTTCCTCAACAGAGGACTCTTACAAACCTTAAGCAGACCACTGTACAAAAGAAATCTTTGAGATAGAATTTCATGTCTAAATTTATTTCCAGCATTAAAGAAGGTATACATAAAGGAATGTTAGCCGAACAGAACATTTAGTCCATGCTCAGAATTTCAGGCCACCGAAACCAGGGATCAATGTGGAGGTCCAGTCTCTGGCTAAATTGGTCCACATGTGATTTGTGTAGTAGCTTGCCATGGTGGCATGAGTGTGCAGAAGGTAACACTGTGTGAGACTTTTGTGTGAGTCACAGTGCATGAATTAGACCTGGAAGAAGGAAAGCAGATGCAAGTCACTTGGGACACAACCTAGGAGTCCAATGCAAGATACCCATCTAACCAGAACGTAACAGAAGCATGGGAAGAACCAAGATCCACTTCACAAAAGGAAAGGCAAATTATTACTCTAGGCAAGAAGATAGGAGCTGAATAGGCAGGGAGAATACAGGAAGAGGTCAACATAACATACCCAAAGACATGGATACTGACTATAACTGCAGAGCCAAGATGAAGGTTAAAATGGAAATGAATCACAGAACAAGGTCAGCCTAAGACTAGCAAGACTGGACAAAACTTAATTTTGACTAAGAATTTTGTATAACACCACAACAAAGCAGGGAGGAAGATGAGAGTAGCACCTGGATATATCTAGCATATCATGTAGACAAATAAATCTATATGCTTGTCATGGTGGTAACTCACTCTTGTTCTTTGGGACATAAGTCAGTGATGCCATGCTATGGAACCAGTTTTTAAAACACAGGTCCATAAACCCTTTATCAGTGATTATGAAATCTAAAAAGCTTCTAAAACCAAAGGTGTTTTGTTATTATCATTATTTATGATATTGGTGCAAAAAGTAATTTGGTGATAAAACCTGATGTGAAGAGACGCAAAGCTATTTAGAATATTGGTATTTCTTACTTAGTGTGAATGTTCATTTGCATGCTGCAGAAATATTAACATATTCAAGGGGTATAGTCCCAGATCCTATTACATGTCTTCTGTAATAAATATGACACATGCACATAATACCTTTCCAAACAAGAGATTCTGAATTCTAAAACATCTGGCCTCAAGGGTTTCAGCTACAGGATTATAGACCTGTACCATATGGTAATCTGTATGTGGTATATATCAGGGAAAATGTCTTTGTCTCTATTCACTTGCTAAGATGCTCTAACCAGAGCTGAAATGAACCAGCTGTGAGTTTCACTGGAAAGGGCACACACAATCAATTTGGATCATTTAAGCTTATTGAAGACCAACTCATAAAGCACAAGTAAGTGTGAATCAACAACTCCTGCGATCTGTTACTGTAATAAACAAGATTTTAATTACCATAGACAACGAGCATGCAATGAACCTGCACTTTAATGGACCTCTCAGAGGTTTTACCTAGAGATTTCTCTTTGCATTAACTCCAACTTCAGTTATTAGTGGAAACACTGCATGATTCAATCCCTATTTGTGTTACGTGGACATTTATTTAAGTAACCTATCACAGAACAGGGAATGAATATGGGATAGGGAGAACATTTAGGATAGAATAGAAACTGTCTTACATAACCGTGATTAGATAACACAAAGTTTAGTAGCCATGTAAGAACTAGAGCAGGATAATCTGATGCTACTGTTTACATCAATAGAATATCTTCCTCCTTTTGACTTTAAGGATGCCGAATCACATCTGCAAAGTCCGTTTTGTCAATAAAGTAATATATTCACAGGTTTCAGGGACTAAGGGGTGGAAATTTGGAGAGGGCATTATTCTGCCTACCAAAATCCCCACTGATCTCTCTTTATTCCCTAAACTTACCAAGTAGCACCTACTTCAGGGCCTCTGCATATCCCTGTTCTATAGGCAGGCTCCAATTCATCTCTTCCATCTTAATAAATATTGCTTAGTAAGTATCTCATATTTTAATAAACATCTGTCTCCATAGAACTCTTCCAGCTTGTGACAAAACGTCCCTCCTCTTCAGAGACTATATCACAACTGATATTACACAGCTATTTATGTGATTGCTTTTTCAATTTCTGTGTTGTGACTAAATTGTAAATACCTTAAGAGTAGGGACTCTGTCCTTCCAGTTTACCTTCCATAACTCAGCACCTACTCAACAAAATGTACTCAAGAAAAAACTGTTGCTAGGCAAGGAATAAAGCTAAATAATAGGAGATGAGGATATCTGAAGATCCAAAATGGGTCTAGTCTCCTAGGCATGGCATTGATCTCTGATTCTGATTTTCTTCCCTAACTTTAACTGAGCTGTTAAAGAATGCTGGCTATTGAAAGGCTTTGGTTTTGTTTTTACAAGGACATTTATTTTTCTATTAGACTGGATGTTTTTAAGTGTAGGAACTACAAGACCAAGTCTAGGATTTCGGCCAGGAAAATGTGGAGAGGTCTAATTTCTGGATGTGTACAAAGCTGTAGATGACCTCAAAGAATTCCTGGGAAGCAGCAAAACTTACAAAATTGGGTTTGTTGCAATTCACCCTCAGGGAGAAGATCCAAATTCTTGTGGGGCATATGTTTAAAATTCCACCTGCAGAGCTGAAGCACTGAGGCAGCTGATGAAATACTCAATATCGTGACTTTATTTCAAAAGGAATCTACAAAAAGCAGGATGCTCTTACCCATAACACAAGGTATATTTCCTCTCTAAAAACCACAAGGGATTGGAACATCTGAAGCAATGAGTCCTCATTATCCAAATGTACTTGAAATGATGCTACACATATAAAGGAAGGCTCGATTCTACTAAACATACTGCTTTCTCTAATATAGTCTCATAACAGTGACATTTTGGGCAGGATAATTCTTTGTCATGGGGGCTGTCCTATGCATTGGGATGTTTAGCAGCATCTCTGGCCACAACCCATTAGACGTTAGTAGCATTCCATTGCTCACAGTAATGACAACCAAATATGACCACAGACAGTGCCTCATGTCCCCTGGGGGGTGTGGGGAACATTATCTCCAGTTGAGAGCAATACTATATTCTTCCAATCTCAGTGCAATCTTCAACAATGACTTATCTCTGACACTGAATACAATACAAATAATGTCATTAATGCTAATAAATTACTACTCAAACATCAAAATTTTCTTTTACTTTGATTTCTTAGAAAACAATGCAGTTACATGGAAAGAAAAAAATCAAGTCTAGGATGTTTGAATGGTGCAAAAGTCTCAGGAAGAGCTGGTATTGATAAAGAGTCAAAATTAAACAATTTAACATAAAATATTATAGAAAAGTTTTGGGTAAAAGTGAGCAACTTTTATGTGCATATTTTAAAGTTAAATTTGATCCTGTTACCTTTGATCTTTGAAATTCAAGTTCCTCTAAGTATATCCACTAAGTAATTTAACATATTTATCACATTTTAAAAAAAAGTTATGAACCAAATGGGCTTGGATGAGAACCCAATTAATACAGGCAGCCTTTCCATTTGACATTACTTAAAAGAAATAAATTTAAACAACTTGGACAAACAATAAGTCTGGGCATTGTAGCTGCCGTTTCTCATTAGCTACTGAATTTCATGGCATTCTTTGAATAAAAGAAAACCAAAATATTCATTTAAAGTCATGTTTCCAAAAAACTATGCATCTAGTCTATGCATTTCTCCAAAATCAAAGAGGAGGAGACAGGCCCGCCTTGGCATGAGGAGATGTGATTAGGAATGAGGCAGAAGTTCCTAAATGCTAGAACCAGAGTCCTTCTTTTCCAAGGCAGCTGCCAAAAATAAGTTTTCAATCTTTCAAGCACATCTTTTGTCCAAAACAACATTAACTGAACAAATGGCAACCCAATTCTAAGATAAAGAGGCTTTAGTGCAAACCTCACAGGATACAAACTATCCCTTCAACTCACACTGCCCGTGGGAACATGTCAGCAAGAACGGAAGGGAAAATCCAAACTTAAAAATGTGATGTAATCTTGCCTCTAAGAATCAAGTTTCCCAAACACAAATAAAGCTAAGACTTCTAAGAAATGATTCATTCAATTTAAAGGGAGAAGCAGAGCCCATTTAGTAGAAACACTACTCATGAGACATAATTAGTATGAGTAGGACAGGAAGTCCCACAGATAGATGAATATTAATACAGGAAGAATTTTCAAACAATTCCTTAGCTAAACAAGAAAAAAATATGAAGCATTTTCTCAGAGTAGTTACCTCTGGTTCCTATAGCAATTATAGATAAGAAACAAATCTATATGTGAATATAGATATCTATAAATAAGCAAATACTATTGACTTTCTCAACTTGTAGGGATCTTCATCAAAGGTTCAAGGATGACTAAAGAGGCCATATATGGGCTTGAGGAACTAGGGTGAGTGATGAAATCCTATAAATTATGTGTAAATATGTGTATACATACATTCATTTTCTCTATGGGAGGTCTCAAGTATCCATCAGATTATCAAAATAGGTCACTACTTAATAAAAGTTATAAAGCACTAAGAGTTGTCATTCCATATTTGAGTCCAGCCATTGGATTGAATGCACACCCATTCAGTCCTTCCACAAACTTGTAAAGCTTACCACCTGGATAACCAAACATCCAACAAACATGCTTGTCATAACAAAAGAATATTCACATCTTAATCATGATTAAAGGTAAAAATAAGGTTAACAATGAATAGAAGGGCTGTTTTGTCTCCATCCTACATTAATAAAGGATTATGGTGACTTGTTCCTTCCCACTTCCTTCCTCACCAAAGAGATACACACGACCTAATGCACCCATATCTTTCAGCATGGAACTTTCCGAAAACCGACATAGGGGAGGCAAAATGTTACTCTTGATCCCAGTAAAGTTAACAGGCTCTTTTTCAACAGCTGACAGGAGTAAACAAATCTTGAAATAGCTTCCCTACTAAGAGACGGTTCTGAGACTGTTCTTCATATATTAACCAACTTTTTTCTTTTCTA
>CM053507.1:55132599-55270080 GCA_028627145.1 Eidolon dupreanum | reverse complement strand
TCCTGTGTCTCCTTTATTTAGTTTCCCCAAATTGTAATATCTTGTATAACTATAGTACAATGATAGGTGCTTTTTTAGCCTGATATTATCCTTATGAATACTATACACTGTGGATATTATCAATCCCAACCTTTAATCTAGACATACAGTGCACTGCACTGTATGTATATTGTTGTTCAACTGAATTTATATGATCCATGCTAATAGGCAAAGCAACTGAAATCTTCATTTCTCTAAAATACTGGAAAATTTATGAATTCACTTGGCACTTTAAGGATTACAGAATGAAAAAAGTTTTTGATTTGTGCTTATCAAAAGGAGAAAAAGAAAAAGAACAACATAGATTGATTTGTGCATTTAAGTTTCTTAACCACTATATACTGAAATCTTTAAAAAACAAACATTTCCACATCCTTGTATAAAATTGCCTATAAATGGTTGCCACTTTTAAAACACCACTCCTATAGAAACATCTTATTTATGAGATATTGGCCTATCTAGTATGATGTCATGAATTTCATAGCAATAAGTATAGTCTGGGAAGGAACAAGAATTATTTCTTCTTCTCAGTGGCAGTGGTACTTCTTCTGAAATTTCTGAAACAGCTGTGTTCGTATTTGGATGGCTGTATCTAAAATCAAGTGCATGTACTCATAGATATGCAACAAGTTGTGGATCACTCTGGGAAGTCAGCAGAGTGACGGAGATTGATAATCAGCTTCTGGAAGATCAAGGTCATGACTCAACTTGCATTGAGTAAACCCTACACTCCTCTAAGAACTGTCATTGGAGATACCAAGCTGAAAGCTGTCATTGAAATGTGTTATCTTTTCAGAAGGCTGTCAAGTGTTGCAAGTCAAGTAGAAAACCATATCAGAGAGCCCAGTGAATTGCCTTTGGCAGGCTTCTGGAATGTGACACTGACAGGTGACGCTCATCTCCAAGCTCTGATTACACCCAGCGTGGCAATGCTCTCGACCACCATATTCAGTTAGTCTGAGGAACAATATTCCCATCGTGGTTTTCCAAAGGACACTCATATTTAAAAGATAAAGTGGGATAACTGGTAGAAAAATTCAGAATTATAACAATAAGCATATATCTACAATGGCAGAGTAGAGGGGATGGTGAAAACTTGTGTACAAGTAACACTATGATACATATGCTTTTCCTGAGCAGCTACTCAAATGAGTGAATCAAGGTATAGCAGAGAGTAGCCTGTTATAAAACAAGAATGAGAATTGTTTATGGAGACATTATGAAAAAGAGCCCAAAGCCAAGAATCATTGTGCTGAATGAGTAGGAAGCAATTCTATGGACAAATCAGGGCAACCAAAAGCAATCAATCATGAATAATTTCAGACAAAATTTCAGACAAAATTGCTGATATAGAGTAAGAAAATGGATCCCCAAAGTTGCATGCACAGCCAGTTAGGTTAAAAGAAAAGGCAACTCTGTGACCCACAACATGAATGGGATGAAAGGGCTGATAGCAAAGTAATTTTAGCCCAGCACGAGGGTTTCAGGTAGCCAAGGCTCCAAAAGGGATTAATAAAAGTGGTGTGCAGTGAAGCCTTGGTTACAAAGGGATCATTGAAAGAGAGCAAGGGAGAAGGACAGGAGGAGGAAGAGAGCGCACCTGTGGGCCAGTCTCAGAGCTTTATAAAAATGGGTTAGGGTTATAAGAATTCAAAAATCAGTTATGAAAAACATGTTTAGAAGCAAAAGAATTCCATGTAGCACTAGGCAGAGATGTATCATAACACCCTGATGTTTATTTTCAGATCATACAGTGGGGCACAGCAAGGCATTCTCTGCTACTTCCATGGACAATCTATAACTGATGGACTGCATAACAACACTTAAGAAGGAGGCAGCTCTTTGTATTAGCAATGGTGAAAATATGATGCTTCAAATTCATAGATCCCAAAACCCAATCTCTATAAGAGGATCAAACTGATGGTCCAATATATAAAGAGATGAGAAAGTATTCATCTACATTCTAATACAGTAAGAAATATTAAGAAAGTAGAACCTTGAAGAAGATAAGAATTTTATTTCCACTGTCAAATAGAACTTTTTGCAACAACAGAATGTTCTCTATCTGTGCTACCTGATACGGTAGATGCTAGCCATATGTGGCTTCTGAGCACTTGAAATGTGGCTAGTACAATATTCTTCAAAGTGGTATATAAATTTAATGCAATCCTTATCAAAATTCCAATGGCATTTTTCATGGAAGCAGTAAAAAGAGTCCTAAAATTCCTATAGAGCCACAAATAATCCTGAACAGTCAAAGTAATCCTGACAAAAAAGAACAAAGCTGGAGGCCTACTTACTGATTTCAAACTATACTACAAAGCTATAGTAATCAAAAGGTATGGTACTGGCCTTAAAAACAAACAGAAAGACCAATGGAATGGAATCTAGAGCACAGAAATAAATCCACACAGATATAGTCAACTAATATTTGACAAGGGAGGCAAGAACACTCAATGGGGAAAGGATGGTCTCTTCAATAAATGATGCTGGGAAAATGGGATGTTCACATACAAAGAATGAAACTGGACCCCTACCTTGTATCACTCACAAAAATTAATTAGAAATGGATTAAAGCCTTAAATCTAAGATCTGAACTGCAAAACTCAGAAGAAAATAGAGAAAAAGTTCCTTGACATTGGTCTTGATGATAATATTTTGAACATGACACCAAAAGCAGAAGCAAAAAAAAATAAAAATAAACAAAAATAAACAAATGAGACTACATCAAACTAAAAAGCTCTGCAAAGAAAAAAGAACAATCCACAACAACAAAAAAGGCACATTTCAATTAAATCACAATAAACCTGGAAAAAAATAAATAAATCAAGTGATCCCCCCCAAAAAAACCCACAAAGATCTGAATGTGTATCTCCTCTGCTTTCAAATACTGCAAATAGACAACCTAAAAGGGGGATGGAGAAATGATATGCAGCTAGTAAAAATGAGAGAGAGATTTCAATTTTACTTAATTTTAATTAAAATTTAAATTTAGCCAAATGTGACTAAATTGTGACTGTGATAAACATACATCAAAAGAAAGAAAAGCCTTAAGTACAGAAGTGGAAGTAGACACATGAAGGAAGAACTAACACACAGGCTTTGAAATCAGGGGACCTGTCCAGTAGCCACCACACTGGACAGAAAAGATTCTTGAAAGTCATGTTATATTATTTACATACATTAATTCATTTAATCCTTATAATCCTACCAGGTTGATATAATTTTATTACTTACATCATTGCACTTTTAAAATTGAAGGCAGAGAGTGGTTAAGTAATTTGCTCAAAATCATACAACTCATAAAGCAAGAGGCTGGTTCTCAAACTAAGGGCTGATTCCAAACTTCTCATTCAGCTATATGTTCTCTATAGCTATGTGCCCTATTTAAGGAGCAAGTCATAGTTAAGGTAAATATCAGGGAATACAGATATATTTCATGTTGCTTTATGGACAGTTAAAGAAGACACAGTCTACCTGTTTTCCCTGTGTTTTTCATCCAGGTTTTGTTAGAAGACTCATTGTCGAAGCCATCAAGCTGCAGCTCCTGGTACTCTTCACCAACACGAGCATACTGGTCTACGATGTCTATAGGAGACTGGTGACGGCCCTTGCAGCTGACACTAGATGTTACCCAGTGCTCAGGCCCATAGGCACCTGTTAAAAGAAAACAATACTTCAATCCTCATGGTTGAAGGGTCAGGAAGTGAACAAATAAGAAGTAGGAAGCCAACCACTGCATCTCCCAAGTAGGAGTATTTTCCTATTCCTCCCTACTCTAAAACTTTCAGTGCATTGAAAACTATGGATGCAAGCCACTTGCTTGATAGGGCAGGAAGATTTAAAGAAAGATACATTACTTAAGAAGTGTTTGCTTCTTGATTTGTAATCAAACATTTGCTAACTTTATCAGTAATCAGATTAAGAGAGTTGAGCAGGTTAGAGTTGTTCACATTTAAAAAAAAATTTAAATGTTTCCTAAAATAAGCAATTTATTCACCAGAAAACACCATAATCAATTTAGCATATTTTACTATTGTGAACAGTATCCTAAACATGACTTTTTTCTTAGTTCCTAGGAGTGAGTTAGTGAGCCAGCAAAGGAAAAAAAAATTTAAAAATGAAAGCAACACAACACTGGACAAGAGGCATTAAAAATAATGCAGGCCAATGAGGCAGGATTTTCCTGTGGCTAGCTGAAAGACTTTTCAATTTGGCCAGAGTCGGCACACCTGTGAAATAAGGGTCTCATTTCTTTTCAGTCCCTCTCTGTCACAGGAGATGGGGATATAAACTTACTTTCAGACTGGACTCGGCACTCATATAAATAAAGACTTTGGGGGGACATATGCGACAGAAATAAAGGAAGGGAATGCAACTACAACACATAATCCTAATGGGTACCAATCAGGCTTAGGTAGAGAAAACACTGTATATCTGCTTATCTGCCCTATTTGAAAATGAAATATTCTGGGGTGATGTCTATTAAGTTAACTAGCTCTGAGATTTTTCTGCACCCTACACCCTTAACTTTCGTGACATGACAAAGCAGGAATAACCTGCTGAAAAAAAAAAGATACTTTGCTGCAAAGATTAAGGTAAATCTCTTTTTGAGAATTTGACAGTAAATCTAAACTTTATAATTTTTAGAAGATAGAACTTAGGCTACCATATCAATCAAGCATAGTGTGTGTGTATACATGCATATACATACAAATGTATTCCCAGGTTTTTTAGCTTTACATTTCTTCACACATCAATCAGATAAAAGAAGAGGAATGCCCAAAGTGATTTTAGGAGATGCACCCATCCAAAACCCATATTTTGGGGTTTCTCTCTATACTTAACCTTGTATGATGGACACAAAGATCTCTCAAGTCTCCCCATTACTAAGTAAGAGTCCACACTTGTGTCCAACCCACCACCACACACCTATTTGCCATGAGTTTTCCCATCCCCCCTAAGACTGAAAGTGCTCACAGATGATGTACAAAATCGTACCATGGAAAAGAGACAAACATAGAAAATCTTTTCAGACATGATAATGGAAGGTTCATGGCTGCAAAAGCAGTTGATGTAGCTCCCTAAAAATGATTCACATTCTTATCATTTGGCAAATAATAGCCTCTTTCTATGCTTGGGTCATTTCCCCTAATCCTCATCTCAGTAAGATAAAAAGCACTAACAACAACAACAACAACATAACTTGTTCACTCATTGGCAAAGATGTAGCAACCTTGGAGCACTTTTCAAAATCAGTTACAAGTGCTATATCACTTTCTAGAAAAAATGAAAGTCGTCATTTTCTTTGCTGTAGAACTCCCCAACTAAATTCAGAATGGTCAAGGTCTTTTCACTTGTGTTATTTTTTTTTTTTTTTTTTTTTGCGTCTTGGTCAAATTCCCTTAGATTTATTATGAGTCATAAAGGAACAGAGTCAATTTGCATATATTCTGGGCAAACTTTATTTTCATGTTATATCAATATATCTGAAGGAAAAAAAAAAGAAAAGAGGACTTAATGAATGGCTCCAATTATCCTGTCAAGTCTTTAAATTTTCTTCTGGATGCCAACAAATTCCATTAAACACTGAATAAAATGATTGTTGATATATTTGCTGGCTGACCAAAATGTAAATTTTGTTTAGCTACAGTTGGGCTTATATATTCAAATTATAGAAACTAATATTTTAATATCGTATATATATGCTACCTTTTAGAAACTCACTAGTACAATGAAATTGCACTCAATGGAAAAATAAATGCATAGTACAATAAATCCAAACATGTATAACCCCAAAGAAGTAAGAATGCAAGCTATCACCTGTAAAATCACACAGACACCTCATAATTTGCAAACTAATAATAATAAAAAAAAGATACTCTGCAACCTCAGAAAAGTACTTGCTGTTTATATTACTTCTAATAACCTCCCAGACATGGGTGGAATATAATTTAGCACTATAAAAATATAATCAGGGTTCCTACCAGTTGGATTCATTTACTCACTGTTAACAACCTGAAGATTTAAGCTGACTACACGCTTGCTTTCACACTTCCACAACATACGTTCAAGCACAATGTTAATTGAAACTGATCTTCCACTTAGGATTTTAAATTAATTCTTCTTTGGAGTGCTTCATGCTCCAGACACCCTTGGCTTGCAGAAACCCCTATGCCATTAGTGGAGGAAATAGAACACTTTTTCCAAGCTTGCAGGTATTGATTACCTATTCTCACATTGAAGCACCATTTCCATTCCATACTATATAAATCTCTTCAGTGTTAAGACACTTTATAAGGGACTGAGAATTATATCATTAATCATTTGCAGTTGCACAAGTCTCATACTATTAAATGCTTTGTTTTTCCAAACTTTGAATAAATGCTTTTAAGTAAAAAAAATGATACTAAATAAAGTAACTTAAACCTATTTTTCGGGGAAAGAAAACAAATCAGCAAGAAGCCTTCCTATCAGGTATGACATTAACTGTCTGAAATAAGAAGAAAAAGTCATTTGCACTTTAGTTTCCCCTTATTGACTCTTGCTTGAACGAGCAGGATATTTGCATTTTTGCAACTGGACTCATTTTGAACAGCTCACCAACTCTGACGTGGCCATCTATTATACAAGGCTATGTTTTCAAAAGGGGAGGGTGCAACACAGGATAGAAAGCACAGAGTAGCTTCGGCTGCCAAAAATAATTTCCCATGTTGAGAGTCTTGTAGGAATGAGATCTTGATGGAGACATACTGCCAATATCCAACATATCAGTACCAAATGAATCTATCAGTTTAGATTGAGTTTCTCACCCAACTATAATGAGAAATATTTTTTAAAAAAATTCAAAGAATGCATCTGAAATTCCTGGCTACAGGTCTGATCTCACTGTAAATATCCCCTGGTTAGGGAGGCCTCCATGAGAAATGCACAGGGTTCTGCATTCTCCTGGCAGTGGGTTCTTGGTTTCCTTTGGCCTTCTAACTACTATTGTAATTTATGTCTGTCTTCACCACTAGGCAGTTACTCTATGAGAACAGGTTCCTTCTGCATCGTATTCAAACTTACTCCAAAGCCTAGCATAGGAACCTACACATAGTGAGTTCCTAATACATATAATGGGGGATAAAAATAAGTGAATTTAAAGATAAAGTTAAAAAGTTGCACAGTTCTGTCCTCTAATGATAGTTAAATCAAATACTCTATACATTATTTTGGTTTTAATTTTATACTTCTATCTGCTGACTTCTTAACAACTTTTCTCACTCCCTTCATCTCAAATCAGGGTGTCAAATTCAGATGTTTCTTTCCCTATTCATTAATACATTAAGTAAGTCTGAATGGTGATAAGGTAAAATAAGCTGAATGTCATGTGCATGATAGAGTCTGTGTGCAAACTTAACAGCCCACTGACAGTGACTGTGGTTTTTAAAAGTAAAGTGACCAAACTTTGCTTTCAATGCCTTTTGTGAATCGTGATTATTTTTCGAGTTCTCTTATTTTTTCTGTTTTAACAGAGTTCGCTAATCAAAGAAGGTCAATCAAGGAGGAAAATTAGTTTTGTTAATCAATTCATCACTGTACTCATTTAAACATTAATTCAGTACTTGCTCAGTACCAGTTGCAGAGCTGACAAATGGGTGCTAAGGAGCAGGGCTGCCCCAATTCCCTCAGGCAATGTAAGCTGCCTGAGGCTCAGTCTTCTCATCTGCACAACGGGGAAAATTAATGGTGTCTATATCAAAGGGTGGTTGTGAGGATTATCTGAGAAAATCCATGTAAAAGTACTTATGCCAGTGCCGAATAATAAAACTCAGTAAGTGGTGGCTGCTGTAACCATTGCCATTGTCACTGTGTTATAAAACGTGCAGCACCTAGTGTTTCCTACTTGGGCAGAGGACAAGAATCAAAAGTACAACTGACCCCTTGGTGAGGTGGAGTTTAATCCCAGCAACTACTGGAACATTCTACAAAATACTTGGGCCAATACTCCTCAAAAATGCCAAGGTCATGAAAAAGAAGGAAAGACTAAAAAACTGTCACAAGCCAAAGAAGACTAGGGAGTCATGACAAAAAGTGCAGTGTGCTATTCAAGATTGGTGGACTCAAACATGGAAATTAGCAGGAAAACTCCTGGCTCTGAATAAAGTTTGGAATTCGGTTAATAGTAACACAGCAATATTTGTTTCCTCTTTGATCTTTGTCTATAGGGTCATTTTTTTGTGGTTACTCTGACAACAAGATGAAGACATGTTTAGAAAACTGCACAGAAACCAAATAAAATCTAAGTTTTGTTAAATGGGTTACATTTTAATATCCAGGTTTTACTGGATCTACTGTTATATATTTGTGGGCAGGTCTAAAGTCTAACAGATGAAGGAGATGGGCATTGATTTATAGGTAATGCTGGGACTGCTGTCATATCCTCTTTGTGAAAAAGTAACTTGCATGGAGCAAAGTCAAAGGAAAAGAGATGCTGGGCCTAAAGAAAATACAGCAAGTTTATGGCTGATACTTCAATATTTAAGGCTATACAAAAACCTTATAACGTTGGTCAAATTCACATTTAAAAGCTATAGTTAAGGAACAAAATTATTAGCTTAATTTATGGCCCATTTATACAGTAAAAGAACCCAATTCTACCTCCTTGGTGTACCATTAACAAGTCACTGTATTTTTCTCCTCTGGAGATGCTACAGTCAGTAGATCAGCACCAGGAAGACATATTTCTACAGTAGGGTGAATAAATCACAGAATTGGAGATTAATTCTGACTGGCCTGTTTAAGGCAAACAGAATTCCCCAAGTAAAAATTATAACAAATATTATAAATCTGGGCTCACATCTGAGATGTCATTTGATTTAACCCAAATAACTTGGCTGATTGACATACATATATTTTGAACCAAACTAGTCATTTTGTTCAAAGAAAAAAATAAAAAAAAATTTTTGAGAGCAACATCTCATTTTGTCTACTAACTCCAGCAATATTACTTGAAAAGTCTAAATAATAACAAATATAACTGGTTAACAAAAGACTTTTCCACAATTTAACTGTCTCACTTCAATATAATTTGCTATTAATACCTGACGTAAGAAAAAGAGATAAAAATGCTACTTTTGGAGCACATAAATCACACTTTTGTCTAAAAGAAAGGAATTGCAAATATCTATGATTTGTATTCTAAACAATGGTTTCTTTAAATACGTAAGAGGTTCTTTGCAGAAAATAAGCATACACCTTGAATTTATTTTACCATAATATATTCAAATAATGGTTTCTATTCACTAATGAAAAGCCATTAAAAATAATGAATTCTGTCTAAATCTAATTAAAAACAAAAATAATATACACGTTATGTGCTGTTTCTAGTCAAATATGCTTATAAATGCTTCCCTCAAGGAATTTATATGAGAAGTATTACCTGGATCCAGGGTTATTACCCTATATCTTGTTGTCTACTTTTAACTAACAGCAACAATTCAAAAAATATGTATATTCATTTTGTTACTTAATAGTATAATTAATGTTTTTCTGTCAAATCTAAAACACATCTTTAAACTATTCTATTTTTTAATTAAAAAGCTTAATGAGCTTTAGCTTATGATTCATTTGCATTCTCCACTACTGGTAACTTAATTACCTTTTATGCATTGATTGTTTTATATATAAAAATTTATGTAAGAAAAGAAAAAAATGTTAAAAAGTATTCATATTGCTGATTGTTTTCATTTTATTCATGTATAATTATGAAGTTCTTTAATATCATTGATAGGAATATTCTAATATTTAAGCCCTTAAGAAGGTAAATTTACCTTCTAAATAATAAAAATTTGATAAATTTTTCATTTAACAATTTTAGGTATAAAAATTTCATTCCTACATTTCACATCAATGGTGTGTTTTAAGGTAATTATCAGTAACTAACCATAGTACCAAAAATATATCAGACAGTAACACCAGAAATGAGAACTACTTTATTTATTTGTTTAACCAACTATTAATTGCTTCATTTCCCAGGGTTTCTATTTTAGCACTGAATGTTAAAAGTAATTTCAAGTCAAATGTAAAACAGCACAAATCTCTATATTGTGAGTCCCAGATTCGAATCCTGGTGCTGAAGATCTCTCTGGTGCCTATTTTACTGTACTGCACTGTAAGCATGCATACAATTCACAGATCAGAGGATCCTAAAGGTCCTTCAAAGATAAAGTCTGTACCTGTACAAATGTACCTGAGTTTAAAAAGTTACATCTCTCAAGTGGAATCTACCCACATCCAAACATGGAATCAAAATTTTTACTACTAATTGGAATGGTTTATTCATTCAAAATCTAGCTAATATTGTTTAAAGATTTTTGCTTCTTGTACATACTACACGAAATGGGCTACAAAAAGCAACTGAGCTATTAACAAAAATGTCACTACTCTTATTGTCCAATGCCAAACATCTGAAGTGTTTATAAACTATAGGTAAGTTTGTTCCAGACCTGAGGTTTCCAATCTTCAAGTCAAGTTTGTCTTTAAGCAATCAACACTCTCCTTATGACAACGATCAGTTCTTCCAGAATTCTGATGGTCTCCATAAAATTTAACATAAATAAACATCCAAGGACTAAAAAGTTCACATGGCATAGTGAAAAATACCAAATGACCGTGTGTTTACTTATTGATAAAGACAAAATTAGCAATGCTGACAAGGGTACCAGAGGACCAAGTGGTGGCAGCCATGTCACAAATTTACTCTTTCCATTTCCGTTTCTACTCTAGAAAGTGGAATTGAATGATGCAGTGGTCAAGTCTTATAATGATTCAATCTCCTTACACACAAATTACAAGATTCTATCATATCATCTCTAAAACTCATAAGAGTTTTAATTCTATAAAACACTTTTTGCAAACACCTGGAAGAATCAAATAGGCATATAAAACATTTGCTGATAGTCTAACAAATCTTTGACCCCACTGAACATATTCTTAAATGTAACCACAGGGATGTGGTAACGATTAAATAAATTATTACATACAGATCATGTCCAACAGTATCTGGCACATACGAAGTGTTCAGTAAATGTGATTATCTATGCCTTCTTCTAGAATGACATCTTCACCCTAAGTTCTGGATGGCATAGCCCTGCTCCTGGCTCCAGAAATAGCTCCTGATTGGCATTTGGCAACTAGTTTACTTTCCTACTCCTTGACAAAGAGATTGACTTAGGAAAGGGTTAACCTAGGGAATGACTTAGGTTGGTACTGAAATTCATTTCTTCATCAGTGATAAGGACTGAGAGGTGTGTGTTATTGGAACTCTGGCCGCAACGGGAAAAGTTTTTCTAAATCTCACTGACCTGTGATCTTCACTGTAGTCAATGAGGAAGAATGGGGGAATCATGCTAATTACACTTCTTCACCCTTATCCCCATACCCTATGCTGCTGGGGTGACATCAAAGTTCTGGACAGACATCAAAGTTCAAATCACCCCCAAACAATAATCGTACTATTCAAAAAAAGACTCCAAACTTCTACTTAGAGCCAAAGGGAAGAACCCAACTTCCTCTCTGAATGTGAATGAAGAAGAGGAAGGGAGTGGACTGAACTGAAACCAACAGGGAATCAGCTAGAGGCCAAAGCTGACAAGTAAAAAGGCAGGAGGAAAAAGTACATACACACACAGACAAACATATATGTAGGACTTGATCAAAACCATTCCTAAAATTAAAATTTTATCTCTAGACTTTTCAATTTTAAGTGTCTTTCTATTTAAAATAGCTAGAGTAAGCTTTTTGTGACTAAAAAATACAAGATAAAATCAGAATGTTGGTTTAAAAAGACCAACAGTTAAATTATTCAATTCTTTCTACATTTATCACTAAGATAAAAATGTCAAATTGTAAAGGTAAAAATCAGGACTGCATGCTGGATGAAATATATAAAGATAATATCTCCCGATTGCCTCTCCCTCTTCCGTCTCTTTCTTCCTACTCTCTTTCCCTATAGAAGAGGAATATACTCGGATAAGGGTTTAAAGATCTCATTTAGACAAAAGGAGAGGAAACAAGCGCTGAAGTCCCTTGCTGTAAATTCTTACTTTCTTGGTAACACCGGGGTCATGGAATAAGAATCCCTGAAAGTTATAACGGGAAAAGTTGCCTCTCACAAAAGTCTTCTGCCTCAGAGTGGAGCTACGGCACGTTATTTCACAGGGAAAACTGGTGGAGGGACCCTGCACTATTCACAGAGGTCAAAGCTGCCCCGCAGGGAGGGAAATAAAACTGATGGCTAAAGCCTGGGATTCCCTATCTTTGGATGCGACACCTTTCCCACAATGTGTTGTCAAACATAAACTGCTTCAACTCACAAGATATTCCAGTCACAAAGAGGAAAAGGACAAAATTTCCAGAGACAAAATTTGGGAGTCTGGTGTTTGGGAGGAATAATTGTCTATATACCAGCCTACTGACATAAGGGCTGAGGAGAAAGAACAAGAAATTAAAAACAGTTTTATGAGGCACTCACTCAACAGCTGAAGGGACTGGTATGCAAGTGCGGTGTGGGACTGGCAAACACTTCAGAGGGTGCAGACAGGATGATTAACACCCTTCCTATGACAACTATAAAAGGAGGAATGTATGCTCCAAAATGTATTAACTATTAAACGTTATCTGGGGAAATGTCTAGACATAAAACATTTTATGAAGTAAAGCCAAAACAACATGATGGATTCTGTGTCTCTGTCACACTGTGAACAGTTCACTTTAAGTTGTACTTTTTTCTATTGAAATAAATTTATAATGTAAGTTACTTCCAAAACAGAGGACTTAGAAAAAAATTAGAGAGATTTAGCAGAACTAACAGGGAACAAAGAACATGAACAACTCCGTTCATTCAGCTAATTACAGGAGCCTTTGCTAATTTAGCTATCTAAAACAGCAACTCCATCACTGTTTGTTGTCATTTCTCTTCCTAGTATATGGTCCATGAAAAAATAAACTCCAAGACATCAGGACTTGTCTATTTTGTTCACGCAGCACACAGAAGCTACTCAATAAATAGAAAACATACAAAATGTTAGGACTAGGATGATGCATTCCCCCAAAATTCAGTTATCAAGATAAATATCTTAACATTTAAAATGAATGCAAAAATTCCATGATGAACAAAATATAGCACTTTCTTTAAAGACATTATCAGTAACAGTACTCTACAAAGTCATACTGGAGTTTGAGATAAAAGGAAAAAATCAATAATAAAAAAGATTAAAACATAATTTATCTTGACTGATGAGTATTTTGACACCCTCATCCAACACCTACTATAAATTACTGAGTGACTATTTAATAGTATACATGACATCAGTACGGCATCATCCACTTGGAGAATATTCACTATGGGCCAAGATTTGTGATGAAAACTTTCTACATTTTTATCTCCTTTGGCCCTTTCAACAAATCCTGTCAACTACATACTAGTTTCCACCATTTCATACATACAGAAATTGAGGCTTAGAAACTGCAAAACTAGTCCCCATATAGTAAATGACAGATTAAGGAGTCAATTCCAGACCTACGAAACGAACCCATGTTCTAAAACAGAGGTTTGCAAACTATGGCATATGAGCCAAATCAAGGCCCGCCATCTACTTTTGTAAATAAAGTTTCACTGGAACACAGCAACATCCACTCTTTTACATATTACCTATGGTTGCTTTTGTGCTTTAACACAAGACTTGAACAGTTGTGAAGTAGGCAACAAAACCCAAAATACTTACCTTCTGATTTTTGTTTATAATCTGAAAGAACTGGCAATAATGTAAATATCCATCGATAGGAACTGCCTAAACAAACTACATCCATTACTTAAAACTATACAATGGTGCAAAAGAAGATAATCCTACTCTACAATAAGTACCAACTAGATCTAACATTTAAATATTTAAAATAAATAAAATTCTAAAAAACAGTTGTACATATCATGTACAAAGAAAAAAACCCAAAGTCAGAAAAAAATGGCAAAATCAAATACATTAAAGAAATATTTAATTTTCTGATTGCAGAAAGTGTCATGAAAAAATCAAAACACAAATAATCAGCGAAACATCAGCAATTCATACAAAACAATGAAAAGTTCTTTAGTGTATCAAGAGGTTCTAGAAATCACTAATCCAAAACCCCATATAAAAATGGGCAAAAGATATGAACCAACAGTTCAAAAAAAGGAAATACGAATGGCCACTTAACATAGGAAAAGTTGCTGTGCCTCACCAATAATGAGAAACACAAATTAAAATTATATAGATGCATTCTTTCACCTACTAAATTTGCAAACATCAAGATTTTTGATTACACACTGTTAGCAAGGATATATTCAAATAAGAACTTTCATTTACAGCTACTGAGCAATTTAAACAATCTTTACAGAAGAAACTTTGCAATGACTATTAAAATTACAAACGTGCACTCCTTTGACCCTGGCATTAATTATGCAAACATGCTTTTATTTATAAAAAGTTAGGGATAGTTCATTACTACTTGCATTACTGGTAATATTCAAGATTGGAAACAATATATATGTCACCAAAGGTCTAACTAAACTGGCAAACCAGTGCCATGCAACAGTGTAGGACTAGAAAGGAAAGAAACCTCCTTAAGCTAAAACGGTAAAACTTCCAAGTTATATTTTTTATATAGCACTATAATATGCTACCATTTGTATTTAAAAATGACAAAATAAATGACCACACATACACACACACACACATGTAATAAATGACCACAGATATATATATATATGTATATATATATATATCTGTGTGTGTGTATGTGTGTGTATATATATATATATATAAAAATGACCACACACACACATATATATATATAGATATATATCTGAAAGCACATATAAGAACCATAATACTAGTAAATGATGAGGAAATAAGGATAGAAGTATTTCAGTACTTCTCTCTTTTTCACTTTTTGAACTTTAAACCACATTAATATATTACTTATTTAAAAGTTAAATTTTTAAAATTTATAGAAATTTAAAGTGGAGGAAGGAGTATCTGACACCATTCACTGGGGAAAAAGCTAGTTGCGGAGACATTATTATAGAATTACATCATATCAGTTAAAAAAAATTAAATACAAATCAAAACCAGTGACGAAAAAGACAAAGATTAAGAGGAAACTTGCTAAATTGTTAATGGTGGTTACCTCTGGGATGAGAATTCCAAAGAGGTTACTATAATACAGAAAGATATTTATTTTGAGAATATATACATGTAGTACTTCTGTAATTAACAACAACAAAAAAACTTCTTTAAAAAAGTGGATATATATGCTTCTAAAAGCATTCTCAGAGAACTCTGAGGTCTTAATAGATTATGGCATGCACTCTCAACAGGGATAACACTGCCCTAATATAGTGAAAGTTTGTTCTTGGAGGCAAAATTTAGTATTCTTTTTATCTTTAAAGTACAGATATACATTGAGTACATAATCAGATGTACAATCTATCTATGGTATTAAATTTTCATGGGCTAGAGGGTGATTAGGGAAAAAAACGTCTTAAAAGGCTACTTGGGGAAGGGGCAATAATAGAAAACAAGGTTGAGGAAAAAAAGATTATAGAATTATGTGGGCAAAAAATATCTTTGGGTCTTTTCATGTGTCTGTTAAGTCGCATCCATCTTAAAGCAGATATTTTATTTTAATCTTAAAATGAGATAACTATATTAAAAAGTCAATATTATTGAGAAGCCATTATCTTCCTCACTATAATTTTATATTTTAACCCCACATAAAAACCCCGTAAATTAATAATACTCCCTGTAAGTTATTACAAATGGAAAACTGAGATTCAGCTTACTAGCTGTACAAGCACTGAAGCTGTGACTAGAAACAGTCTGTACAGCTCTTCAATTCATTCGGCTGTACCACCTGCTGCTTCTCTATTAAATCATATTTAATTTTCATCCATCATTCCTGCCTCTCAGGAACTGGGGAAATCCTGATTTGTCATCAAATTTCAGACCTACACCTCCCGGCAACACGCCATTCACAAATAAATCCATCTCCTTTGTCAAGTTGTTGATAAAAATACTCAAAACACCAGGGCCAAGGGTATCACTCTCTACCATTAGAGTGGTGCTTAGTCAGAATTCCCTGGGAAGTTTTTCAATCTACTATGAATCCTCATTTCTCCATCTCAACTCTGAGAATATCAAGAACTATTCTGTCAAGGCTCTATCTGAAATCCAGATACCACTGTTGGCTGCATTTGAAAATTTTGTCATGTTTTCAACATATGGCTGAACTCTAAAACAGCGGGGGGAGGTCCCTCCCTGAAGAATACTAGCACACAGTGCTTCGAGGGCAAGACACATTTTAATTTCCTCACTCTTGTTTTCCACGCAGTGCACGCATTGGATAAATAAGTGTTGCATGAAATAAATGAAGCATACAAGAGAATTATAAAAAAATAACAAATCTATGAAAACACAAAAATGGCCAACTTCTTTTTCATTCTGTCAAAAATTTGTGGTCAAAATAAAATGTTTGATTAAAATCTTCACAAACTTTAAGGATCACTATTTTATTTTTAAGGACCAAACTGATCCATGATGGAAGAGAAACAAATGCAACTCTTATAGATGAAATCTATTTATATTGACCACAGAGAAAGTGGTCACCATAAAACAAACAAACAAACAAACAAACAAAACACACACACAGGAATTTTATTTGTAAGTGAAATACATTTTCATTTCAGGATTTAAGTGACAAGACAAGGCCATTGAGAATGGAAACTGTGGCTCCTAAATGCTGAACCAAAGTCCAGAGCTGGGCTTGATGCAATAGAGAACTTCTTTAAAAACAAAATCCACATTCCTGAGCCACCATATCAGCATCTCTAAGAAAGGGGTCAAGGAAATTGTGTTTTGAGAACAATGAAAATAGCTATGAATAATAGTGAGAGCTGACACTGAATACTAACTGTTACCAGACACTGCACACACTAAGTGCTTTACAGATATCATCTCACATAATACCCAAATCGACCAGAAGCTATAAACTTCATTATTATCACTGTTATATAGATGAGGCATGTGAGGGTCAGAGAGTAACTTGTCCAAGATCACTCTCCTAGTAACTCTCCGCTTCACACTCATTCTTTATATACGTTTAACATTTACAGGCCAGTGACAATGGTCTTTGGTCCACTGATTATTTTATTTGCACGTAACAGTACTATCCCCATTTTATGGATGAAAATACTACAGTTAATTTATTTGGTATTTACATCACACCATTAAGCATGTAGTAGAGTCAGGATTCAAACTCAGACAGTTGGCTCCAAAGTCCCCAATAAAAAATATCCTGCTATAGTGATATCTAAGTGGGTGGATTCTTCTGGGCAGTTCTAATATTAACCAAATCTGGAAGTCAATTTCAACTTGGATTACATGTCTAGGTCCAAAAAGCTGCTCCGCAAATAACTGAATCTCTCAGCCTCGGTGACAGGTTGGGGAAAGTAGCCTACTGGTAGCTTTGACCTTGGGGTTCCTCAAAATTAGAAAAGAAAATATCATCAAAGTACTAACATTTTTAACAAAATCATGTCATTGTAGGTGGGACACAAAGCTAAGTATGATGATAAATGAAGTAAGTAACCAACTGCTTTTGTTGTCTAAAGACAGCTATTCAGAGAAAGACAGAATGTCCTATAATTATCAGACTAAATTTGAGAAGACTCATGCCACAAGTATTGCAAAACTAAGACGGAAGGAAAAAACAATGGAAAAATAACATGCACACCTAACTGAAATCACGCACACACATCTTCGTGTTCTAAGAGGGTTTGCCTTAATTAAAACAACAAAATTTTAAATATTTAGAAACAATATCAACTCACAGTAAAGAAAGAGGTGGTGAGGCAATAGATATCCACAGTGAACACTCAAATAAAAAGAAAAAACTTTGGCTCAGGTATGCTGTGTGGTGTTGGTTTATTAATTCTTTAACTAGGTGAATAAGTATCACTAATATCATGAGAAAAAAATTGCTGACCACATTCAATGTACATTTTTAAGAAGACAGAGCACAATTTGACAGTTTGGAGGACTCCTATAATGTCTGGAACTCTCTTTAAAAAGGGAAGAAACTAATTATTTTTTCAGACAATACAATAAAGAATCCTATTTGGCAAGATGCATAAGAAATAGATTTAATAAAAAACTGAAGTTAGGACGCATACACTTGTCCTTGCGAATTCTAGAATTACAACACTGAATGATGCAAGCTTATGTCAAATTCCTGTTCACCCTATTGATGAACTTAGCTGGAATTTTTCCCTTCAGAAGCTCATATCCCACAGAAAATGTTTAGTGATTTCTAAAAAAGTAAAATTCTGGTTGTGAAAAACAAGCTCTCTAATTAGAAAATTAGAAGTCCCTTCTTTGTACATAAAACTGCTAATACAGACAAAGTTTCAATATAAAATAATCATTTTCAAAAAATGCTGGACAGAGACAGGAAAATATGCTGTAATCAGCTTTCAGAATTCTCTTTGCAGCTGTTGTACTCAACTGTGCACTTCAGGCCAATAGCAATGTGGGTATCAAGTTTTACTCATTTGTCCAAAAAGTTCTGAGTTCCCATGGGCACATCTGCTCCTGATGAGCCTGGAGGAAATCACTGGTAACACTGCCCTGCAAGCCTGGAGGGCTGCTGTTCTGAAAGGGGTACCGATTCTGACCCCTCACGACATGCTCCAGCAGAAGCTACAGGCCCTACAGGGGACATCTGATCACAAAATCTATCTGCCTACACCATATTTCCATTAGTGATTACTAGGTATCTCAGATTTCACATGTGCAAACCTGAAGTACAGGGTCTTTTTTCTGTCTTGAACTTGGTACAGTGTGGTCTTTACCATCTTATGGGCATCCTTCAAGTGCTCCAAGCAAAACATATGGTTTCATCCCTTACTCCTTTTTTATCTTATTCCCCAGATGGCAGCAAATTTTAGGCTGTAGCTTCACAACAGATTTGAAAGCTGACTACTTCTAGCCATTCCTACCTGTTACCACTCAGGCCCAAGCCACCATCATCTCTCCCAGGGATTACTGCAACTGTCCCCCATGCTTACTTGCTGACCCACATTTCCCTCCTTCAGTCTATTACCAACACAGAAGCCAGTGATTTTGTTAAAACATAAGTCAGGTCATGTCACTCCCTGCTTAAAACCCTCCACGACATCTTTCATCTTTCAGAGGAAAAGCCAAAGAGCTGAAAAATAGTCTACAAGGCTGAACACATCTGCTCCCTGCCCCCAATTTCCTCCCTGATCGCAGCTCCTACTTCTTTCTGTATTGATCCCTCTATATGAACCACGCAGACCACCTTGCTGTCCCTTGAACGTGTCAAGCATATTCCTGCTGGCCTCCCTAGTGTAACAAGTAACCCTTCACCTCCTTGAGACTGTCAATCACATGTCACTTTTCAATGAGACCTGCTCTGTCACGCAAATTACAGCCCTTATCTCAATGTACTTCCATCTCCCTTTTTATTCTTTCCTCCATAGCACCCATCTCCTAACATTTTACATAATTACTTGTTTTGTATATTTTCTGTTGTGTTTTCAAGGCACTAACTGGAATGCAAACTCTAAAAGGACAGGGAGGAGCCTCTTATGTGCACTGCTGTATATACACAGGTCAATAAACATTCAAACAGGAGCATTTGAGATCTTGCTCCCTGTCACTGTCAGTTTGGCTCAAATAAATTCATAAAAAATTTAATTAATTAATTAATTAATTATTCTAACAAACATAAACAACAAGATATTCCTGGTTTAAAATAGAGAGAGTTTTAAACAAGTTTATTGAGATAGAACATAGATGCTTAAATTCAACCATACTTAAATTTCAAGTATACAATTGAATGATTTTAGTGAATTTATAGGGTTGTACTACCATCATGACAACCCGGTGTTAGAACACTTCCATTACACCAAATGGTACAGAGAGGATTTTTTAACTGGAAATGTACTTACATTCCATCTTCTCTCTTATAACACAATGCAGCCACACTTCTAGAAACACAGTTTTTGAAATACTTGGTCACAGACAACTGTTAGTCACCAATCTATAATTTCCTTTGCTTCAAGACACAAATATTTGCTTCAAGACACAGACATTTCACTCAGCACTGTGAAAGCAATGTAAATAACATGAGTGGAATTTTAATCCTGTTCTTACACTAGAAACATTAAGTAACATACACAGGAAATCAACATACAAATATTGACTTTCTAGCACTATCTCTTTATCAAACCGGGAAAAGAGTTTCTCCGCTGAATGGCTTGATACAGTTCCAGTGAGAACAGGGTCTTAAACTGTCCCTCACTTAGATGTTCCCAGCTATGTCCTTCCATGATGGCAAGATTACAATTAGCAATCTGCACTTTTGGAAATGAAGTGCTCCTTAAAACTACCATTCACTAATATTCAAACCACCCTGGGACATTAATGAACTAATGGAGGGACAGAGAAAAAATAAAAAGTTGACCAACCTCACACTAAAGATTTCAGGAAATTTAGAATAAGTGGCAGGTATACTATCCCATATATGAGCTAATGTGACTCAAATTCCTTTATTGAGTGTTTCTTTCCTAACTCGCCACTGCATACCTATTAAGGTCAAAATTAAGAATTCAATATGACTTTAAAATGCAGATCCAGATCCTAGAATTTTCAATGAGAGTTCAAAATAAATTTTGAACATCCACCTTAAAAATTACAATTAAGATACCACTACTAATTTGCCTTTACTATTAATTATGTCAAACAACTCCTTCTAATACCAAAGGTGTTTTTCCCTTGCATATTTATGAATAATTTTATACATATTAACAACTAGAATGTCAAACCAAAACACACATTAGGTATCTGTCCTTCGAGTATTACTTATGATTTGCAGACAAAGCTATTAAATTAGCTTCTAAAGAAGCAGTTAACACCAAATTTGAAAATACGGTGACAATATTTTCTTTAGGCCTCATTAGATATTTCTATTTTCTGTACTTCTTATGGTAATTTTTAAAAATAAAGAAGAGAGGAAAGTCCGTAAGTATGATTTTCTTTCTAACACTAAAACACAGATAGTCAGGAGATGACACAGGAGTTAAAATCATTTTTTTCCTTTACTGACAAGAAAAAATTTTCTCAGCCATTCCAAAGTCACCCAGACAGTCTACGCTGTTGAAACAAATTAACTTGAATTGACATTAACACAAACAACCAGAAGAGATGCTTCACATGGTTAAAAAAAAAGTGACATTTCATTAAATTGTTTAAGAATATTTATGACTGAAGTCAAATGAACAATTATCCGTGCTAAAAAGAAATAACAGGAATCCATCTATAGCTAGAGACAGATCTACTTCAAAACTACCACAAATTTATTTTGAAATGTAATCTTGAAAACAACCTCACTGGTTTCATATTAATTTGCAAATCCATGTAATAAATATAACCTGCAGATATAACTTAGAAAGCACATGGCCATGTTCCACCTCCTCACTGCAGCTCTCCAGGGGGAAAAACATTATCCCTGCTTCTCTCCTCCACCATCACAGCCTTGAGGCATGCTGGGCCAGATGGCTTGCTACCTAGGTCGGCTACATACAATTGGAAGATACCATATTTTAGTCCTCAATGGTCAGATGTGCTCACCAGGGTCCACACAAAGTATGTATAAGATGAAAGGAATGAAGAACACTAAGTCTGCAATGTATTTCAGGAAAATCATTTTTAAAAGTATAATTTGGAAAGCCCAGATCCACCTTATCTCCTCACTTTATTCCTTGATCACCCTCTACTAACCAACTTACCCACATCCTGCCTCTCTAAATGAAGGCTCTCCCATTTTCTTCGATACATTTTCTGGGAAAGATAATTTGCATCACACAATTCAATAGTGGACTACCGTGTGCCCAACTGTTATTTTTTTATTTCATATATTTAATTAGTATTCTCACAAAAGAATAATTAATTTATTCACGACATATTGATAATCTTTTACTACTTCTATTATGCATTCACTGATAGAAATATTCATCCAAGGGTTTTTTCAAGGCTCATTTTTATGGAGCTCTGCATCTAGCAAACATTGGAACATTCCTGAGGGACAAGGTTCTCTGCCTCAACGGGCAAGACGTTCTTATGCATACAACTACAGCCACTCTTGTGGTGGCCACAGTTACCTACAAGGAATGAACCATTCACTGGAACAGCTGATTGGCCTATAATATTCCGTTTTACTCCTCATCACATCCTACATCAAATATAGCATTACATTCCCATAAATAGATGTAGAAACTAATGCATAAAGGCGTTAAGTCACATGGAGTGGGAATACAAATTCTGATGAAACAGACTCATCTGTACTCTTAGTCTTAATCATACATGACATCAACTTTTCAGTAATATGTGTGGAGAACAGATAGCATGTCTCAGAAGAACTTAAGGGTTTAAATGAAGGTGGGCTATAAGAATAACCACACTACAAATGTTCTGTGAGATGGACCAACTGCGTTAATACTTTTTTTTCTTCTTATAATCCCCTAAAATAGCATCATCAATCACAGGAAGTACCACCACAATCATCATCCTTCACTATGTCCTCCCCCACCTCCCTTTCCATTTAACAGGTGAGCAAAATTAAATTAATAGGACTTAAATGAATAGTCCAAAAATAACTCAGAAATGGTAGCACCTTGATTTTACCAAGTTCACAATCGGTATCAAACAGATCTTCCCACAAAAGAAACTACTAGTGATCAGAGTACAAAGGCAGAAGTACTCTCAGATAATGACAAAGGCATTACCATTTACACAAATACTTTGGGTAGAATTCTCACAATATGTATTAATATGTTAATAATTTTCATGTTAAAACCCGGGACTCTATACGTGGGAATCTAAGAACCTAAGAAAATCCAATTTAGTAAAGGAAGAGGGTTGTGCCCAAATAGGCTTCATATCCTAACTCTTAATGCCAAAGAGGAAGAATAAAACTGCCTGACTCAAAAATGAGAGGGTATTCTCATTGAATGGAATATAATATAACTCTGAAACATGGTTATAAAGAACATTCAACAAAGGAAATGCTTATGAAAAGCATAAAAAGCAGGATATGAAGTTAAATATATCCACCATAATTATAACAACCACAACCACAAAGGTTTGATAAAACAGAATTCTTACAATTTAAGGATTCAGATCATTTTATAAGCTAAATGTAGTACTTGCTCATGATCAGAATGGCATCAACCATTTAGCTTAATGTCAGAAGCAATTATTTCAGGAAGGAATACAATGTCATTGCAAAGAATTTCTCTTTATTTGGACTCAACGTCTAATAAGGCATGTTTGATACGTTTTTAATATGTGTATTCCCTATCCCTACCTTCCAACGAAAGATCATAACTTATATTTAAACTTATATCTAAAGTTAGCCATATACAATTTTTATTATTGCTTAAAATATTTGTTTTACCCATTCAATAGAAAAAAATCTAACAGCCATTTGTGCATATATATAATACATATGTAGTTACAAAACACAACATTTTGTTTATATACATACTTTTTAAAAGCATCCATTCACTTTCACCCCAGGAATTACACCTCAAAGAATGTTTTCCTACAGCAATAGTCAATGAAAGACATAGCTATCTTAACCAACATGGAAAGCATATGCTTAAATTAGATAAATTAATAATCAGTGTTTAGTGGCAGTCATGCACAGTATGTCTGGGAGAATGTCGTTGGTTTCTGATCAGAAGGTTGTGATTAACAATTATTATGTCATTGGCCCTTTTTATTATTTTAACTATATACCTTTTCTTCCCAGTAAGGGAATGAATTTAGATGTTTAAAATGAAGTTAATATAAGACCAAGGGTTTTAAATGAGGTTCGAGACCATTCCTGTGATAGGCTGATCCTTCTTACCACTTCTGACAAGTAGAGTTGAGATTAAGCAGTTGAAAGGCTGAGACGAATCAAAGATCTTGCTGATAAAATGAGTAATAATAAAATTTTTCTAATGGTGGTTTTAAACATTTCATTCTGCCTAGTTTGTTAAAAAGGCTTTATAGTTTAATGTGAGAGATCAAATCACAGACAATCAGGAGACCCAGTGACAGGCCCATTCCCCACTAGGAATATGGGTACATGTCAGTCCTGCGATACCTGTGGCAGGCCTCGTGTCCATTCCATAATGGTCCGGTTTGGGCCTAGGCTCTGTGTCAAGCATCACTTTTTCAAGGAATTCTTCACTGGTCACCCATTCTAGGTCAGTTACATTGGCATAAGCTTCAGAAAAACACATTGATTTCCTTTGGGACCACTAATCTTAGTTTTTCATTCATTTGCTTCAAAGAACTTGAGTTTACGTTGTTTGTCCACCAGCCTGAAAATAAGTTTCATGACAGCTCCAACAAATAGCTAGGAGAGAACTTTGGCCATGGATATCCCCAAAGTCGCCTAAATAAACATACGAGCTAAGTAAAAGCAAAGTGCTTGCTATACCACTGTTGCTGCAAGACAAATCCCACTTGTTCCAACTTCCACCCAGACTGTAATGGCTTAATCTTATATAGAAATTCTAAAGACCACCTGTTCATTTTGCTTCGCATCGTTCCCATAGAGTGTAGTGAAAATATCTGGAACATAATAGCACCCAGTAAATCTTTCCTGAGTGAGTAAAGTGAGAAACAAACTAATAAATGAATGAAAATGAAGTCAGTGTCTCCAGTCATCTTAACACATGTCATTCAGGTGGAATTGATGTGGCATTATGAATTCTGAATCCCTGTCATATAACCGCACCAGTGCCACCACAAGTCAACTGCACATCAGCAAACCTACCTAAAACAATGGTTCGGTTCACAGGCTAAACACTCCACAAGAACAAAGCCATACTGGCCTTCTTGATATCCCCATTCCCTACACATCAGGATGACTCATTAACAGCCCAATCTCAGGTGTCACAAATAATGTCTCATCTTTCTATTGCTGGTGGTTGCTTCATGGTAGCACTGCCTGCTGTGCACACAAGTAATTAACTTGCAGTGCTCCACTGGTTCTGACATATTCCATGGCATCAAAAAATCACCAGCAGGTAGTTAAGCATGCAAGCTGCTTCCCAAGTTAAACTCAATAAGCAAACATCACAAGTAAGCATCAGTCAATATGGAATACCTTGCTGATATGCAAGTCACATGTCGGGTGCAAAGGCATGGTAACTATGATTAAATCCCACTCCTTTGAATTCCATTAATTCAGATCCTGCAGTAATGCAGACAGAGCTAGAATAAAGACTTGCTTTTTGCTACAGAAAAAAGGCTTCCTTTGACAGTTCTGAAAATAAAGCTATAAGGATCAGGTTCAACTAGACGACAAGTTCAATAAGGAAAGACATCATGCCTACATAGCCTTAGTGATGAAACCTATGAATTCTAGAACCTGAACATTGAGTCTCACCTTTGCTCCTTGGTAGGTAAAAATCCCTGGGCAACTTATCTGACTGTCTGCACTTCACTTTCCTTGCTTGTACAATGGTGATAGAAATAGTATCTAAATCATAACACTATAATAATGAAGAGCTTAAAATGGTATCTTGCAAATAGTAAGACTACTACATATTAAATATTAGCTACCAGTACTCTGAGCATTATTATTACCAAATACTGAACACACAGTAGGCTCACATGATGAATGACTACTGAGCACACCTAAAACTTTATTTCTGCAGGTACCTTGGAAGGAACCCACTTACAAACAACTCATAAATATACCCTTTACTCAGGAACATGGTTCCCTCCTAGGAGCTCTAACTTAACATTGCACTTATTCTGGGTTCTTAACCAACTACACAATTATTTCATTTTTGTAGGATTACTTTTTTAAAAGGCTGAATAATTCAGAGTGCATTTTAATAATCTAGCCCGCATTTTCCTCTAAACTTCTAGGTCAACCAAACAATATGCGATCAAATGACAATAGTGGGTTAGAACTACCCAGAGTCTCATCAAAAAGGCTTTTAAAAAGCAGGGAGAATAAAGCCTAGAGCTCAGGCTGAGTCACACGCGTAAAGCTGTGACACAACAAGGATGGACAAAGGATCTATAATAAAGAGTGGGGAAAGGGGGCTGAGGTAGTAAAGAGAAGATCCACATAATGGAGAATTATAAGCTTTATAGGTGCCTGGAGAAATAGAACAGGTCACCTCACTTTCTCTTGCAGTGAATGAAGGGCAGTTTAGTGATTTGGAATTCAACCACGTTGGATGTGGGGTTTTGATCTCCAAGTAACATTTTGTTGTGACAGATGCTGTAGAGATGGGTGATTAACTCAGAATCCCTCAATAAATAAATACAGGTACAATGCTGCCCAGGAGTGGACACCATGGGGGGAGGAACTATCCAGGAAAATTCCTCAATTATATAAGAAAGGGTCTTTCCATGACATTTCCCACCTCATTCACCATTTTATACCTCAGTAAAGACTACTAATTAATTTTATCCTCTCTAAGTCATGCTTTATGTTAGAAAGCCATCCTGCCAATACCTTTGGGAAAGACTCCAAAACTCTTTAGTGATTATGGAATAAAACTGTTCCCTCTGTCCTATCAACCTAGTTTTACATTCCTGAAAAGATAACACATTAACTGTTGTGGTCTACTCCTTGAGAAACAGATTCCACATGATATTTGCAATTCTATTTATACTAATAAAGTTTATTTTCCAGCTAGATCACCTGGATGCTTTAAAGGAGCTACTGTCACTAAAGTACCATATTGAACACTATCTGAAAGAGTAAGCGAAATCTTAACATTCGTTTATTCATATGCTTGTTTAATGTCTCTTCTCTCCATCTCCAAATTAGAAGAGGAGCATCATAAACGCATGCATCTTTTCTAAATAGTTTTCTGTGTTGTCCCAGCTTCTAGATTAGTACCTGACACGTTTTAGGTACCCAAAATATACTAACTAAAACTGATTAATATATCATTTATTATAATTTACGATTTGATGATTTATAATCTTGACATGACTTATGATATACACGAAAGTGATTATTATATGATTAAATATATGACTTATTGACTAATCAACAAATAAGTTCACCAATGTTGACTATACTTCATAATGTCTGTGTTCGTTCTTCAGAAAAGCTTGACAAATTTGACTGAGTATGAAAAATGAACCTTGAAGTTAAAATAACAAGTTTCCTATATGCATACAACTTAACTCTTACCATTTCTCTTTGAGATGAGTTGTATTATACACATTTCACAGATGAGGAAAGCTGTGTTCAGAGAGTTTAAATGTGTTAATTTGAAGCCAAGCAGTTTCAGGAGCAAAGCTGAGGTTTTGCAACCAGGTGTACTTGATTCTTAACCTCAGTTTTGTAGTATACTTAGAGGTGATTTCCTTATATCTTAAGGAATAAAATAATACATTCCTTTTAGATAGTCTATTATCCAGATCTTGCCTTGAGAGTCAACTGCCAACAGTCGTCCATAATATTAAACATACACATCCTTATCAACGTATGTTTCTTACTCAGGCTTAAAGAAGCTTAGGGGACTTAAAAGCTTAAGGTGCTAGATCTACTTGAGGCAGAACACAAATCAACACACATACAACCCAACCTTAAAATCCACACCAGTTCTCAGACAAAAAAAATGTCTCTAGGTACCACGGAGGTAATTTTACTCAGTTGAATAGAGCTGGGTATATGATAACAGGTAAGGGCAAGGACTGTGAAGAACTTCAAAGTTAAGTTCAAAGCAATAAATAATAAATGAATACATGTTAACAGTGCTTGTCAAACTCTAGCTACGTGAGCCTTTCCAGAAGAGACTTATCAATAAAGGTCTCTGCACCCACCTCAGAGTTTCTAATTTAGAAGCCTTGTGGTAAGATCTGGAAACGTACATTTCTTACAAGCTCCCATGTGATGCTGATGGTGCTTGTCCAGAGACCACCCTTCGAGAACGACTGGTCTAAAGAGAGCAACTTTCACTCAACTCCTGCCCATTGTTGAAACTGCGAAATGTAGATCCAGAGAAACATTTAGATTTTTCAAGTGAGCCTGGATTTTTCTCATTCTATTTTTAATTTTAAAATACTTACGTGGATCAAACAGAACAAGACCTCAAGACAAGAGTGTGCAACCTTGAAGGCTGATTTGCCTAAACTTTATTATTTAGTGGCCAAAACAAAGCATTAAGTAACATTTTCCCCAAGAAAACAGAACCCAAACTGATGTGGGCAATAAAGTGAAGTTAAATGGTTTATTATGCTTTCCTTAGTCAAGCAAATTTTAGAATTTTAAGGTGTCCATATGTACCCTACTCATTGCGGAGGGAGAATCACGCATATGCCCGTTCCCACACTCAACTCCTAAACGTATCATTCAGAAACAATAAGAAAAGCTAAATTCAAAGCAATAAGTAATAAATGAATACATGTTTATAGATGTTTATCTTGCCCAAGATAATGTTTATGTGTATAAGTACCACTTTTCTCTCTTCCTGGCCTCCTTCCAGGTAACATCTGTGGCACCTTTTAAGAGTCTCCTGGAGAGATTAAGATGATAAAGATGATGGCAAAGTTTATACACTTAACTGTCTGTTTGGCTTTGTGTTGAGAACACATATCATCTTAATTAACCCTTATAGATCCCTGCTCAGACAAAACTATTATTATCTGTATTATGTAAATTCAAAATGAAAACTAATGGATTAAATAACTTACCCAACATAATACATGCATGCCTTGTTTCATTGTGCTTAGCTTCATTCACAAATGTTGCATTTTTTACAAATTGAAGACAAGTCCCTCCACCAGCAAAAAAACTGCAACTTTACTGTGGTGGTCTGGAACTGATTCCACAATATCTCTGACGTAGGCTGGTATAACTGGTCAGTGAATTGGGACTGGAATTTGAACCCAGTCTCTGGTGTGAAAGCTTTTATCCACACCATTAACTGCCCTTAATTGTAGGAAATTTAGAAGCTGGGGTACCTGAGTAGAGGATACACCAGTCAGAACATATGGATGTCTAATCCCTCCCAAGTCCCACCATAAAGCTGTTATTTTCCACTATCAAAAGTAACAGGCTAGAACCCATCTTGTCCTCTGATCCAGAACCAAAGGAGACAAAACTACCTACCTCATTCATCAAAAAACATCCTTGTCGTATCTGGACAATTAGTCCTGCATTTGGAAAGCAAAAACAATGACTTCCATCGGCTGTCAAGCAGAGTATATTAAACTACTTTTTCCTGAGACAGAGCCCATTGATCTGTTTTACTTAGACTCAGTCTCTAGAGTTGACTTCATAACTTAAGTTTATGACTTGATCAAATGATGCAGAAAAACAACCCCAAAAGCTAAATGATTATATTATGCACATTATAGAGTGCTATGTTGATGGCATGGCAGCTGACTACACAAACAGGGAATTTATCACCCTGATACAGATGGCATAACACGGGGTTCAGTTTCAGTTGTTCCAGAAGAAGCTATGTCACACCTCTAGGAGATGTATGACAGCCAGACAACTGTATGTTAAAGAGACATTTACAGGGCTCCAACTGTATACCAAGCACTGGGATCCAAGGTGAACAAAGCAGAGATGGCTTAAAACTTCAGCTTGCATTCTAGTGAGGGAGAAAGACATTAACAAGTAAATAAGAACAAATGTATGCAACGTCACCTTTTGAAAAAGGTATGAAATAACTGAATGTGAAGTAAAACAATAAAGATAAACGAGGAGGTGACATTTAAGCTGAGCACTGAGAGATACATACAAATGAAGGAGAGGCATTCCAGACATGGAACAGAATGAACAAAACTGCAATACAGAAGACAAGTATAAGAATAGCACAGAAAGTTGGGATGCAGGGTAGAGCTCAGCACAAGTAGATGTGAAAGAATGAAATGTATCATTCTCTAAAAGTATAAATAAGAGCAAAATCATTCTGAGCTCTAGTGGTCCAGGAAGAGTCAAAGATCCATACACAGAGATGGACTGACAACTGCTGAGACCATGGCAAAGCAGCGCTATCAGTCCAAGACAGAGACAATAAGGCAGTGGAGCGGGGTTCCCAGGACCTTCCCATAAATGACCTTTTTCCTGCCCTGAGTGTTCGCTGGATGTACTTCTCAGCCTTGGGTCATAAAGATACACCTGTATTCTCCACATAAATTCCCACCTTTGCCTAAAGAAAGGTTATGTGGATTCCCATTCTTTCCACTCAATAATCCTTGACTAACACGAGGGTTCAGAGGGTATTTAGTGCAGAAAATTTGACTATCTTCAATTTAACAAGTAGTTATCAAGTGTATACTCTGTGTTCTGCCGAGCAAATATGAATATGACTCAGATCCTGTCTCTGAAGACTTAACTATCTAGCAGAGACAACCGTAAAGGCAACTTATACAAGGCAGGTTCATAAAAGAAAACAAGTGAAAAACTCATAATTTTGGAAGCATGCAAAAGAGGGTGATTAATTTAACCTAAGGAATCAAAGATGGCTTCACAGGAGAGGCAGCATTAAGAACCCTCAAATACAGGCAACATCACTATAGTGCTATTATTTTGCCTGATTCAAGAAAATTCCCTGAATATGCATAGTTAGCCCAATAACATGCAGATATAAAGTAATAATAATAAGGTCTACAATGGTTTGCTTGGGGGAACAGAAAGTGTATCCAACAAACCAGCAAAACATATAAACCTCATTAGGGCAAATCCTCCAAGTCAGATAAGGAAAGGAAAGTACAAGAGCCACAGATTATTAGCTGGCTACCGATATTTACTTTCAGATTAAGAAAGGGGTCACCTCACCACCTAAGTGCCATTGTTTCAGCCCAAAACCCTATCTGAGGCTTTCCGGTGGGCTGATCCATTAGTACAAAACTGGCTGCTGAAAGTCAATTAAAACGGAATTGCATGAAAATAGGAGCTCTTCACTAACAGATGCAAAGAGAAAATACAAAAATACAAAAAGAGACAAGATGAGATTCTTTTGACCAGTCACTCCAGGAATATGTGGAATTAATTTCTTTCACTTTCTCATAGAGAAACTACAGAATGACACCTGTACTAAGGGAGGAGACAAGGCATCATGTTCCAAGCCTAATGATTACCTAGTTGTTCCCAGGGATGGGAAAGAATTGACAATTACGTACACCAATGTTTAGTGATTACATGTTTGCCTGCTCTCCATAAAAATGCTGCATCCAAGTCAATAAATTTGTGGAGTGCATTATACAGCACAGTGCATCATTCACCTAGTACTGCACAGCCAAAGAAGCAGAGCAGATGGCAAGTGAGAAAGAAATATTGATCACCGTGAATAATTTTTACTAAAAAGCATATAAAAACTGGATTTTAAAATATTTCAGAATAATTTATTCACTGTGGCCTCACTGTTTTACATTTCTGTTTATAAATATTTACAATGCACTACCTTCATAAAATAATTATTATTCAGTGTTCTCAGTAAAGAGAAAGGCATCAGAGACTGACTGTGAGTGTGCCTGTACCAATCTGGGTGACAATATTTTAATTTAGCATTAATTCTCAACTCTTCCCAGTAAAACACACACGGCTTTATTTGCTCTCTGTTTCAGGTGATATTTACAGTAAAGCAAACATGCATCACAGTACCAGTTTTTATTTATAGTGATCTGGTGATACAAAGGAGAAACTCCAAGTTAACATTAATGTGGAATACTATCAGGTTTTCAACCCAGTTACCTATGTGCCTTAAACAAGTCAAAAGAGTAAAAGAAGCAAGTCATAGAAATGGGTGTGACACAAAGTAATTTCAATAATGAATGCTTAAAGGAGTGAGAGACAAACTGAGGTACTATTCCAGGACAAAGGCAGCCACAAAGCCAATAGCTGAAAACCCCTCCTGAGTGTGACATAATCAGTCCTATCAGAAATGTCACTACATTCTGAAATAGCTCTAAAAATAAAGGTATAGTCTATGGCCATGCTACCCTGAACATTCCAGATCTCATCTGATCTCGAAAGCTAAGCAGAATTGGGCCTGATTAGTACTTGGATGGGAGACCACCTAGGAATACCAGGTGCTGCAGGCATTAAAATGAATGAATGAATGAATGAATGAAAACAAAAGTATACAATTATATTCTTCCATTGCTGACAAGTAAAAACCTCAACATATAGAAGTCTTAGTATATTCTTTCATTTTAATATATCAGTAACAATCCTTCTCGCTTGGCTTCATCTTTTTAAGGTTATTAGCTTTCAATTTCCCTATAGTCAACCTCTAGATCAGTGTCTGGTGCATCCAGTGAGTTGAATACTAAACTGATTTTTAGAATAGGGATTGGTAAATAATCAGCCTTTCTAGATCTCTCTAAGCTAACCAGACTGTGAACTGTTAGATCCTCATTAATAATTTTTTCAATGAACAGTGACACTGAGGGGCAATGATAATAAGTGTCACCAAAAGTTGCAGTAAGAAGGTTCTGAGATGATTCAACATAAAGCTGGAATATTACCATCAATAATTGTCTCTTCTTCCATTATTTTCTTTCCCTACAGAATAATTCTGTGGGTAGGCAGTGAGCAAGTGTATATGTGTATGAGGGCTAGATGTTATGGTGATATATGCAATATAAATACTTAAGGGAATAAAAATTAAAAATAGATCTTCCTGTCACTGTTTAAATGATGGGAATCACATGTCTGTTGGACATAAAAATATATAAGACAACTCTGAAACAAAAAACTGTATCTTTTTTTAAAAAAGATTTTTATTGAAATATAGCTAACATACAATATTGTATTAGTTTCAGGTATACATCATACTTATTCAAGAAAATTCTATTTTTTAATAAATACATTTCGTTAGTTCATATGCTCTTCATTTTCAGGTTAAAATAAGGGGCAAGTATTTGTTCCTTTCCCGAAAAATAATGAACTTGGCAACTCTACATCTGAAATCGAAATTCTGTTCTTTAATGAGCAAAACATGTTATGTTGTGTTACCCATTTTAGGAAGGAAAGGAAAAAAAAGTATTCTGTGGCACTCCACAGTGATATAAAACAAAGCATATTATTTTATTTCAGACAATATTAAAATCATGTCTTGATAAAGGAGAACTTTCTCAAGTACATTTGTAGACACACATAGATATGTGCGTACCTGAGAATGCTATTATTTCAATGGAAATAAAACATAATATAAATCTTTAATGCCCCAGAGTAACACAGTATGATAATCACTAAGCACAATCCCTGCCAAAGTAAATTTAAGACAAGGATATTTTTAATAATGGGAAACGGCAGGGAAATTTGATATTTAGTTATAATCAAGCAGGCAGATATCTTAGCCAGATACCTACGCAGATTTCAAACATACACCTAAATATATTTAAGCCACAGTTGTATCTTTAAGTCACTTTATTCCTGATGCCTAATTAATATACATTTATATAGATGTTCATAAATTTTTCCTAAGTCCAAAATGAAACAGCATAGTATTGCAGTTTATAAATATTTTAAAATTAAAAACAATTTGAACATTAATATCGTCATTAGCTAATGGTTTTTATCTACTTCTGGGACAATAAAAGCATTACAATTCAATTTCTACTAAACATTTACTTCTCATTAAAAAAATGGTCATTAACATTTTCTAGTTAAAAAATCTAACATCCTATGAGGTCACTAATAATAAAGAAGATGAAGGTCTGAAAAAAGAATGCAGTAGAAAAAAATAAAGTTCAAGGATATAACATTTAGTTCATAGGTTTAGAGTGCTCAGTACTTCTTATCTTGCATGTTTTCAGCCTAAATCATAGTTTATATCCAAGAATGAAGGTAGAGGTAAATGTTACCTTAATTGCTGGAGATGCCATTATGTGTGGCCATTAAATTGAAATAACACTTTGATTATAAGTGTATCACAAATTGATTCAATCAGACCGTTATTAGAGAAATTTCCAACACAGGCATCATTTTTACCTGAACTGATTTCTCTCCCAAGTGTCTCTTTTCCCATCTGATTTGTTAAGCCCTCCACTCCACATCTCAATGAGATGTTCTCTCCTGTATACCTCCTGATCTTTCTACTTCATGCTGCAGAATTCCCATAATTTCACCAAAATATATTTCCAGCAGGCCTCTGCTATAACTTAGCTCAGGAAAGAGAACTGGATGTAGTTTGGGATTTTGTAAAGAATAAAGCTAAGTATCTTAGGAGTGTCAGTAATCAAAAACACCTCGCCTTAAATTCTCCCCCTTTCAGCTCTTGAGTCCAGTCTCCTCTTTCTAATCTCGCCTTCCCGAGCTGTGCCATTTCTCAGGGTAGTAATAATCATCTTCCACATGAATCTGTGCAGGTTCCTATTGCTTACTTTATTAAACAGAAAAGCTCTACGAGATTTGCTTTCCCCAATGATCAGACCTATCACTCCTTGTGAACGGAGCACTAAGTACAAGTTGGCTTACAACTTGGCCGTGTGTAGGAAATATCTGCTTTACAGTGAAGTGGTGGGTAGAACGACATGCACTATTTACATGGAAGGGCTTTTGTTTCCTCTCACTCTCACTGAGTGTAGCTGAATGTAATAAGTTAAAGTATAAGGTGCATCTCCACAAGCCTTCTAACACTGGAGGAGAAAGTACAGCAGTGAGCCTTGGGGCTAGAAATTATGTTAATTAGAAGAGCAGCAGGAACCCGGCCCAGGCTGTGGGAAGACTCTCCCCTCCCCCATAGAACAACCACAACAACCTTGTTTATTGCACTGCTTAATTGCCATTGCAATATCTAGCATTAATTTACTAGGGAGCCCTTAGGCAAACCCTTGTAAGTATTGATTGGAATCCAGAAATGTTCACGTTCCTATAGAGCTCTGAGACTAGGGATTCTGCCCAGGTTTGGGGGTATTTTTTTTAGAGCAGTTTTAGGTTCATAGCAAAACTGAGAGGAAGGTAGAGATTTCTCATATATCCCCTGTCCCCACACATGTATGGCCTCTCCCAATATCCACCTCCCACACAAGAGAGGTGAATTTGTTACAAATGATGAACCTACAATGACTCATCATTATCACCCCACATCCATGGTTTGCCTTAGGGTTCACTCTTGGCGTTGTATAGTCTATACGTTTGGACAAATGTGTAACACAGGTAGCCATCATTACAGTGCCACGGGGTATCTTCACTGCCCTAAAAATCCTCTGTGCTCTGCCCATTCATCCCGTCCTCACTCTCCAACCCGTCAACCACTGATCTATCTTTTTAATGTCTCTAACAGTTTTGTTTTTTCTTAAACGTCATGTAGTTGGACTCATACAATATGTAGACTTTTCAGGTTATGCCCAGGTTTTTAAATATCAAACGATAAAGTCAACCACAGAAAGGCTTATCCTCAATTCTTTCAAACAATTCCTTTTGCCTGAATGCCTACACCAGTCCTACACCAGTACTTTTTTTCTATTTTTGCCCCGCTCAAGTAATCCTTAATCAGCAGTAGCAGAACAAAGGTGGTACAGAGTATTAGGAGAATGAGTAAGGCTCTGGCTTAACTGGGAGGGAGAGAAGCCTTCTAAAGGAAGTGATTTATGCTGAGTCCTGATGCATGAGTTAGAACCTAACCAGATGAGGGTGAAAGACAGTGCTGGGAGGAGCAGAAGACTGTCAGGGAGACATTGCTGTGGATGTAGAGCTTGCAGGGAAAACTGTGGACTTGATGTGGGACAAGGGAGGTAGGCATGGTGAGATCATGAAGACAAGCCATAGCTGGATCCTGGAAAGTACCCTCAGACCGATGGAATACCACTGAAAAGTTGTTGACAAAAAAGTGACAGTCATTTCTCCATTTTTAAAAGATGCTCCAGATTTCTATGAAAAAGAGCAGGGTCACAAGAAAGTAAACCTGGAGAGATATTCTAAGGCTTCTATAATCGCCTAGGCAAGAGGTAATTATAGAGTGGTGGCAGTGAGTATGGGAGGAAAATAGTCTCAAGAGACATTCAGAGGTAAAACTGCTGTAAGCAAACTAATGGTTAATGTAGATGGAAGGAGAAAGGAATCCCAGGCTTGGTGCTAATACAAAGGTACTAACGGTTCTGCCATTTGTTGGGACAGGAAGGAATGGAATGGGGAATAAAGATAGAAATGGGGAATAACAGTGAGCTAGGTTTTAAGGTACCCTGATGAATCTCCTCCATTTTCCCATGTCAAGAAGGAAGTAGGCTACACAGCCTTTAAGATCAAAAGGGAGATCTCAGCTAGAAATATCAATTGAGAGTGCTCTCGGACTAATGATAATTTAAGCCATTATGAGGTTGCCTGGGGAGACAGTGTACAGAGTGAGCTGAGAGGGGGCCTCCAGATGGATCCTTAGAGGAATTCCAACAGTTAAATGAATTTAATGAATTACAATGATTCGACCCTTTTATCATTTAGAGCCTTCATGCGGTTAAAATGATGGCTTGTCACTCCCAGATCACAAAACTGCAAAGAATTCTCCTTCACTGCTCAAAGCAAAATTGCTCACAAAAACTTAAAAATCCTAGCTGATAGGCCAGGTGCCAAGGTGATCCTATGAGGTCAAGGGTGGCTTTCTGGGGCCCTGGGCTTGTAGTCCTTACTAAGGCAGCTAAGAATGACCGGACTGTCCTTCTGAGGTCTGAGGAATAGTGGGATTTTGATTCTAGAATTTTTGATTTGGTTTTAAGTTATGTGTTAATATCAGTCAGATGAAAAGGACTTCACAGAAACAAATAAACTATTTCATGGGCAACAGAGCACACACTTTCTGCACTTAGTAAAACACCAGTAGTTAATAAGCTTTTGCGAAGAAGAAATCCTTGCACATTCTTCTGCAAACACTTTCTGTAGACTGCCTCAGAGCCAGGCACTGAGGTGGGCACTGAAATACATAGAAACACTCAGTGAGTCCTCTGCCCTCAGGAAGACCAGGGACAGCAGACTGGGATGCATCCTGCTGCTAAATGATCCAGATCTAAACAGGAAGAATCCCTACCACCATACAAAGAAGAAAAATGTTTCTGAAAAGGCTGACTGAAGAAAATATGCAGCCTTGATGTGATACCCACAAGTACTAAGTGAGAGGATATATTTCCAAATAGAACAAAGACATAGTCTATATAGGTTAAAGAAATAAGAATTCCAAGTACATTTTTTAAATACAAGATTATTATGAAACCAAAAACATTAAAAGCTTTAGTTTGAGGAGGCCAATAAGAAATCAATAGGAAAGGACATCACACTTCCTATGCATTTACAAAAGAGACCTCACAGAAAACACTGGACAGACTGGGTTGAAGTGATTGTCACTTCCAATTCTAGTAAATAAGAGAAAGAGTTCAATTGGGAGTGTAGAAGACTCTTTTCCAATAGAAAAGATAAGATCAGAAGGAGCTGAAAAAGACCAAAGCACTCTACCTTCTGCATGGGTATGCATTATCACATCTGACAGTGATTACTATCTCTAAGAGCTAAGAGACAATCTGTGGCCTCTTGCACTACTTAAGAAAATCATTTTTTATCCAGTTCCAAGTTCCCTCAATGCAAGTTCTGCAAAGACAGTGACCTGGAAGGGAAAGATGGCACGGCTTGGAAACTCCGAGGCTCATTTACACAGAAAGTACTGGTCCACACCTCAGGACAAAGGATTATTGCAAAGCCTCCATGATTTACCCCAGGACACTCTATTCTTCAACATGAGAACATTTATGAACATAGCATGCCATTCTATACCTGAGCTCTCTTTCTAATTTTGATACTTTCTATTAATAATTTAAACCTAAAGATCTAAAAATACTCAATTTCACATTTCCTGTGGCATGCAAAATATGGTGAAATTATAATGAGGGTTGAATCAGACAGTTCAGGTGTAAATCGAGATTTCCTACGTGAATGAAGATTTTTCATCCAATTACAGCAGTCTCCCTTTATCAGTTGGAGGCATGTTCCAAAATCCCCAGTGAATGCCTAAAACTCTGTCAGACAGTACCAAAGCCAATAAATACTATATTTATTCCTATATACACATACCTCTGATAAAGTATATTTTTTTAATTAGGTCATTTCACGGATAGCAGATTTTTTTTGTACCGAGATCTTAGCAACTTCAACATACCATATCCTTATTAAGTCGAGAACTTTGCTTTCACTTGAAAAAAGGCACTTTACGGCTTCTCTCTGGCATATCTAAATTGCCAGCATCACTGCTCTTGAACTTTGGGGCCATTATTAAGTAAGAGTTACCTCAACACAAGCACTGTGCTACCATGACAGTGGATCTGATAACCAAGACAGCTACCAAGTGACTAACAGGTGAGAAGCAAATATAGTGTGGATATGCTAAAGAAAAGGATGATTCACACCGCAAGTGGGACAGAGCTAAACAGCATGAGATTTTATCACACTGCTAAGAATGGTACATAAGTTAAAACTTATGAATTGTTTAATTATGGAATTTTCCATTTAATATTTTTGTACCACAGGTAAATGAAAACACAGTGGGGCAAATTGCAGATAATGGGGCGCTACCATATAAGGGGCACAAGAAAGCAAATGTAATCTGTCCCTAACGCAACCATGCAAAAAGAACTTGTAGTCAATGATTTTTCTGAAAGATTAATAAAAAACCATTTAAGAAATCATTGCTGCTACTAAAGTTCTTCTTGGGGCTTAAATCTGAAAAGAAATACCAAGATTACCAGCCTCCTCAAACCTACAATTTACACTTTTCTTTCAGCATTCACTTCCTTAAATACCCTACTCTATGGGGGAAGAAAAATATTCAACTTCTGTAAAGACAACTCCCAAAAGTTCCTAGTCAAGCAATAGAAAAAGACAATTGGAGGCATAATTTTCATAAAAGAGGTATAAACAAAACTGCACAGCCACAGCAGGAAACAAGATGGCAGCAATTCAAAGAGGTGGGAGCAAAATCAATATTAGAAGGACAGCGCAATTCAGTGCAATCTGCAGGAGCAGGTTCAGGAAAAAACTGGTCATGCAAAACCACTCAGGGAATCTTGGAGGCAAGGTCCTGACCGCCTTTCCAAGGTTTACCGGATAATTTGAGATAGTCAAGGCAGAGGTTAAAAACCAAAAGCTTAGAAAGGAGAAATGTCCGGGATTTCACTGCCTGAGTTGCCATTTGCCAGCTGTGAGAACTTAGCCGCTTAAACTTTCTCTGTCACAAACTTCTCACATGTAAAATTAGGACAATACTTGTTCCCAAGAAGGGTGAGTTATGCAAAAGGTAAGAAACACTAACCCTTAAGAGGCAAGAAACACATGCATAGTAAATGCTACAGAAAGCCTCGCCTGAATTATGGATTCTTTCCCAACAATGCCCAGACCCTGATTCTCCACTACAAACTTACTTTCTGACGCTACTATCCTTAATCAGACAGCTTGTATAAGATCCTCTCCTTCATGTTTATACCCCCTCCTCAAAATAAACAGCTACAGAATCCTCATTTAGTTACCATCAATAACAAAAACAGTATTTTTTCAATTTTCCATCTCCTCATTTAAATCTCACTTTTTTCTCCATTACAAAAAGCCCTATCACACCTGTTTTTGTCATTGTTTTTAAAGTCATCAGATCATACTCCAAACAAGAAAAGATCTTTAGAAAAGGGAAAAAATAAAAAGCAGGCCTTTGGTAAGACCACTTAAGCATTCCCATTAAAAAACACCAGATATTAGGGTCCCATGGCATTATTTTCCTTATATTTTTCATTAAGTGGCTTTGACTATGGAGTGTTAGCAAGTTGAGCTCTGTTACTGAAAGTGAAAAAGAAATGCCTTTTTCTTTTCCTGACAGCTATATCCCCACTGTGACAAAGATAATCATAGACATTTACAGTGGTAACAAGCTATTAGATCATCAACTCAGTGCTTCTTCCAGCGCGGGCAAAGCATCTAAAATAACACAGTATCATGACTGTATTCTCAAAGGTAAATACATTAACTCTCACTCTCAATGAATGAAAATGCTCTATACACACATAAGCTAAATCCCTCTGTGCTTTAAAAAAATTCCAGGTATCCCGATCAGCCTCTTCTTCAGAGGTAGTCAAACCTCTTTTCATCCTTTGTCTTTCTTTTATTAATACACCCAATCTCCTCTGCCCTTGATTATTTTTACCACTCCAGAACCAGTCAATTTCCCTGTCCTTTATTGTACCTATAGCAACCATCACTTCATATTTGGAGAACACACCCCATTCTTGACCCCTTCCATCAACAGAATGAAAATGCAATAAGCTCAATGAAGAAATTTGGACATGTTCCATGCACTCTTAAAGTCCTAGCACCTGAAGTGATGCCTAGATAAAGTAGGTGCCAAATAATTCTTCATTAAAAGAATGAATGAAGAAATGAATGAATGGACCACAGTTTCCTTCCTTCCTAATTTCTTATATAACCGATGCTGTTCTTGTCTAGCCAGCATTGATTCCTCTCTTTGTGATGACAAACACATTTTCTTTTGGGAGAACAATCACCTCAATCCATATTCAGTCCTTCTGAAAAAGGCAAGCAAAGGAATGAAATCTCTGCTGAAAAAAGAGGCAGGTGGAAATCCAGACCTAACAATTAGACACATGTATCCCTCCGGATGCAGAGTGACTAGTCTAAGGATCAGATCTTTGCAAAAAATGTTAGGGAAAGGAGCTGTCACTGCATTAGAACTGCAAGTCATGTGGTCGATTTAAGTCCATGGATGCTGGAGACCACCACAGAAAAGGACCCTCCCAGAAAGAAAGCCAACCCAGGCAGAGGCACACAAAACCAGTCAAGTTGAGACCCAAGTCCAGCCTCAGAATTTTCAATTACTCTAGTCCATAAATTCCAATTTCTGCTTCAGTTCACTTTGCTCTGGATTTTCTGTTATATGCTCCTGTCCTCCTCCCCTTCATCTCTCTGGGCAACTCCCAGTCTGAAGATTTCTAAATAGCATTGGCAGTCCTTCACTGCATACACCTTTGCACTTTGTTTCAATCTGTCATTATCATATTGCCCAGGCACTGGTCAGAAGTATCACTTCTGAAATTAATTCAACCCTGGATCATGTATTTTATAAGTATAATTCCTCAAGTATGAATCAACCACTGCCCATTCCTCATCATAAGGTAGTTTCGAAAACTGTTGAATTTATTTTGGTTTTGAATTTTTAAACAATCATTCTATATACTTTGAAGAGATGCTCATTACACAGGCCAACCACAAAGCTGACCTTTAGTTCCACAAAAGTTTATCTCCTTCCACAGGCCCACAGATTAGCACAGGATCAAAAGCCCAAATGCTGACACACTTAAATTGGACTAATTATCAGCACTAATAAAAGCGCTGTCATCCTGGTCAGTCCACTTTGGTGATTTTTAAAAGAAACCAGGGCCTTTTCTATAAAGGAATGAATCTCTGCTGGAAACCTCTGAACCTCTTCCTGACAGCCAAGAGCACACATTCCCCAGGAGCAGATTTTAGCAGCAAACTCGTTCCTTTATTAGGAGCTGTCATTTCTCATCATACCACGTCTAAATTTGTTCAAATGTTTCCACTAATTTGAAATAATTTGGTAAAAATGTTCTAGAAGAGATAAGATACCGAAAGGAACTCTAAGGTAAGAACCTGCTCATGTCTTACTGATTTAGTGTGCTTGAAAAGGTCTTTCAAAGTTGAAAGTAAACAGATGTCTTCAAATTTTTGCAACAGAAGAGAGCAGTGCCAAAATAGCACACTGATGCAAAAAGCGGTACTAATTACTGAGCACTGGTATTTTTGGCCTCTCATTTACAAAATCAAGACAGATAAATCCACAGCAATGGAATATACCTGTGCTTGGCTTACCTGTGGATAAGCATCACACTGGGAAGTAAAATCTGCACCCTGCAATTCCTGCCATAGAGAGAACACTTCTGAAGGTAGCATCAGACTCACTATTAAATGGTCCCACACAACAGTGTAGGATTGTGGGTCTGATGTTCTACCTTGATCCTTCTTAATTATAACCTAAGTCTTTGGAAAATCGTTTCTAAATTACATGTTTCTCGTTCCCTAAATTAAAGTCTTTTCTGGTCCCTGTTCCAAACCTCTCAAACATGGCTAGAATTAACATTTTTATTTATCACATTAAAAAAATGTATTTTGTTTCTCAGCTTTAGCCATTTGGTGAGCTACTCTCAGAGCACAGTCTTGATTATACATCTGCAAAACAGAAAATCTGAAACTTATGCTGTGTGATTTTGTTTACTGCTAGTGAGGGTGGAGCTGATTTGGGGATTAGATGAGGAAAACGCAAAATACAAATCCTCAGTAGCACCTTAAGGACTTTCTAGCAAAATGAGTTTTTAATTTGTGCTGTCTGAATATTTAGTAAATAATCATAAGTCCAATATTCTAAGTAACAATTTATAGTTCGATACAGGAAAGAGATAATGGTAAAAATACAAGGCATGAATGAATGAATGAATGAATGAATGAGTCAATCAACCAAAAAACTTGGCTAGGCAGAAGAAAGCTCATTTCAACAGTTATGTTTAATAACAATATTGCTTGGGCAAACCACTTTACATCTCTGTGCTTCATTTCTCTCATCTGCATGATAGGAATAGTAAGCATGTCTATCGCTGAGCCTACTCTCTCATAGTCTGTCAGTTTTAATTCTACATTCAAAGTTCTCAGGACAGTGTCTAGTTGCACATTAAATGCTCAATAAATGGTAGCCCTTGTTAACTTAGAGAAAACAAGTGTATGTTTAAATTATGCGGCCATGGTCTCTCAGAGAAATCCATAGATGAATCTTTTGTAGGTAAAGTGAGTTCACGCAATCTCTTGGATGTGCCTCAATTTAAAGTTTTCCTTCAAGGACTTCCTATGTCAGCTGAATCAGATGTTTCACCAGATGTGCCAAAGCATACAAAATTTCCTACTAGATCGAGATGCTTCTGGTATTTCTGTTTATCATTTGTTGATCAAAACTGTATACTTTAAAACAGATCTCAAAGAAGAGCCAAATGAAGAAAAGAATAAAGAGAATATACACACTCTCTAGGTCTTCATGATACACATTGTGACTTAAATGTAATTCTTTTCCGTCTCAGCAAAACCACTGCAGTCTGTAGAACAGATCTCAGGGAAAGCTTTACAAAGTACCATTACCTTTAACACCACAGGGAGTTTCAGTAAGGGTGAGAGGATGCTGGCTGGGCCAAAGACACCACCTTGTCTAGGTCTCAAAAGGTTTTGATTCAGCAGCTAAAATCATATAGATTAATGCTAGACCATGAAAGTAATTTAAAACAAAACAAAACAAAACAAAACAAGTTTATCACCAGTAATAGTATATTCCAGAGGAAAAGAGTGTAGACTAAAATTGGAAAAAATAGTTTCAAGATTATACTTTGGTAAGGCAAAACCTGACAACTATCCCAGCCATTCCCTAATGAATTCAAAAGGCTTGAAATCACAGTCAATTTGATTACATTGTAGCATGAGGTTGTCTGGCCCTTTGGAAAAGGGAGATTCAGTCTGTCATAAAGTCAAACTGAGAGGGACTTAAATTCACCTTAATGTAGTCTCCAGATTTTTACTGCAGCCAGGAGATTGTGCGCTCTGAGAATGGAGCTAGAGGAAAGGATGACAATGGCCAAAGCACTGTATTCATCTACCATACGATGCCACCCATAGCCTGGAAAGAATCACCCCTGCCAATCCTAATTACAGGAGGTTATCAGTTGTAAGAAGCATCCCAATTACAGGGACACTAATATATGAACCCTATATATCATAAAACTCAGTGGCTCTCAACTCAGAGTGATTTTGTTCCCCAGGGGACATGTGGACAATGTCACAACTGGGAGGCAATATTCCTGGTTTCTAGTGAGTAGAGGCCAAGGATACCGTTAAATCTCTTACAAAGCACATAAGATGTTGATAATTCTGAGGTTGTGAAACTGGTGGTTATTTTGTTTGTTGCTATATCCTAGGCATATGGTAGTTGCTCAATATATATTAAACTTTAAAATGCAATTACTTTTAATGTAAGTGAACTAAAGTAAGTATAGAATTGCCCGAGATTTGACTGCCATCAAAACCCTTGCTTCTCAGTTTGTTCTGTTCTCCGGATTTTGGAATAGTGATGATGTCTTACCCCATCAATTAAACATCCTTTGATAGTTTAAGTCCTCTAACTCCATTTATACTTTCTTTAGGGATCCACACTAACTGACCAGCATGAATATTTTCCAAGTATCCCATCCAGAGAATGAAATATTTTAGGGCATGATGATGGTGGCAAATTATGAAAGCAATACATTATAAAAGCAACTCTTTCTTAAAAATTTATTAATTTTTCTGTGGTCAGTATTGCATAGGCATCATATAACCCTACAAGGTAAGAACTATTATGTGTATTTTTATCAGCTTTTATATATCAGCATTTTCAGAAAGCAGGCTCAGAACAATAAAATGATATGCCCAAAGCCCCAGACTGGAGTATGGTTAGTCCAAAACTCCAAAAACTCTGTCCCTTAATTCAAGTCTCTTCATACTACAAATAATCATTTTCAATAGATCTGCTTTTTACATGGAGATTTTCCTGCATCTGGTGCCTAAACATCAGGAATAAAACTTGTGACGAATACCCGATGACTTATACGCAAATCACTTGAACTTTGCAATGACCCATTGGCATAGCTTGAGTATTTGATGTTGTAAAACAAAGTCGATCTTCTGCATCTGGAGAACAGATCTCCTCCTAGACACATGATAAAAAACTGTGTACACCAGTCCCCACATTCTGATTATACATACTGCCTTTATTCCTACTGGCAAACAATATTCTGGAAGTCTGAAGTATCTATTTGAAGGCAATTTCACTCTCTACTGTCTGTTAGTATTTATGTTTGGGAAGAAAGCTTATTCTAAGTCTTAATTTTTTAAAATATATTTTCTATACCCTGGGACAGTTAAGAAAACATACTTAATAAAGATGTAATACTTCTTATTTTCAACATTTAAATGAAAATTGACCATACCTTTGTTTCGAGATTTGGAGCAGAGTTTCTATGGTACGGCAGAGATAAAAGAACCAAGAACTGTCCAAGTCTGGGTGAAATGCCTAGTTCTTCTAGTTAACAGCTGTGTAAATTGAGGCTAATTCACAAACATCTCTGAGCCTCAATTTCTTGGTCTCTTAAAAAAAATGATAATCATTATTTATCTCAAAGACCAGTTGGGAGAATTACATGAAATTTGTGAACTAACCCAGCATAGTACTTACTATAAGGTGGACAATTAATATTTGTCAGGCCTGACGGGACTTCCAGTAATAAAGTCTTCAAGCTCAAAATGACTAAGAGGCCAGTAGTAATAGGGTCAAAGGAAATACTGGATGATCTTGGTCTAAATTGTTTTTCCATATTTAATAGATATATAAAGAAAACAGGTATTCACTTCTTAATTCTGCTACTTGGAAAACAACAGCAAATATGTGATGACAAATAGCAACTGACATTTGGCCTTCATGTTAGAAGGCAGTAGGGACAGGTGCAAACCATGGCTAAGTCAAGAGCACATATGCAGATAGAGCAAGCAGCACCAGCAGGGCTCTGGCTAATTTTGTCATAATGTGAAGTATTCTAAATTTTTCAGGAAAAATAAATCCATGTTTTTACATGTTAGACAGCACATCACACACTTCTTTAAAAACAAAATATAAACCAACAGAGTGTGAGTGAAACTGTTAAAGACCATATACAGCTGATGGCCAATTTTGAAACTACTCAAAAAAAGGCAAAAATAAAGGGGGATGAGTGAGATAACTGGCCAAAATAAAGGTCAATTCAGCACAAATTCATATTTTATAACTCCCAAATCACTGGTCTCTTAACTAATCATTTAGCCTCATGAGAAAGCCCTTTCATTCATTCATATAGAGAATCATAAATATGAGAATCATATATTTCAAGCACTAGGCAAAGCCCTTTATATGGATGAAACATATTAAATGACAACAGGATAATGGTTCCTACAGAGTCATAGTTCATTGTCATCTTTGATCTATACAGGTTTGTGATACAGGATCTTTCCTTTCCATTTAGTATCTAAAAGAATATACAGTGCCATCAATTAATTTGCCCAAAAACCAATTGCTGGTGATGGGATTGAAATGTCAATTTCTCCAACTTAAAGTAGAGAATTACTTCCACTGGGCCACATCTGTTTGACCACCATATTGTACGCATCTATTGAATTCAGAAGACTCAATAAAAACCAGAATAAAATTTGGCCTCTTCCTGAGTAAATTATATATTCCTACTGGAAATAATCACAAGACATATGTGAGCATACACCAAATCTGATGCAGAAACAATTAGAACAGAAACCAGCAACTGGTTAAGTTGAAAAATAAATCTCAGAACTGCTTTCAGAGTATCCTCAGTTTTGAGATTAGAAATTCTAAAGTCCAGTATTACTCAAATTTCATTCATTCATGGGTGACTTTTGCAGTTGGTGCCATACCAACTCATCACTTGACTGATTATTTACCTAGTAATCTTACAAATCTTACAAAATGACTGTTTTTCTTTTAAAATTAAAGAAGATACAGAGGAAAAACGTGATGCGGCGACACCAAGAACAAGATGTGCTAAATTGGGCAGCACATATGCTAAAAAACTGGAACAATACAGAGATCAGCATGGCCCCACTATGTGTGTCATTAGCATAACATGCATATTCTTGTTATGCTATAACCTTAAAAAAAGGTTAGTGATGAAGACGAGACATGAACCCAGTCCAGATTTTCTTCCATTCAATTCAAAAGGTCTCTAGCATTTCTATTTGCTCTCTCTCTCCACCTAATGTGGGCAGATACCCACCAAAGGCATTATGGTCAGGAGGCAGCACGTGGAGCTGCACATATAGTTCTAGATGTAGAAACCCCATCTCTTTCTGAAATGGCAAGCTACAGTTTTCTATCTAGCTTTCTAAAATAGATAATTATTATTTCTTAAATAACAAAAGTCAGTATTATTTGGATTCTTGGGTCAAAGCAGAAGAATAAAGTTAATACATGTCTCAAAATTTTCACATACTATAATAAAAAGAGAAGCCCATGATTTTAGAAATAGAGTATGGATTATTGTCTCCAAAATTTAGTGCCTTACTTCTTTTACATGCTCACATCTTTAAAAAAGTCTTATAAAATCTTAGGCAATTTCTCTGTATTTGCTTGTTTTGCTATGATGATAGATTTAGCCATATGTGAGGTCATTGCCATTTCATTAAGCACTGACTTTTTCTTTAGGCTCAATCACTTATGACTTTTTATGAGTTCTGCAGGTATTTATTCAATTTTGCTAGGTAAGCATCCTCTTTTTAAATTTATTAGAGGTAAGGAGCTTGTTTGAGGTCTGCGTAGAGAAACATGTCAAGTTGTTCCACTGAGAGTTGCAATTCTAGTTAGTAAATATAGAGCTGCTTTGCATCAGAAAACAATTTTATTTTTAAAAGTTTCCTTAATTTGTGCAAAAAATGCTCCCAAACACACTGCAAGTGGGACAACCAGTTTGGTATAATCTGCACAGCATACAAATAACTGTCAAAACAAGGAGTACGGACACTGCAGCTGTACCAACTTCTGGTTTTCCCAGTGGCTTCAGTAATTTCTACATATAATGATTGAAATGTAACATTTACAGCCAACTTCATTAGGCCATCTCAAATAATTATTATTGATGTCTAAATTTAGTTTCTATTCATAGAAAAAGAGCAGCTATTTACATTAGTTACTATGGGAATTAAAAGCCACTTATAAAATTTTTGACACCCAAAGCTAAAACCTGGACACCTATAACCCTTGAATAATGAATGATGAAAATATTAACCAAGGTGAATATCTCTTCTCATTCCAGAAGACCTACCTATTAATTTCTTCTAGAAAAAGAGACCATTGTAATAATAATTGTAAAAGTATAGAGCAAAAGCAAATATTTCAATTGATCATACCCTAAAAGAAAAACTGGTAACAGCTCTCATTATCAGGCTCTACTGAACAGTTATTAGGAAAATATAACTAGTAAGTGGAACACTTATGCATTTTGAACATGATATTTATTATACAGTGCCAATGCTAAATCAATTTCCCCTCTCCACTGGCATTTACAGATTCCTCAAAACACTTAAAAGTTATTATGAACTGGATTCATAATAAATTTCAATTTACATCAAACTCCAGGGAGATACATAAGGCATACTAAAAGTCCTTTTCCAGATCAGAAGGCTTCTAATTTGCAGAATAAGATGATGCGAATATTTTCATAAAACTCATTTTCAAAGTTTATGTCCATACAGAAAAGTTTACACACCCATACCATGTGGTTATCCAAGCAAATCTGAAAAAAAAAATTTTATATAAAAAATAAAAGAAAAAGACTGGAAAAGAGAGAAGGAGAGAAAAGCCATCCAGTGGGGCAAATATTAAAGCTTTGCTAAAATGAGCCATTCAGTTTTTGTTACTACAGAGAAAAGAAATTTAGGTTAAAAGGAAGAGTATTTTTAAAACCTTTACTAAAATATGACAGATAGCTTCACACGCAGTCTTAGAACAGTGGGGAATCTTAAGTCCAGACAGAAGGAAAAAGTGGTATTATAGTTTTAAATTTCAATAAAAGCACCCACAGCAAAATTCTAGTCTAAGATAATTCACAAAAGAGAGGGAGGAAAAGATCAAATGCAGGATTGTTTTTCCTTTTCATTTACAGCTTAAAAGAGTCTTGGCAGCACCAGTAATCTGTCAGAAAGGGTAAAAAATTATGCTTCATAGATAATTTTAAAATTTTACTCAAAACATGTTGATAAATATACTGGAGCTGGTAGTTGGAAGTGGCACCAGCAGCTCGTGGAGCACAATGTTCTCCTTTTGCCGTCACCTGTTATAAATCTAAAAATGTGACCACTCTGACTGCATGTTTCTTGCCTCTAAAATAAGCAAGAAGCTGTGAAAATGTTTTCAAGTTTTCAGGGCTTAAGGAAGAGAACAGAGAACTCATAACAGGAGATTCTTCAGCGGCCTTCCTCAAACACAAAGTGGTTTTATGTTTTTTAAGCATTTGCTAGGAATAAAGGACATATGATCAGCTTTAAATCCTCACTGAGTCTCAGAAGGCTTCTAAGACTCTGAATCTAATATCTAAGGATACCAATATCTAAGGATGGTCTGGCCCACAATCTGGGTTTAGTTCACAGGGCCTATAGCTTATCATGTCCATGATTTAAGAATGTAGCAAGCCTTGTACAGCCCGCCTCCCTTTCCAGGATTCAAAAGGGCAGTTTGCAACAGTGATGAGACCAGGGTAAAAATGAAATAGGCAGTAATTTTTCATTAAAAGGAACTGGCAAGGAAGCCAAGTCTGATGAGCATATTCAATCCGTCTACCTGCCGACTCTCACAAGTTAGGTCTCCTCTAAGACTCCGATCTTTGAAGGAAAGACATTTGCAACTGAAATATCCTGAGTGCTTTCTTTTGATTCTATATCTCAGCTAAGTGACAGGGGGCAATGATGCGCTGTGCTTAGAGAAGAAGTTTCCTATTTTAGTTCAGAACATGCAGAGGGATGTCTAAAAAGAAAGCCTGTCTGCTTGGTCACTTGATTTGCAAAATATCTATAAGGCTTAAAAGCAAGGGTTCCTTAAATGTACCTCACTTTTCTAAACTTCTTCCAGGATCAAGTATGGCTTTTAAGAGAAACATCTTATTCCTTCCTACAGCTTTTTTAAGGGGATGTTTTTGCAATTGTTACTTTTTTATAAAGTAAAACCACAGAAGGTATTCCTTCTCTATTATTACTTCTGGTAAATCTCTTCACATCGTGTCAATTATGCATAACACATGATTTCCAGAACTTAAAGATCTGATATAAAACCCAGAAGCCTCAAAGTGTTAAGAAGAACCTGACTGTGATTATCTTCATCTCGCAGTAGACACGTTAAGGAAAAGCAAAAAGTTATCATTTGAGCAATGCAGTTGCAATGAAAATGAGGCCTTTTCAACACACAGCTCTCCACTCTGGCCTGCATTTGTACTTCCAGCAGACTGGGCTCAGTTCTGTTTTGACCAGTGTGTGTACGTACATGTACTACAGTGTACATGCCAGGGGTGGGTGGGGGTGGGCTTGTTGTATCTATTTTCATTTATCATTTATTTAATGCACACTAAACTATGATGACAGCCATGGGTTGCCTTGGTAAAAGCCAAGCTTCAAAGTCACAGTGAATATAGTAGTTTAATGATCGATCGCTCAAGAGTATGTGGTCTGCAATCAGACTTCCTGGTAGTGAGACTCATCTCTGAATAAAAAAAATTAACCAAATTACTTGCTTCATTCATTTAACCTCGATATTCTTGGAGAGGATGGAAATGGTACCATACCTACTTCAAAGGGTTACTAAATATTCTAAATGAAGTGCTTAGACCCTTCCCAGGTCAAAACAAGGGTTAGGCGAGGGTGCCTAATATTAATATAACTTTAAGATATACATACTGAATATAATTAGTGTTTTTTTGGATTTGAGACATCTGGAAAATATGTAGAAAATATAACATTTTGTAAAGGGTGAGGGTATCTAAGAATGAGAAAAGGAAAAAAAGAGAAAAAAGCAGCAGCAAAGCCAGCAGTCAGAATGAATCCTGCACCACACTAAGTGCCACTGACCCAACTACTCGCTGTGCCCAGACTCTCTGCCCTATTTGGGCAATGCTTCTCCCAGTTTCTAGTAAGGAAAATTCATTCCTTCCACTTGCTATAAAGTTTATTTAGTATGTCTCTTTGGTGGGGCAGCATGTGTGGGTGGGTATGTATGCACGTGCATATCTTTGCCACTCTGTCCCACACAGAAAGAAGTTGCAGTCGGAAGTGTGGAGAAGATAAAGTGTCCATCAAAATCTCATGAAGCAGACTGCTTTCTGTCCATCTGTTACTTGCAAAACTGAGAAGCTGTGCTTCAGTCTGTAATCACACTTGTAAATGAGAAATGAGCAAAACTTGAATGTGTTTGGAGGTGAGAGACAAGTATGGGGAAGGACCTCAGCTTATGAAAATATGCAACAGCAAAAAGAAATGTGGGTGCTGGGCCTGGTGGGTGGGGGGAGGCAGAAAAAGCTGCATTTGGCATTTGTCTTAAAACTAAGTAACTAAGTAAAGGCACATACTTAGGATGAGGAATGGCGTCGTTCTATAAACCCTTGGATAAGAAGGAAGGGCAATGAGAAGGAGGTGAAAGAGATTTGTGTGGAATTCCACACTCAGAAAGTTCCAAAGATGAGATGCGCTCCATTTTATTCATTCATTTAAGCAATACTTGCCTTTCATTGATGATGTGCCAGCCACTGATCTAAGCACTAGGGACATAGCACTCAACAGGACAAACCAACTCCTCATGGTGAGACAATTATAGACGATGACAACTCAGTTGAAAGAAATGAGTAGCAGAACCCTTCAAGTTTTACCTGGGCAAATGGCCACTTAATTGACCACATTTCCCAGCTTCCTTTATACCTACATATGCATGTGTGAGTAAATTCTGATCAATAGGACAAGAGAGGGAGCAGCATATACAGAGCAGGGTATTGGCACTTAACGGGAATGGGACACGTGCTCCACTTCCTTTTCATACGTTCCAGTTATCTAGAGGGCAGATATGGTGGCAGAGTAACAAGATAGAAGGAGCCTGGGCCCCTGACACTGCCACCACATCCACTCTAAAGTGCTTGGTTGTGGACTTTACCTGAGAATGAAATTCACCAGACTGTTTAAGCCACTATGACTTGGGCTATTGTTATAGCTGATGAACAGGATTCTAAACACCCATGCCTAGAAAAGATACTTCGATTTTTTGAATGGCAGATGAGTATCAGAAAATTCAAGTCTCTGAACTAATGCAAGAATATAATCCAATTTGTAGATAACTTACACATGCCTCTCCAGGGACATTCTGACATTTGTTCAGAATATGCAATATCAGTGATTCAAATTCTAATTCACATATAAAAGTACACACACACACACACACACACACACACACACACACACGTATATATACATATGGAGAACTTAATGTGATGAGAGCTGTGCTTAAGACTGACATCTTTCTTTCTACTTTAATTAGGATATATAACTTGGATACACTCCCCACTACTACTGAGAATCCAAACACCCAGTAGAACAAGCTAATTGTCCTCACAAAGCAAGGTAATTATAACTGCATCTTTGAGTTCATAAAATATTCAGGCACAAAAACACAGGTGCAAGAGTGAAAAGCAAGGCCCCAGACTGATCCACATGTGGCTCACTTGCGGAAAGAAAATTTGCTTTCCCTGGGCTTAGATGGTACAGATATCTAATGGGGTGAAATTTCTATAGTAGAGACTATTTTCAAACTAGCTGATCTACTGATTACATGTTTGATGTAAATGCCAAAGAAAGAAAAAACTGGTATTGTTGAGGAGACGAGGGAGAAATCTTTTAGATTATCCTGTTGCTACTGTTGAGATAGAGAGTCTGAAAAATACTCTAGAAAATTTATAGAAAACAATGGGACTCAGAGAGCAACAGAAGAAGGGTAACAGTCACTGCCATCAATGTGAAAAGATTGTCGATGATCATTTCCAAAAGCTTATTGCTACCAAGTAAGGAAGGAGTGACATGGTAGAAATAAATTAATCAATGAGTAGAAACTATTAACAGCTATCATTTTAGTTATCACTTATAGTTCAACAGACACTACAAAGTGACTTTGAAAATCACGTATTGTTCCCTCAAAAACCATAAGCTGTCAACTGTTATCATGATCATTTTACAGATGAGAAAACTATGGCTTACAATTTATGCAAAATGCATTTAATGAGAGCCTATGGCGTGCCATGTACAATTACTGATTGAGAGAAAGAAGAAAAAAAAAAAAGACAAGGTTTCCACCTTCACTGACTGACATTCTAACTGCAGAGATTACAAGCTTGTATCCCAACAAGTTTTTAAGATTTTATTACTGCTACTTTCATAACGTGAAGTGGAAGGGAGCATGAGCTTTTTATAGATATCCTGTCTTCTCCACACTCTTGACTGCAGCTTCTTTCTGTGTGGCAAAGATATGTAGGAAGAGTGGAAGCTCAGGACCTACCACTTCCTACTATCTTAGACCTGCCCTGATTGATATATTTATAACTTCTGATTGGCTCTCTGAAGATATTGGCTTTTGAGCAACAACAACCACAAGTTTTTCCTCAATCAGTTGTGCTCATCTGACCACAAATTCTTAGCCATATGAGTTTCCTAACTAGCACTCTCGTCTCCAGAGAGCCAACATATCCACTCTGGACTTTCACTTCTTTAGCTTAAAGTAGCAAGTGGGCACTTTCCCTGGTTTATTCTAGCTCTGATCTTAGTCAAGATTAGCCTGATAACTCTGAAGGAGTACTTGCCTCTCAAGAGATACTGAGACAAAGACAGGAACACAGCACTTTACCCCTGGAACTCTGCAAGGGAACACCAGTAAAGATTAAAGAAACCCTGAGATGAGACAGGTGAATTGTTTCTGACTACGTGACCAAGATTTCTGTGGTGATGGTGGTTACGAGTTTGGAGGTTCAAATATGGGTTCAAATTCCCCCTCTTTCTCTTCCTGTGCAATTGTGACAAGTCTCATGACCACTCTGGGTCTCCATTCCATTAGTTGTAAAATGAGACTATAAGACACCACAATGTTGAAGACCAGCTGTGATAAGGCAAATGAATCCATGAACAGTGCCTTGCACACAGTAAGAACTCAGCAAACGACAGAATTAGATGTTTTTAAATTTGACCCTTCTAAAGGCTAGTGCCAAAGGCACTTGGTCAGCTAATGCTGGGAAGCTCATAATACATTTAAGCATTCATATTTTCCTACATCTTCCTCCTAGCTAAGATGCCAGAGGCTGCCAGAAATAATCACACTATTTGTGATCCTATGTTTATGCAACAGAAACGAAATGGAATTTTATGGTCTGCTGTGTTCAACACCGATGCCCACACTGGGATAATTCCATGCAGTGCTGTGTAACAAGAATTTATGCAACATCCAATCCAAAGATGCAGCTCCCAGGCCAGCAAAGCTTTACCAAACTAACAGCTTAAGAAAGGAGCCAGCCAGCCCCACATCTGTAGCCCTCATCTTACATGCACTTAGCAGCAGCTAGTTAATTGACCTGGAGGGTAAATCTAATCTTATCCATTTTAATGAGCAAACAAATTTTAGCAGGGGAAATACTTTTCACAGAAAATATGTTTCAAATTACAAAAAAAAAAAAAAAAAGGTGGAAAATGAGAAGACAAATGAAGTATAACTGCCATACTTGGGGTAAAATAAATGTTGCTGGTTGATAAGAAAAGAAGACAATGTAGAAGAGGAATGCTTGAAGCATAATCTTGAAAAAACGTTTAGGCCCAAAGGTCTCACTTTGGAGACAAAGACAAGAACACTATGTTGTTAATGAAGATGAGAGATTGTTATGCTATCCATCCAACAATCCCCATGGATAAAACATTGAAAAATGTTAACATGATCATCACTTTTGAACAATCTACTGGTGATGTTTCTGTATTTATTTTTAACTTTTATTTTCTTAATTTTATTATTATTTTATTAAATTTATTAATTTTTTAATTTAATTTTATTTTTCAAGCTACCACAAAGTACACAGACTTGACTCCACTGCTAGTTTGGCTCTCCTCAAAAAAAAAAAAATAATCAGGGTAGACCGCAGCCTTAAATGCATTACTACTTGGGCTGAGGCAATGAGGACACAGTGTGGTCAGAGGTGGCTGGGAAGGCAGCTGTAAGGAGAGAGAGGGCTTGTGCTTTGAGCAATAACCCAGCTGGGGCCAGGCATACATGGTGCCTTTCTAGAAGAGCCAGTGAGTTTAGCTTAACTCTGGAGGTAGCATGGAGGGCAGAGTGGCCACAACCTAGAAAGGAAGGAATCTCACAACTGTAGACATGCCATCACCTTTCAGTATACCAGATGGAATAGAAAAGCAATTTCTCTATGCTGAACAATTGTCTACCAAATACTCTCAAGCAAAACTCCAGAAAAATGGATGTCTGTTCCTTAAAATATTAAAATAGCAATGATTTAAATTATTTGCAGTAAAAATTTATTTATCCATTCAACAAATATCTACTGAGTGCTCACTTCATGGGGTGAGCCTGGGTAGAGCAAATGGAGTGGGTAGAGACAAGCTCTCTCCCCAAGAGGATTTACGTTCCTCAGGTAGAACTGTAAAAATAATTCTGAAGCGACTATGAAGTCAACGAGGTAACTTGGAGTTACTGCCCACAACAAGGAATGAACACTTCATCAGAAATGCTGACGATGAGAATGAACCAGGAGCAGAGCCTCCCTAGCACAGGGCACAGAGAAGGAAAAGGCAGATGAGAACACTGCAACTTGAAGAAGCAGGGAGTGCAGTGAGGTGTCATGAGGAAGATAGAGGGCAGCTGAAGATCAAGTCAGGGAGGCCTGTTGCAGCCAGATCTCAAGATCCAGTGACACACACAGGGCCCTTCCTATGCAATGAATTAAGGCTACACTGCCTTCTTTTACAGGTCTCCTGTGTAGTGGTTCAACAGCACTATTTCCAGTATTATTTCTTTAACTATTATTTTAATTTTGAAATACCCAGAGATGATGTCTAAGAAGAAGCCTGGCTCATAGACAATGACCACAGTCTACTGCACATTCAGAGTTTTAAGGTTTTCTGTTTTTCAAATAGCTTTAAGTAGTATTCTCTCTCCTTTCCTGCTTTAATTTGTCTCTGACTGATGAGGAAAATAGTTTTACTAGTAAGTAAAAAGTAAGAGGTAATGTATAAAATCTAGTCCTACACTCCAAAGTAAACTAATATGATGATCCTTATGCTATGAATTCCTCATCACACAACTGGTGTGGGTAGGGGGGTAAGTGAGAGAGAGAAAGACAGAGAACCTGTCACAACTCTGACCTTCAGAAAACTACAAACTTTCTTCTAGAAGAAATTTGTTGGACTAATTCTCTGGTGTCCTTGGGTCATAATGTCTTTCAAAGTCACCCCTGAAAGTAAAAAGCCACACAAAGTACAAAAACTAATTTATATAAATACAAATCTTCTATATTCAAATCTTCCTAAAAACATGCACATCTGATATAGTCAAGATGACTGTCACCATCACATTTTGTATATATGGCTATATTTATAGATACAGCGTAGGTAGCCCCAATTTTATCTTTCTCTATAAATATGTATACTGGTAATTTGTCAACCCGATCACAAAGAATTAAAGCAATTTCTAGGAGTCAAAAAGTCCACATTCTGTGATTCTGTCATTGAGTATATACCCAATATCTAAGTACCCAGGGCAAGAAAGGGCATTGCTAATAACTTTAAAACCTGAGATTTCATTACTGACAATTCAATGCCTTTTATTTAGTAGAAATTGGTGTACATTATTCTGTATCCATATGCTATGCACAGAAAGAAAATAAAAATCAAGAAGCTGAGACTGTACATATGAAAACTTTAATGCAGTTCAAGGTCAAAAAGATGTTACTTGGCAAAGAACCCACTGATAGCTCTTTCTACTCAATCAGTGCAGGCCATGGGGACAGGGCATGCAGTAAGTGTCTGCACTGAGTCCTAACAGTGATGCTCACGTGGTGTCTGGTAAACAACCAGTGCTTCATTTTTCAAATGCCTTTCCATTAATCTCAGGTTACAACTAAAATGAGTTTAACAGTTTCATTCACCACCTTTCAGGCAGTGTTCCACAATGGAAAACTCACATCCAGAGGACAATTTGGCCCAATTAATGGGCTTTTCTCAAATGAAAACCATATGGAAGCAGAATGGGCTACTCATTTTACAATTTAAATGTTTAGTTCCAGACTAGGAAATGAAACTTAGAACTAAATATGGAATCATTTGAAAATCGATGAATTAAAAAGAGAATACTGCTAAAGAAATATTCACTCTTATAAAGCAATGTAATATTTTTAAAAATTAAACCTAATTCTTCAATAGTAAAATAGCACCTAAGTCTTCATTCCCAAAGACAGAACCACGTCTAGGAAAAAAACTAAGCTCAGAAAGCCCACATTTGTTATTTTTTAAAAAATGCCTTTTGCACATGATCGATGATGGATACATTTTATATAAGTTTTGGGTAATATCTTAAATGTCACATTGAATAACAAAAAGCTCAGAGGCAGAACATTTGGTTTTAATCATGCCACTCCAAGGTTTCTCCAAAGGAGCACTGCTGACTTTGTGGGCCATGTAATTCATTGATGTAGGGGACTGTCCTATGCACTGTATGATACTTAGCAGCATCCCTAGCCTTTGCCCACTAGATGCCAGCAGCAACATTTCTGCCTGTTGTGACAGCACAGAAGTCTCCAGAAACTGCCAAATGTCCTGGGGAGGGGACACATAAAAATTACCTTCAGTTGAGAGCCAATTTGCTACTTGAGACTGTCACAATATAGCTGATATCTTTATAAAGCATATTAAGTATGAAAAGAAGTAAGACGTTCTTATCCTCCTTTTCTGAAACATTTTTGTAATGTTGTAAACCTAAAACTTTTAAAATTGAAGTTAAAACCAAAATGAGAAAAAAATTAAACCACTGCGCCTAATTCTTCTCAGTCATAGTATCACAGGAGTACAAAAGCTTTAGTTTTGAGGAGACTCCCAAACAACGTCCTATAATTTAAAAGCTCATTTACTTCAGCAACTTATTCTAGGAAATACTGGTTCCATTCATGAAAAATAAATAAATCCCTTCCTCATACAGTCTGATAATTGCTATTACTTTTCTTTCAGTGAATTAATGTAATAATCCCCAATTGAAAGTAGGGGATTAAAAAAAGGGAGAGTCAAAATAACAAATTTGATTTGAAAATGTGATTGGGCAATATCTTTCTACTTTACTTGAGACTGAAAATCATCACATTCTGCGTGGTTAATAAACACATTTGAGATATCTCAGTGTTTTGTGAGCTCTCCTGGTGGGGCTGCCTGATTCCGGAGGGGAGACTAGGCATGCTGTGCTATCACACTGCCAAGGTTTCTCAGGCAAGTTCCCAGGCCAAAAGAAGACAACAGCAAGGTAAGCAGCAGGGTGTGGGCAATCTGAGGGAGCTCAACGGGCCCGCAACCCTGCTTTGTCCTCCCACTGACAAATGAAGTGATCGTGTGTCAGTCACTTAACCTCTCGCCTCATATTCCTTATTGCAGAAGAAGGATGGCGGATAATCCATCATCTGGCTAATTTATCTTCTTCCTCCACAACTTCATGGAAAAACTCTCTTTCAGATTCCGATGGGTGGCTGACACAGAAAAAAAATACCCAAGTTACAGATGGCTTCCTGACAACCCCCTTCTCACCCCATTCCTCACACACATCAGCCTCTTTGACAGGGGAAAACATCCACCCTCACCAAACAAACAATTATTAAATCTTTACAGGGGAATCTTACCTCTAGTTTCAACTAAACATTACCACCATTACAAGAGGAAGACAGTCTGATATAAAAAAATATATAGAAATGACATAACTTTAAAGAAGGCCTCAATTTTATAAAGTAAGAAAATCCTATAGTGAGCTTTTAAACCTTACAGACAAACCACACAAAATACAGCCCCAGGGTTATTTTGTCCGGTCACGCTTAAAAGGCATCATTTTGTAGACTCAGAAAGTTAGCAGCAAACCACACTGAGTTCCCAAATGAAATCATGCACTTCTCAGAACCCAGCTAGTACAGCCACATAAATGGGACAGAGGGCTTCTGGCCGACACTTGTGGCCAAGTTCATCCTGTTTCAACAGTACAGGATATAACCAACAGTACAGGATATAACCATTCTCAAAACAGCCAAGTGGGAGACCTGTCCAGCTGGCAGGGATAGTCTTCAATAGGCCTCTCCCCATATTTAGCTCACAAGAGTACACCAGTTAATGAAATTCCAAGGGATAGTTGAGAGCTCTGCCTTAGAATGTGTAGCAACTCTTGCAAAGGTGACTGCAGGCACAGACCTGTTGTCTGGCACTTAAATATGTACCATGAAACCAATCACATTTCCTGTTAGTTCCTGGGGAAGCCCTCAGCACTTTGAGCAGAATACAGCTGGAAGAAAAAAATCTTCTTGCTTTGGAAGCTGATCTGTCTACCAATGGAAAAGATCAAATGAACAGAACAAAAATAGAAACAGAATTCTGAAATGGAATTTGGTTGCTTAACTGCGGAGTTTCCTGTAGTCAAAAATAGAAGCCAGACACTTGACAATCATATGCACTCATGCAGTTGCCCGTAATGAATGATGGCGAATCATGTTCCAACAAAGACATGAAATGCCACGCCACCTATATGTGCTATGAGGAAAAAAGAACAATGTTTACAGATTTTGCTTTATTCCCCTAGACTTTGGATTTTTTTGTTTTTGTCTGTTTCTGTTTCAACCTCATAATACCATGAATACTGCTAGGACATAATGGGGAAAAAATGCAATGGGACAGGTCCTCTGATTGTGGTCCACTATGAATACGGAACAACATAAAATGTACTATGATTTTAAATGTGAAATATCATTACAAACTGTAATTTATAATTGCATTATATGAATGCAGATCAAGGAGGGGCTACCAACCACTCAGTCTACTCTTTCTCTAAGTCTCTCAGTTTACCCATCCTTAAAATGGCCTTCCATGACCCTGTAGACCAGCACTATCTCAAACTTAAATGTGTCTGCAAATTACCTGAGGATCTTATTAAAATGCAGACTGGGTTCTGATTCGGTAGCTCTGAGTAGGCTGTGAAGATGTATGCTTCTGATAAGCTTCCACATGTGATGTGATATGATGCCCCTGGTCAGAGGATCAAGCTGAGAGTAGCCAGGAGCTCATTCCTATGGAAACACTAGGCTACCAAACCAATAGCCTTCTTTCTCCTCAATCAAAGATCTTTGATGTCATTGGAACAACACTGTAGTCAACACAAAGAATGACTCATGCTGGGGTCAAGCCAGCCAGTCCTAGGAATCAAAGTCCTCTCTGCTCCACAATAGCGTGGGGGTGGGAAGATGATCTAACTTTGGCTAATGATTTGTAAGAAGCCGCTGAAGTTCCTGTGATGAAAAGGTTGTTTTCCTTTCTTAGCTACTGCTTTGGACTCTGCCATGTGAGACTGGGCTACAGGAAGCTGATGGAGCCATCTTGGAATCACAAAGTGACAAGGATGAGAGTGAAAGGGCACGCACAGAATACAACAGAGTGAAAGTAAAATGAGCCAAGATCAGGGGTCAACTAGCTATGATCCACAGGCCAAATGAAAACTGCAATCTGTTTATGTAAATAAACTTTTATTGGCAGAGCCACATCCATTTTTTTACTGACTGTTTACATTTGTTTCTGTGCTACAGTGGCAAAAAATGAGTAGGTGTAGCAGAGGCCATATGGTTCTTAAAGCCTAAAATATTTACTGTCTAGCCCTTTTCAGAACTTTACTGACCCTCGACCAAGATTATTAAATCACCTAACGACATGCTTTATTTCATCCTTCATTTCACCTTTTGTAGCACTTCCAGCATAAGGAATTACTTCTTCAATAGCGGTCTTCCTTTTGGACAATAACTGCTTAACTACCTTGTTTACTACTATATGGCAAACTTAAGCACAGTACCAGGCACATAGGAGATGCTCAGTAAGTTGAACAAATTGTAATGAAGTGAAAAATTCTTAACCAAGATGTTTTGAAGTTTCTGTTTCCTTCTCTGGCTTGACAATATAAGGCATTTAGAACATGCTAAAAATGATAGCTCTTTATATAACCTTCTATTAATAATAACCTGCTTTTCAGCCTCCACAAACTCCATTTCCTTCCTCTTATACCGCTTACAAGCAGGATAGAATGGAGTTTCCAAATTTGGACTCGCCATATCCAGAAGCAGTAGACCCGAAGACCTGGAAGTCCAGGTCAGAATTTGCAAGACCAACAGATCTCTGGAAAACAGCAGGACAGATAGCCTATGTTCCAGCCAACTTGAGTCCACACCAGAAAACACTCCATAGTGGGCACTTTTGGTACACCCAAGAGGAAACATAAATTTTGAATAAAGAAAAGAAAAAAGAAGTAGGAGATCCAAGGATGATAAAAGCCCCAAGTTCTTATAGCATAAAAGCTACTATAAGATATCTTACAGAGATATCTCAATTTTTTATAAAATTGTCTTATAGCAAAATAGTATGACGGAGATGGATGCTTACTAGCTATTTTCTAAGATGGTCCCCTTGATAAAATTAGCAGTTGATACATTCCTTCTACTATATCTTATAGCATAATAAACAGCACAATGCTAAAACAAAAAACATGGGCCGTGGAGTTAGAACCTAGCTGGAGTTCCCACTTAGGGGACCTGGGACATCATTTTACTTTTCCAAGCCTCAGTTAACTAATCCAGAAAATTGGCACAATACTAATACCTCACCTATATATTTGTGCAATTAATAATTATAAGATGATAAAAGATAATATTGATGCTGTTTCAGTTTTTAAGCAAAAATGGAGAAAATCATTCAAATACATTACCTGACAATCTTTACCCTTTTTAAAATTTAACGGCCTTTCCCACACTATTTTGACATCAAAAACTGTTTTCTATACTGCAACACCCTCATCCCATATTATTTACCTGTGCCTGAAAGAGATATTATAAGTAATGTATAAGCTCATCATTAATAATCTATTGCAAGCTGTCTGAATATTCCTCAAGGAAACATGAATAGGAAACAGACGGTTTCAATATGAGGCCTTTCCTTTTAAGAAAACACAAACGACTTCACTCAGCAAGTAAAGAAATAATTGGGAATAGCAAATATCATGTATTTTTAAATCCACTCTTAGCACTATTCTAAAGCCATTATTCATCACTGCATAGCTCTGGGCCTCTATCTACACACCTGCAAAACAGAGATTAGTTTTACGATGTTTTGGGGAAAAACACATAAATAGTTAAAGGTCTCAAATTTATGAAGAAGCCTGAGATGATATGTCAGCATTAATTAACTTGATAAATTTTAATCAGTTCCTACTGAGCTCTGGGCACTGAGAAAACAACAGGGTTGAAAGGGTTAAATTCTAATGGAGCAGTATGACAACAATGGCTAATGAGATAATTTTTCTGAAGAAAATTAAAGAAAGTGGGGAGAAAGAAATAGAGCATGATAGAGGTACTATTCTGAAAGGGCTTATGGGTATGTCTATACAGGAAGGTAAAGTATGAACACATCAGAATGAAAAAGCAAGTTATATGCTTACAGGGTGGGGTAGGAGATGGGAGTGCAGAGAAAAGCATGTTCTAAACAGGAAGCAGTAAATGTAAGCCCCTAAAACTGTTCCTAAGGAGGGCCCTCCGTGGGTTGCACAATAACACACACTCTCTCTCGCTCTCTCACTTGCGCACGCGCTCTCTCTCTCTCTCTCTCTCTCTCTCTCTCTCTCTCTCTCACACACACACACACACACACGCGCGCGCGCGGGCAAACTTATTCATTCACAATGGCATATGTGCACCTCAATGCCCTTATATATTCCTCCCTTGAATCCTTCTACTGTTGTCAGCTTCCTCATCTATCACTCCTGACACTGTACCCTTAAGGCAGTGGTCCCCAACTTTTTTGGCACCCAGGACCAGTGTTCCTATGAGTATCTAATGCCTGATGATCTGAGGTGGAGCTGAGACGGTGATGCTAGTAGCGCTGGGGAGCGGCTGCAAATACAAGTGAAGCTTCACTCGCTGGCCCACCACTCATCTCCTGCTGTGCAGCCAGTTCCTAACAGATACCACCAGTCCATGGCTCAGGGGTTGGGGACCCTGCTTTAAGGCACAAAGCCTGTTTCCCCAGCATTTTAGTACAAACGTTTATGAAATGTTTGTTGAATGATGGAACAAATTTTCTAGATGAATATGCAGGAGAGTGATCCAGGAGAGGAATGTTTTCAAGAATTATTTGTAAACTAAATTTTACCCCCGAATCACGTCCAATAAAATGAAGATGGTAACTTTGGCTGAGAAGTAGCAAATTGCTGGGGAAAAGAATCCTAATGGCAGATCACCTACACCTGAAAGTGCACAGCAGCCCATGCCTGCAGAAGTTCAACAAACTGAAATGTGTTGTCTAATTAAGTAAAATTTTCATCTAAGAAAGAGCTTCCTTTATACTAAATCTAGATCCATACTTTGTACAATTAAAAACAAATCTGAATGCTTAATTTATCATGTTAAACACACAGAGGTTGTAGAACCTGAAGTACAGTGACACATATGAATGTTAAGGTATGATTTAATTAAGCATGCACGTACTCTGCTTTTTGCTTTATATAAAGACTTTATGGAAGGAAACCAATTTTTTGACCTGTAAGTACAGAATCCAGTTACATCCCTCAGCAAGGGGTATTACATTCCAATGTGCCATTTTCCATTTCAGATCTGCTTCTGGTCTCCTCTGTAACACATTATGTACCTTCTCATTCCTTCATCATTTTATTTTCATTGGATTTTATTTTCACCTAGGTTTATCTTTAGCAGTATCCTAAGGGTTAAATTAAAATCACAGAAGAAAATGAAAGTTTCCTGAAGCCAGATGAGTAGACTGTCCAATCGTTTTTCCCTAAGCTGTTCTCAATAAGGCATTAACTGGAAGGAAGGAAAAAAGGGAAAGAGAAAGGGAGGGATTAGGGATAATAGAGGGGAAAAAGAAAAGAAAAATAATCAATCCTTAATTATTTTATTATAACGACATCCTATCAGTAGGCTGCAACATACAGTTGCCTACTGTAAGCCAAGATTTCTGGTCCTCGACAAAAGAAAAGTTTTTCTGGGGAGATGGAGTAAGTGTACAGGGAAGCTTATAATTAAAAAAGGAGAGACCAAAGAAAAACATCATAACTCACTAAGATGTCATCAATTCAAAATTCACCTTTTAAAAAAATTCACCTTTATTAAACTGTATCACTGTAATTTTTAAAGAATTGTTCATTCTTGAATGAACAGCAGATCAGTGTTTAAAAATGCACTTATTTCAAAAATATAAAAATGTCCATCTTAATTTTTTGGTGTTATCAACTATAGTCACTATGTTTTGCATTAGATCCTCAAATCTTATTCATCTTATAACTGAAAGTTTGTACACTTTATGAACTTCTCCCTATTTCTACCTTTACTCCTTACCGGCATCTCACTATTTCTATCTTGAAATCTTGTCTTAATATGTCTCACTTAAAATGGAGAAGTACTTCTATCAAAACACTCAGCAAATACACGTATTAAAATGGCCAAAACAAAAACACTGGTAACAAATGCTGGAGAGGGTATGGAGCAACAGGAATTCTCACTCATTGCTGCTGGGAATGCTAACTGGTACAGCCACCTCAGAAGATAGTTTGGCAGTTTCTTATAAAACTAAACATATTCTTACCATGAGGTCCAGCTATCATGCTGATAACGTACCCAAAGAAATTGAAAACCCCAAAAACCTGTATAGCAACTTTATTCATAATTTACAAAACCTGGAAAAAAAACAAGATGCCCTTCAGTAGATAAACAGATAAATAAACTGATACATCCTGACAATGGAACAATATTCAGCACTAAAAATAAACTATCAAGCCATGATAAGACATGGAAGAGACTTAAATGCATATTACTAAGTGAAATAGGCCAATCTGAAAAGTCTATACACAGTATGAGTCCAACAATATGACATTCTAGAAAAGGCAAAACTCAGGCGACAGCAAAGAAGTCGGTAGTTGCCGGAGTTTAGAGGAAGGGAGAAATGAAGGGAGCTGTGCAGAGGATTTAAGGGCAGTGAAACTACTCTGTATGACACTATAATGGTAAATATATGTCCTCATAAATCTGTCCAAATCCAGAGAATGCAAAACACCAACCGTGAGCCTTGATGAAAACTGTGGACTTTGGGGGATCATGATATGCCAACAATATAGGTTCACTGCTTAACAAATGTACCACTCTGGTGGGCGATGTTGACAATGAGGGAGGCTCTGTACACATGGGAGCAGATAGTACTTGGGAAATATCTGTACCTTTCTCTCAGTTTTGCTGTGAATCTATCACTGCTCTAAAAAGAATAAAATCTTTTTCATTTTTTTTTTTTTAAATACTCAACAGAACTTCATCCATACCCAAACAATGACATTCACATTCTGGTGCAGAGTTAGCAAATGACGAAGGATAAAGATTTCTGGACATGTCTCCTCCCAGAGGCACAGAGTTAGACATACTCTGGAAAGCGTATTTGACAAGCGAGGATGGGTTTGTTCTAAAACTGATACATGGGGACAAGTCCAGGCATGCATTAACCCTTTATCGAGATAAACCTGTCCTCATCTGGGAACCACTTCCCTCTTCCACAAAGGAGTTTGTCACACCTCTGAGACTACCTTACCTATGCAGCTGGACACAGTGGCGTTTCACAATTAGAATACTTCCTGTTATGGGCAAGAATCAAGAGAATTCTCTAACTGGTACCTGGGATCTAGGCACCACCATGTGACAGTTCTTTTCTTCTTCTTCTCATGGGTAACTAAGAGGATTAACAGACAGCAACTGCTAATGACTGCTCTCAAGGCAGACCCAGTAAAGACGGCTGGGCCCCTGCCCTAAAGACAGGAAGCAGAGCTGAAAAGGGATGGGTGAAGGAAAGCATGAGTAGCAATTTTGTATCCAATTTCTAAAGCATTTTTGATTTTGTTTTTGTTTTTTTTAAATGCTGCTTTCTCATACTAGATAAACACGTAGGATTTGAAGATAAACTGAGGCTTATTAAAAATGAATTTGAGCAAAAGTTGACTCAAGTGAGGCAGCACCAAACCAGAAGTGGTTAGAGCAATCCACCAACAGACACTGGTGAGAGACTTATAGAGAAAAGGTGGAAGCAAAGTAAGGAAACTGTTGATTGGCTACAGCTTAAAGCCTAGTTGGCTGTTATCCATTGGTTATCCTTAGGCCTAGATTTCATAACCTGGAGGCATTTATAGGGTCAGATTTTAGTTTGGTATATAGGCTGCCAAAACATTAGAGCCACCTTAGTCTAATGGCCTCCTTGTTTAATTAATTTAACAGTGGACAAGTGAATGAGTAGGTCCAGCGACAAGTGAATCTGAATATTGTCTGCCTTATTATTTGCTTTCTATTTGTTGCAGCATAAACAGAGAGTAACCATTTGACCATTCTCTAGGTGTCCTGTTATTCCCGTCAAAACCTTATTTGGGAAAGGTTCAAAACACTCCCCCTACTTGACCACACACGACCATCCACATCTTCATCTCCAACCCTTCATGCAATACCTGGAATGAAGCAAGAGATAAGCAATTATCTGATGGCTAGACACTCATAAAAATAACACTCCCTTTGCAGCTCGAAATCTGTGCTGACCAAGAACAGTATCATTCTACTTACTGTAGTTCAGGTCTCTGACTTCAAATACAGGGAATCACAAGAATTAAAAGCACCATTCCTTGACCTTTGGGGAGCATTCCCACCATCAAGAAACAAGTTAAAAACCAACTCACCCACCACACTGTGCAAGCGAACTGCAGAGATTTTCCAGTCCCATAATCACAACCACTGGACTCTCCTCAAGAAGCCATTAATAGCATTTACAGAAGGATAAAAGGATATTTACAGAACCAGGCTTTCCCTAGGAAATGAAGTAGCCTTTTTTGACTCACAGTGTAAAAGAAATCAATGAGAATGAGTTGGCCAGCAATATTAACCATATGTTAGACAAAGAAAAAAGAAGTAGAGGGATGGTTTAAATCACTGCCATATTCAGTGAATGGCAAGGGCCTTTTCCAGCCCCTCACAGCCTCAGTTCATTCATAGTTTCTAATTCAAATACAGCCCTTTTAAAACCTTAAAAGGGTACAAAAAGCTATTCAAAGCACCGTTCTTGTCCAATATAATTTCTCAGCTGACAGCTGAAATAAACAAACAGAAAACATTTATGGATTTTGTTAAATGCAAGTTGCATTTACATACTATTTCCTATCCTCGCTACTATTTGTACAGGGGGATGTTATACTTCTTTTTTAGATAAAGCTAAGAAAGATTAATTGACATGCCTCTCTCTAGTCGGTGTGTCACATAACTAGAAAATGATGGAGCTGAACGTCAATTCCAGGTTTGGAAATCAATGGTTTTACCAGAGTATCACGATGCATCCTAGGATAATTAAAAATAAATGAATAAAAATATATATCTCAAGTCAGTAATTGATTTTTCTTCTTTATGGCCCTATCAGTCCAAATATATCTGTGTCATTACAGCATCAGTTAAGAACAGCTGATTGTTTCTTTCTGAGCTAGGAATGCCTCACTTTCATAGACATCAACATTTCTGCTCATAAACCTACCACCTAAAAACCATCACTCTTTCACAGACACAATGCAAGGACTTTTTGTTAAGCATCCTTCTCAGATCATCACTCTACCACACTGCCTTGTCATTGGTTACTGGCCAAGTTATAGGGAGGAAAATACACTGCTTCCTACTTTAAAGTTCTATTTTACTGCTCTTTAAGCTTCAGGATATGTCTTCATTGCAGGATGCAGCCACCTCCCTTATCGATGCCTATTTGAATTTTTGACATTGATCTAAAATGGAAGCTTAAGTGACTGTCCCATATTAGCAAGACATGTAACCGAGATTTTGAGAGTTATCTGCCTAGTTCTCAGGAGCTTCCAAATACTGGCACATCGAAAGAAAGCTTGTGTGAGAAATACATGTCACCAAACTTCATAATGGCTCACACCAAGGCAGAGCGTCATTTTAGCAAGACGCAAAGAACCTGAAGATGAAGTTGAGTTAGGTGCAGAGCAACTGCCAGGCAACATGGCATGTTCATCGCTTAAACACTCCATTTCATTCCAAGGTACCAAAGCGATAATAGACTTTATTCTAATTGGATTGTCTGCAATGAGCCAATTTAAGTGCTAAATGCTGCGAATTATTCAGCCTGACATAGCAATGCACTGATGTGAGCTGCTGTAGGGCAGGAGGTTTGTGGAAAGTGTGACTTCCTGAGGCATAATGAGGAGCTGAGATTCTAACCTGGCAGACCTCCACAGCACAGATTCATATTGTCTCAACAGCTGCGGGGGACCCAAAAAGCATTTGCTGCCACCTTGACCCAAAATGTATCTGCCACCAGCCAGGTATTCCAGCCCCCACATCGCTGGGCCAGACATGTCAAAGGCTTACTGGGAGAACAACTCAGAACACCAGGAAAAATTATGCATAAGAGTGAACATCATTCTCCATCGCTTTGGTTCCATTATTTTGACATTTTCAGAATGTTATTATGTTTAAAATTAAAGGCACTGCTAGAGTCTAGAATTTCACAGTGATTAAAACCTTGAGATATGGAATGGAAATGGACTTACCACATTAACCACAGTTAACTGACCCCAAGGCGTTATTTAATAGTCCTATACCTCAGCTTCTTCATTTTTAAAATGGACATGATAATAGTGTCTATATATCACATAACTATTATGAAAATTAAATCCAAATAGTGATTTTGGACATGTATGGAGCCCAATGCAAATTAGAGACTAAAAATGTATGTTTAAAATGTACAGAGAAACATAATGATAATAATGTATACATATAACTTTTCTTTCAAAACAGATTTAAAGAGAAGTAATGAAACAAGCATCTATGGAATTCCATCTGTAACCTAAATTATCACCATCTCATATTAGAGTATATATAAAAAGGTGCCTGATTTGAAAGTTGAGATTTTATTTACAGTACATTTCAGTCATGGATTCACTTCTAGAAATCATTCGTTAAAAACATGGAGGAGGTCAAAATAGATGGTCTCTTGGGTGCCATCTACGACTAAAATTAGGATTTTCACATTTAACTTATAACTATGATAATCTTGTTACTAAAATAACTTTCAATACTGCCCTATTTCTAAATTGAACTGTATTTTCAGCACATATTATGACTCTCTAATATAAAGCCAAATAAAAAGTCTAGAAAGCTATGAAAACTTTTATTTATAAATGCCAACAAAGAAAAATAGAGAACCAGCTTTTAATGGCGTAAGAAGAAAATGTTTCTTTCGTCTCCTGACTAAAAAGTAAATTAAAATTTCTCCTGTGTCAAATGCAAATGATTCCCTTTGGGCTGAGGGATTAAAGTGCCATAATATTCATGTCTGACTTAACAGTGCTGTGTATATTTTCTATTCATAAGAATTAACAACAGTTGAATAGTTTACTTGACGACTTCTCTCTTATACATCCAGACACAATTCAAGAACGAGCTGCAATTATGTGTGCTGTTCAAGTAGGAGTTATAAATGCAACCCAGGCTGTCTTATGTCAGTGTCACTATTTGTGATTTCCTGTATTATCTGGGTCAGGTATTTGACTTTAAATCAAGTGATAATATGATGCTTTGTACTCTAATAACACCATGTAAGAATCAGTACTTTTGTTGAAAAATTAATTTCCATTTACATAGAATATCTGAAATATAATCAGACACTTCCTGAACTTAAGTGGGAGAGATGGGGACAGACATGTTCCTGGAAGGCCTTACTCAGCAAAGGCTCAAACTACAGCTTCTGAAGAAGGATTCACAAACTTTATTGCACTAATCTTCAGAAACAGGTGAAGGAACAATAAGATGATGATAAATAAGATATATTCTGCAGCTACGTTTATAGAACACCACCGTCCTCCAAACTGAAGTCTTCTCTTGCTAAAAATGGTATAGAAACACAAATACTTTCACAGTAATCAAGATTTCAGCACAACTCCCCCGCCACCACCACTACCACGACCATACTCAAGCCAAGAGGAGAGAAGTGAGAGACATCCTGGAATACTCAGAAAACAAATAGGCAAAGTGGTTGAGAAAGATCTTGCTTAGAACATGTTGGAAGGAGGAGGAATGCAAGATTGCCAAGAGACATTTATCTTGAAATGATTTTTAAAATTTGATCACATAATTATTTTGCAACTTAAAATAGATTCTCATTTTACAAGAGTCAAATAAGACACTATGTTTGCTGAAACAAATACAACCTTATAAAGCCTGTATGTTCCCTGCCCATTTCCTCCTCCTCTTCAAAGAAGAGGGCATGACTTGCTAGGTTAATGTACATCTTTCCAGTTCTCTTTCTATAACTGACTTCTATCCTGAGGTATCATACCTGCTCTTTGGGGTCAACCTTTTACCTCCTTGGTAATGAGCTAGGAAGAAAATGGAGCTAATGAAACCAGGCAGATATTTCACTCTAAAAAGGAAAAACTGTTATTTCAGAACAAAATCTTTATTCATAAAGACAAAAACTGTTCTGACTGACTTATGAAGTATACTTTCAGATGCTTAAACTTGGACCAGGAAAACCAGGGGATGGCAAATATCCCCCTCTTACACTGCTGTCTTCATAGCATGAAAGACACATAGACAGTGATGACTACCAGATGGCAAGGAGCTGCCAAATGCGGCTGACAGTCCCCAGCACATTTCTCTAAAATTGAGCAGGAGGCAGAAATCTAAAGTCCCCAGAGGACACTGATTTAACATGAGTCTTAAAAGTAAAAGGCCCATCTCCAAGAACATCAATGAACTTTATATCTTATGCCAGCAGCCATCATGGAATCACAAAGAAATGTTATGTCAAGTAACATTAACCATTTCCAATACAGGAACAGTAGGTCAAGGAAGTCAATAAAATAAACCAGCAGAATCTTTATCTTGACCTTCATTGCATTTTGTCAATTACAGGACAATCTGCCTAAAGTCCTGATCCACCCGAGAGGACCAGCACCAGAAGAGCCTCCATGAGAAAAAAGGAAACTCCGTGAATCAATGTCTCCATTTGGATGAGAAATAAACCAGAGTTTATTCAAGGTGATCACATTGTGAAATACACTTGATTAGACTGAAAAAGGGAAGAGGATGGGGTAGTTTCCTTTTTGTTATAACAAAGACACAAAAGAAAACTCTTTAGCAAATCTGTACTAATCTCTGAGAGCTGAGCTCTAAAGACCATGCCTCTCAGTTTACATGGCTTTGAAAAATCATACATTCCCACTGGTGAGAAGAAAGCAGCAGAAAGAATTAAAAGCTGAGAAGTATTCCCTAAGAAGTTAGTAACATAATGGAATATACTCACTTGAGGTTACATGAACAAGGTAACAATGATCCAGCCAAGGGTGCTGACTTATTGAGAAATATGCTATAAATAAGTTAAAAAAAAAAAAAAAAAAAAAAAAAAAAAAAGCCCAGACAACTGGATATCTCTTCTTGAAGATTACAAAAGCAAGACTGTTAAAAAAAAAAAAAAAAAAAAACACTCACATAGAAATACAAAACCTAGAAGACTCTTAGCAACTACAAAAGTCACAGACCCCTAGGGATGGCTACCACCTCATTAGCGTACTTTTATGAGTTGGAAAAAGGTGATCCCCTCTGCTCTGGGATGCAGCCACCATTTGCCCTTGGCCAGTGCTCTTAAACAGTGAACATCTTGCCCAGCTGTCCATTGCAGCCCTTTGCATGTACAAGTTCATCTTACTTTCAGCATGAGAAAAGCCAGTAAAGAGAAGAGAAATTGGAAGAAAAAGAAGTATTTTTAAAAAGTGCAAAAAACTTAAAAAGTGTAAACAACTTAAAACCTAACCATTAAGCTATAACTTGCTTCAAATCCATGCAGTCCTGTTTCCTCCCAGTAAACCCAAATATTCTTATCAAAACAGTCTTAAAATAATTCTTGTCTCTGCATAATTTAAATGCTTTAGAAGAAACCCCTAACCACATGGAGAATAAAGAAATGCCAACCTCCCAATCTTAGCTCCCAATTGACAAGAATAAGGGGAATTAAATATCAAAACTATGCAGATTATTCAAGCATATCAAACAAAAAAGCAAAAGATAAAAAAAAAAAAAACATAAAAGTTGTGGGAAAGACTGCCAATCGTCTGTGCACAAGAATCAATCATAATGAAAAATTCCGATAGATTTTTTTATTTGCTTTTTTTTTTTTTTGGTACATTAAAGAGCAATTGAGACACACTTAAATGAAAATTTGCAGTCTGAGTTCAGTAAGCAAAGCTTAATACTAAATGATGCTGAGACACTATGGAATTCAAATTCATAAATAACATTTAAATTTAAAATGGAACCAAGAAAACACACTCTCCATTACATAAATTCCTATCTTTTCAGTGGACTATTTCTCACCTAAATGAAAAAAGGTTTTACTATTTTGACTTGGTTTTAGCAGTGCTGAGTGGCCATAACTACATTTAAATGAGAGTTATTGCTAAAGTAGGAGTATTTCTAAAGCTGATTCTATATTGTTACATATTTTCTAAGAATATTCTTAGAAGCAAATCCTGTGAGGCTGCAAAAATACACCAAAAAAAAAATAGTAAGCTGGAAGATAAGATCCTGACAACTTGCTCCTGATGCCACTCATAGAGAGAAAAAAAATTCTATTATGTTAGATGGACTTCAAAGGAAGCATTCTGTCAATTTAAATAGAGTAAATTGAGGGTGTAAATCATCACAGTGAAAACACACAAATTTACCAGCAGAGAAGGAAATACAAATTTAAACAACTTTTAAGTCGTACTTCCCAGCTATTAAAATACAAAGAAACTATAAAACTCAATTTTGGTGGAGCTCTGGATAAACAGGTACATACTGCCTAGCAATGAAACCAACTTCAATCTTTCCAAACAATCTAGCAGTCTTAATAGCTGTTCAAAAGCAGTAATTTAAAATAAATAACTTAGGGGCAAAAAAATTTATACCAAGAAATATGATATTTCATTATAAAGTAATGAAATTGAAAACAACCCAATGCTTCAAAATAAGAGAACAATCATACAAACCATGACATACCAGCACAGTATATAACGATATTTATGCAAGCAATATGCACACACATCCCTATTAAAAATAAATCTGTTGACAATGTTAATAGAGAGGAATATATTTAAGTATATTTATTTAATCAACAAAAAAAATGCAATTAAATATATTTATATAGTACATATAAACAACAGAATCAAAGGTAAGTCCAATTGGACTAATGATCCAAATGTCAGTAAAAATGAGATACAGAGACAGAGTTATGGAATTAGCATTTAATGTGCACACACTTTTTATCCTTGTGTTAACAAATATTAATTGTACTTCTGTATCTCAAGTGCTAAACTAGATGTCTGAAATATAGTAGAAAGAAACAAAATTGCAGGTGCTGACCTCATGGAGTTCCCAAAGCCTCTGCTCCCACCCTTGTGTCTTTAAACAAACAAAAAAAAAATTAAATATTTTAAGTGTAGAAAGAGTTTCAAAGAAGGAAGAAAAGGTTGTCATGGGGGACAGAGAGAAATCTAACCTAGTGTGAAGATGGGGGGAGTGTGCTGCTTTCCTGAAGAGAAATATGAAGACAAGCTATTATCTAGGTAGAGGAAGGCAGCCACAGGAGCAGAAGAAACAGCATGTGCTAGAGAAAGGTAAGAAAGAAGTCTTCTGTGGCTGGAACACAGAGAACAGCGGATGAATAGAGTAAAGGATTAAATCATGCGAGGATCCTTGAGAATCAGCAAAGATTCAGTCCTTTCTCCTAAATACCAAGGAAAGGCACTGAAAGTTTTAAGCAAAGCGGTGACTCAACAGGGTTTGCTCGTTTTCTTGGTTCCACTGCAGGTACGTTGGAGCTTAGGTGGAAAAAGCAAGTGGAGAACAACTACCCCAGAAGCAAGACTTTACGTTGTTAAAAGGCAAAAGGAAAGGCACAGAGTGATCTCAGTGGGGACTTCACAGGCAAAGTCTGCTCCACGGGCTGTAAGAACAACTGTATGCTACAGTTCTTAAACACAGTTAAGAAAACACAATAACCACAGCTAGAAAAGTAAGAAACAGAAATACTTTTGAATAGCCAATTTCCAGAAGGGGAAATCTAATAATTAAAGATATAAAATGAGGGGTGGCTCCATAGCGTAGTGTTTAGCACGTCTGCTTTACACACAGAAGATCCTGGGTTCACGCCCTAGGTAGAGCCACGGACCATACCCTGGGTGCGCTGGGCCCTGGGTGAGCCGGGCCCCCTCAATGTGCCCTGTGTGCCCAGCCGCAGGTGTGCCTGGCCCCAGGTGTGCCCGGCCCCAGGTGTGCCAGGCCCCAGGTGAGCCAGGCCCCAGGTGCAGGCCACGAGCATGTGGGAGGAGATATCCCGCCTTCAAATCCAGTTCTTAAGGGGAAATGGCAACATTCATAGGTAAGGGGTGGGGAGCGGGGGACAGGGGAGGACTAAAGAGGGGAAAAAATTTAAAAAAATAAAAATAAAGATATAAAATGATATTCAACCTCACTAGCAATAGAGAAAGGCAAAATCAAAGAGTTAGAGTTAAATTATCCAACAATTCACCAAAAATTCAATAAACCCAGTTTTGGATGTACAGATGGATGGACGGATGGAAGGATGAATGGATACATACACATATCTTTACATATAGAGATTAAGGCAACGAGTTATAGACAACCAAGGTGTCTTTCTCTGTGAGAATAAATGGAATGGGATCGATGGATGCATGGAATTCCATATAGCAACTGAAAGCAATTAATGCAATGTACATAAAACAATGTGAATAGACTTTCAAAGATGGCACTGATTAAAAATAGATAACAGGATGAAATCTATAGCACAAAAACATTCAGGTGAATTAAAAACATTAATAGAGAAGATTTTTGGAGAAAAAAAAAATGAAGTCAGAGAGAAGTAATGAAGATAAACCATGAGAGGTCTCTTTACAAATCAAGGGTTATAATATACCAGGAAGTATGTGATATTTTCTGAATCATACACCAGAATTTTTATAATAAAGTTTCTAAATGATTTTGAAACAAACTGTTTATCAGTAATAAACACCTCCCCTCACTCAATATTTTATTATATTAAAATACCATGGCAGCAATATTAGCAACTATATTTTTCTAACAAGTCTTATCAATTCTAGCTTATTTTTAAAATGATTTTGCCACCTTTCACATTTAAACTGCACTGTCCTAAAGACTAAAAACCTGAGTTGGCAGAGATTTACATTAGCTAGCCGAAAAGGGTAGACTTAGCCTGCGAGAACAGTTCCTTTATCCTCCCAGAAATATTTACGTAACTTGTACCATTAGCTTGACCTCTTATAACAGGAAATCTGGAATTCTTGGTAACTGATCTTTGAATTTTCTACTCAAGAGCTGCCACTGAGCATGTGGGCCCCAACATGGTCAAGAAAGTATCAAAATATTGGCCAAGGAATAAGGCCAAAAATAGCCTTGCTATTAAAAGTACTTGGTTGTCAAAAGGGGTAGGAAAACCCATTTCATTTCTACTCTTTGAAACACAGAAGCCTTTTTAGTCTTACTAAGAAAAGATGGAATTATTTAGTTAAAGGGCAAGATAATGAAGGAACCCCAGGAAACTTCGCTTGGAATAGGCTGAGCAGTGCTTCAGACCCTTCCCCCACATCAGCTTCTGTGTAATGTCCAACTAATTCAAGGATTTGAGACCCTATGTGTAAGCACAGCCCCGAAATGATTTAAGTCTGCAATCACAGTAACATAACTAAAGTTCTTACTTTTAATGTCAGTATTATTCATTTTTATGTACATTGGTGGTAACTTCTGCCACACCAACAGATTCTCATTATGTCTGCTTAAGCACATAAAATCAAATTAATTCATGTTTGCTTTCTTCCTATCTGCCCTTAATTCCTACAGAGAAGAAACACAGAAGCAGAAGGTTCCAGATTTTATTACTATGCTGAGTCACTAAATTATACGAGATTGACCTGCTGATCCTAAATTACTCAAAACGCTAACCAAAATGTACATGTAGAACTAGGGTCAAATGCAGCCAGTGACCTCCCAACACACACACACACACACACACACACACAGAGTAAACATTGATTCAAACCTGTACCTTGGTTCTTGCTCAAAACTTAGAAAGGAAACAGGTTTTTCAGCTTTTCTACAATTAGGAAAAAAGTTCCACTGACAGTCTGATTTCAGATAAAATCAGAGCAACTCAAGATTTTCCTGAGTAGACGGTGATCATCTGTGTCCTCTTAATCACAGGTGCTTTTATCTGCACTTTGCTTATGGTTCTACGGTTATATTCCTGGTGTTGAAATAACCTTCCAAACCAGAAATATAAATTCCTAGAATAAAAAATTTCTTCTGTACCTTCCTTCAGCATAGGGTATTGCCCATAAAAGGACCTTCCAATAGAGATACTCTCATTCGAAGATTACAAATTTCATCTTCACGTGACTGATGAAAGCAGCCTGCAGAGCAGTGGTGAAAAGAATCAGGAGGGTACAGCTGGTCTCCACTAGGAAGACTGATCGATGAGAGATGTCTTCCATGAGAAGGAGAGAGATGACAAGCCTGTGATCCAGAATTAAACCACTGGGTTTTTAAATAATCTTAGATTTGAGAGTCACCCTTAAGATTTTCTTAGTAACAGTACAAACCAGTTATATTGTAAAACACATATTTATTATGAAACACCGTCAATGTGAAAAAGGAGGGAAACTAGGAAAGGAGGACTAGTAGCATACTGTAACAGAAATGTTACCTCAAATACACAACCGCTCAAGAAAATGCTTTATAATTTCAAATTTTGTGTGCTTTAAGTTGTCCAAATCAAAAGTGTAATAATTTCATTTAATAGTTCTATTAATTCCATTTTCTATTAAAGAAGAAAGATGGACCTCTTTCCTATAGAGAAAACCGAAACTCTCTCTAAATGTTTTAGCTAGGAGCTACAGTAGTCAGATACAATTTTTAAAACATAATTCAAATATGTTAGATATCTACTATATAAATACAGTCCCAGGTCTTAAACTGTTTTCTTCAAATATGACTTCACTTTGTCCATGGTAAAATGAACATGTCCAACTGATTACACCTGCAACTTTGGAGAGATATGAAAACCTAAAAATAAGACTAAATACATTCCTGGCTCTCTGAAATTAAACACATTAATGAAAACCATTAATATTTACACAATTCTTTCTGAAGAGCATATTTTCTCTAAACCCAAAGGACCTTCCTGGAGACAATGAATGTGAAGTGAGTGTTAAAATATTAAATATGTTCCATTTCTTCCAGGGAGGAAGTATTTGGAAAGTCAAATGGGCAGAGATAAAGAGAGAAGAAACTCTGGCCTTGCTTTAATTTTTACTGACTCAGTTGAAAGATTTCTAGTATTACCACTGTTTATTCCACCATAACAAGATTGAAAATAAACAAAGTTGGGCAAATATCTGAACCTGCTTGATGTGATTTCAAATATTCTTTCTTGAATGTATAGATCTTTCATTGAGATACAACCAAAACTCTGAAGACCTTCTGGGAGACGCATTTAAAACACTTTTGAATCCTGGTGATTTGTGTTAAGTGCGTAATAAACAAACGGACGCACAAATAAACCATGCCAAGAACTGTGAAAAAGACCACCTACACCCTGAGAAGGTGAAAGTTCAATCCAGGGAATAAAGTTTGGAAGGGAAAGAACCCTGCAGATTGGATAAATAGTGTCAAAGACAGAAGAGGACATAATCCTGAAAGAATTACCCAGACATTAGATGTAAAGACATCAGCAGATTCTAATTTGACTCCTGGGAAGTGCACGGCAAAACCATTAACAGAAGAGGAAATGAATCTTGGAGCCCTGGATTCACCACACTCTGGTCGTAAGATCACAAACAAGCCTTCTATACCTCTCTAACCTCAGTTTACCTCCATTGAAGTATACGTGCCCTGCCTAGTCCTCAAGGAATAACATATATGTGAGCATAATATAAACTACATGGGTCAGTGCAGTCGGAATATCAGAATAACCTAATTATTATATCTGGTTTTCAATTATTTATAGTGTAGCAATCTTTTGAGCAGGAAAGAACCTGTTCCTTTAAAAAAAGCAGTTCCTTTGAGGTTTTCTACATGTTGATAAAAGCTCTTCTTTCATCAAAGTGTGGAAAAGACAAAAAGTAAAATTTTCTACTCATCTACAACTTTGCTTTCGAGTACCAAAAAGAAAGTTTTTCTGATTCATATGAAAGATCACTTGACACTCTGGTAATATTTAACAATTTACTTTCCTGGGATAAAAACCCAGTATAAAAGTACTGGGTTAATTTTTGTCAACTGGAAAAAATACATATATGTGAACAGCCTATACCAATTGTACTCATATATATTTATATTTCATGACTTTTATGGACTGGATTTACACCTTTTAAAACCACCTAGGGGATGGCTTTTTAAAAAGACTCCATCAAATTCTGAGTAGCAATTTAAATGCAGTGAAAAAATCCAGCTGTATGCTTGGGGATTACGTAAGAGTTAAAAAGCTGACCACAAAACTAGGTAGACATGAACGGGAAGCCTGTGGGCATCTAACAAGAAGGTTTTAAATCTTGTAAAAGAGGTAGTCTATAGTGACGCTGCAAACAGTAAAATACTGTATCACACTCACTCTCAAAGGATGCTAGGAGGCTGGTTCAGCATTACCCACATTTGCTCAGGACTGTAGGGAGATGGTTAGTCAAATGACAAAAAAAAAAAAAAAAAGAAACCACGGCAGTGGAAACCACTGGCCCTGCTTTAGAAGCAGAAAACAGAAGGTGTTTGCACTTCTTTCTCTTGGCACAGAGGTTTTCCTTTTCATGAGACTTTCACAGTCTCTTGAGTCTTGAGAAAAAAAAAAGCAGTTCCTTCTGGATGGAGACTTAGAATCACAGCAGGGCCCAGTTTCAAGTGGTGGGTACTGGCAAGCCTGAAGCGGATGAAGGGCCCCACAGCTGCACTTGGGTGTTGAAAACGAGGAAGAACAGGATGAGGTTATGCCAGAGCGGAGGCACAGAACAGCACAGGCTGGGTCTGTTCTGGGTATGGAAAAAAATATACAAAGCTCATCAAATTCCCTCATCCCTAGCTGGAGAAACTGAACACCCAGATGTGAAAAAGACTATTTACAGAAGCATCTCTTCCTGCCAATACCTGAATGACATCCATCTTTCTGGCTGACAAGTTTAAGTGGATCCAGAAATGTGAGTAGAACAGACACATATAAAAAGGAAAGGGGTGGGGAGAGCCTTCAGATTTTAATGACATACTTCCTGTTAATAAAATATAAATATAATTGAGTAAGTGCAAGACCACCACATGACCCACCTAGAAGGGCCTGGTCTTAATTTGTTAAAATAACAGAAAATATACATTTGTATAATTCAATGTGACTTGCTGATTTGCATTAATAAAAATGTTATCTTTGGCCTGCAATTATTGTTAACTGGGTTTCCTTTAAGGAGCCTATATCCACTACAGTATTATATGCACAGTACCATCAGAGCAGCAAATGCAAAAGAGTACAGTGGGGAAGGGCTAAGGAGATAAATTACATTCAGATGGAAGGACTAGGAAAAACATCAGGACGGAGGTAACCTCTGTGATTGCTGGGGAAAATGCATGTTCATGGCTGAGGGCAGGAAATACCAGATGAAGAAAAAAACACAGAGAGAAGCAGGGAGGTGGGGCATGGCACGGTTTGTTTGAGGGATCTGGGATAAGCCATCAGCTTAGTCACAATGAAAGGTACTCAGAAAATTGTGGAGGGTTATAAACTCTAAGGAGTTTGGCAGATGTGGTATGTGTATATGCTATTGACACACATTCAACCCCAATTATGCGGCCAAGAAAAGCAGCTCTTTCTGGTAGGAAAGAAAAGCTAAGAGCAGGGGCAATTCTGCTAATTACTCAGGTGGTTAAGCCCCTTATTATATCCACAGGGTATAAAGCAACTTCCACCGGAACTAGGGTTTATGTCTACTTTGTTCACCGATACCTTCAATAATGCTGGATATGTATTACATGCTCAGTAAAATATTTCCTGATTGATTAGGAAGAAAACTCTACTGGGAGAGAGGGGTGAGGAAGAAAGTTAATGAGTACTGGGTGCTCACTATGTGTTAAGACATGGCTTGGTCCTTAGCTAGCTTGGTCCTTAGAAATTTATGATGTGATTGCTTCCATATTTTACAACTCACATCTTTCTCTCTCTGAAATCAGGACAGATCTTAGAATTGATGGTATCTTTAGCAAAATGTGACCATTTCTTCCTCAGTGGTACATAAAAAAATGGTAAGTTTACAAATAACTGTGAAGCCACACAGTATAATTCATAATAGATTTGGAGAAATAAAAATACTGGTAATCTCAAGATATAGATGATGGAAACTAGGGCTCCATGAATTTGCTCCCCTGGACTCAGATGCACCTGTCTCCAGGCACATGCTCCTATGGTCCATGCTACGGAGCTCCACAGTATTAAAAACCAAAGTATGGAACCTTCTCTCTGTATGGTCTCCCTCCTAATCCTTATCTCAGAGGCAGGTAGCAAGATTCTCTAAGGCCACCTTGACAGCCATGTCAGTCCTCTTCAGTGCCAATCAGCCCTGGAGACAGAGAAAAGAGTGGCTCTCCCTCAACCTCCAGGGCAGGTTAACTGGTCTGCATGTGGAACACAGCATGGAAGGAGAGATAAGGACAATACATACGGGATCATCCAATCTGTGTATACTTAATGTTTCAGTCTCTCCATACCAAGCCAGTAGGAAATACAGTACCTTCTGATCCAAGCTGCTCTTTACTGTGATGTTTCACTACAAGATAAAAATCTTCATTGAGAGGAAAAAAAGGCATAAAAATAGGCAATCATAACTGTGAGGTAATATTATTTTTAAATGTCACTTTTATTAAATAGATTCATTTTGCTTTTTTAATGATGCAAATATCTAGCAATGATATTAATGCTGAAAAATAAAGAAAGACATTCTACAAAAAGTGGATCATGAATTTGTCTAAAATATGATGGTTCAGACCCCAGGAACAGGTGGTCACCCTAGGAGAGCAGTTGGCAAATTGGCTTATTTCAGAGGCAGTGTGAAAAGGTTCTATGCCTCCTGGATTAAAGACTCTGGGATGCTATTAACACTTATTCCAGTATCAATGGACAGTGCAAAAGGAAACCACTTTTCTGTGGGTCAAAGGACCTCCAGGTGAAATTGAGGAGCATATAAATTGTGCACATATCATGCAGCTTTCTCTTCTGATTTATGACTTCCAAGGGAGCTAAAACACTACTATAAAAGTTTTTCTTATTTCTTTCTAATTCTATCTGACCTCAATGTGTATCACCCAGAGTGAGCAATTGATACCATTTTCTTACCATCGGCAGTCCAGTGATTAAGAACAGACAGCCATCCAATAACCTTGTGCCCAACAAAACTCAAAAATAGAGGTAGCTTTCTACTTATGAATCCAATCTTCAAGCTCATTGTCCTATAAAAACACATTTTTAAAAAACCATCTAGCATCATCACTCTGTGTAGTTTTATCTGTACCAAAAACTGCAAACATAAACCAACATGGTAGCAAAATGTAAGAGAAAGTCCCACAAAATGTGAACAATACATACAGATAAATTTACTGGTTTCTAGGTTTAACGATATTTAAATGCAGATTACTATGATCTCTGAGATCCACATTCATTCACCTGCTTGCTTTCTTTTTCTACAAAGCACCACCGCCTTTATCAGTAGATAAGACCGCTCAGCTTCGGGGAGTACATAATATGGGTCAAGCCCCCAACTAAGAATTTTCTATACTCATTTCCATTGACCTTCACAGCACCTATATGAGAAAATTACTGTTAGCATCCCCCCAGATTAAAGCTGAGTTGACAGAGGCTTGGCGAGGTCAGATCCCTTGCCTGAGGCCACAATGGGTCCACAACGTAGACCTGGCCAGTCCAACTCCAAAATGGTTATTCTATACTGTCACCTTCCTCCCTTTTTAAACTATAGGACATGAATATAGTAACAACTGCCTAAAATAATGTGTTCTGAGTTCCCAGGAACTCTCCCCTCTAACCTGTCTGAGAGTTCTTACCACCTCAACAATCCTGCCACCAATTTTTGAGTAGAAAATGAATTTATAAGCTGTAAACACAAATTTAACTCATGTAACCCTGCATTAATGGGCCCCGATTGTCTTAGCACTGGAGAAAAGGCAGCTTGGGAGCCGCATTGCAATATATTTGAAAAGGAGCAGTTTCAGGCACTCCTGCTGAGACAGACGAATGACAGAACACACCTTGCATCAGGGGACAGGACTAACAGTGTTATCGCCAACTCTGTAGGTGTGCATCAATTTACAGACTTCTAACAGATCCACAGATGTGTCTGTGACAGAAAGAGCAAGGCTTTAATTGAGAGATTGGGGAAGGGAGGATGAATAGCACAGCGATAATGGTAGAAGTCATTTATTCTTCTAATTAAATTCTCAGATTGGTGGGAGTAGCCTATTAAAAATACAAAACAAACCAAATGGGATATGTGAATTCTAGAGGGTAGCGTCAGAATTATTTTTTAACGATGATACAGATAAAGGGAAAACATTACAACTTTGTGCTATTTCCTTACTGCCTCCATCTTTGGGTTTTGGTCATCATGATACCATGTCATCTGACACTTGTAATTTGAGCTGATGCACTCAACAAGAATATTTGTGTTTAAAACTGTGTTAGAAAATTACATTTCTTTAAAAAGGTATTTATAGAGCAATTTGTTTGCAAAGTGCTGTCCAGTTATTTTTTTTTAAGTAATTCTTAACAACAACCATGTAAAGTAGGTCATAGTTTTTATCCCTTATGCCTCCTCTTTCAAAAGGAGGGTACCAAAAAGGTTAAGTGATTTTCCTGGGGTTGCACACAAAATTGTTAGCAGAACATAAAATGCTACTACAGCTGTTAAATCTCAAATAGTGACCTCATCCCAATGGTTCTCATTCTTCTTTCAGCTCCATTCCAAAACTTCCTGGAATCTTTGTCTTAATGAATACATACCGATTCCTCAGCCTTCCTCCAAACCTGCAGACTTATGATCCAGGAAACAGGTACTGAATACCTACTCATGTAACAGGCATTACCCAGATGAGTCTGCAGGGGATCTAGTTTGGGACCCACTACTGGTGGGTCTTTTGGAAAGCTCACCCCACTCTCCCACAAGCAGTTTAGAACAGACAGCATTGTTATAACGAGGTTGAGACATCACCAAAGCAGAAACTGCTCTCTCTGAAGGAGGAGGCTTTAACAAATCATTTGAAATCACTTTCCATTCACAGCTTTACACCGTGTTCACTCTCAAGACAACTGCGTCAGGTATTTTGGTCTTTCTCCTGAAATATTTTCCCTTGGGTTCCCTTTACCCCAAAATAGCAGCAATTCCATTTCAGCATTCATTCCACAACCACCTTCTACTTGTCATTCTTGTTCCCTGCTAGAATTATTCACCCATTCCATGTGCAGCCAGCACACCATGACCAGAACTAACTACCATTTATGGAGAGCATACAAAGTTCCTAGGAACAAGGCAAAGTGAGTAACTTGTGTGACTTCATTTAATCTATCCTGAGAGAGATGTCTCCACCTCACATATCTAAGAAAGTTTTAAGGGACGGAGCAAGTTGCCCAGGGACACACTAAGTCCCAGAACCCAGGTTCAAGCTACATTCATCAAACCCCAGAATCGACAGAATCATTTTCTCCATTTTTGTTGCTGTTTTATAAATTCTCTTTTGGCTCTTTATTCCCCTGTATTTAATCACTTCAGTAACAAATGAACCATCAAGAAACAGCCCTCTTTGTATTTAAAGCCCTTCTACATATGGTTTGGCCAATGACAAAAGAGAATCCACTGCAAAACCATACAGTGAGGAGGGGCAATGCCTGGGAAAAACAATGCAATGCAACATGTAGCAACTATTTCCACTGCCAAATCAGAAAAGCTAGGTTTAAATAGGAACACAGATGATGTAAATGTAACAAATAACAGCACCTACTCCAACAGGTACTAGCCTGGACTACTTGAAGCATAACTTGTAGAGATAAAACCGGAGAAACAAAGATTTTAACTCAGAACAAGATACAGAGAAATAGAGGAAGCATAAAGGCAAACAATGAGTAAGTGCACTTCTGTGCAATATTTGAAAATATGTAGGCTTCAAGACTTTCTCCCTTCCCGAAACCCCATGTCATGTCAATAAAATGTGAACTTGTAGGATTAAAAGAACAGAAAATGATGTAGATTATGCAATCATCCATATAAAAAACCTAAATAATTAAAATCATATGATCATATAAATGGCCATAGAAAAAGCATTTGACAAAATCCAATATTCATTCACGATAAAAACTCTCAGGAACTTAGAAGTAGAGAATAATTACATCAATGTGATATATTTTTTTAAAAGCATCTGTAAAAGTATCTATAAAAAAATTACAGCTAACATACTTTCTGAATGTGTTCCCTCTAAGATTGGTAAACAAAACAAGGATGTCTCACCACTCTTATTCAGCACAGTACTGAAAGTTCTCGTCCCTAAAATAAGGCATGTAAAAGAAGTAAAGGCATAAAGGGGGGGAAAAAAGAAGAAATAAAACTATCTAAAACTATATATGTCTGCAAACATGATTGTCCAGATAGACAATTCCAAGGATCTACAAAAGAAAACTTCCTGGAACTATTGAGTGAGTTCAATAAGGTGGCAATATGAAAGACCCGCACACAAAAATAAATCATACTTCTATACTCTAACAATGAAGAAACAAAAATGATACCATTTACAATTATTCCAAAGAAAAAGAAACCTTTGGTATACACTAAAAAAAAAAAAAAAAAAAAACATGCACAAATCAAAAGTCTGGATAGTGAAAAATCCAGTGATGCTGGAAGAAATCAAAGAAGACCTAAATGAATGGAGATACGCTGTGTTCACGGACTGTGGGACACAGCATAGTGAAAACTTCAGTTCGCCACAACCTGATCTATAGTGTTAATGAAATACCCATAAAAATCCCAGCAAAGATTTTGTAGACATAGACAAGCTTATTGTAAAATTTATACTGAAAGGTGCAGACCTAGTATAGCTAGAACAATCTTGACAAAGAAGAATAAAGAATCGCTCTGCTTGATATTAAGACTTACTATATAGTCACAGTAATCAAGACAGTGTGGTCTTTGTGGAGGGATACACTTATAAATCAATGGAACAGAAAAGAGAAACCAGAAATAGATCACTCAAATATGTGCAACTCTTTCTAATGAAGACTTAAAAGTAATGATGGAAGGATACCTTTTCAACAAATGGTGCTGGAGTAACCAGACTTCCACAAGCAAGAAAAAACCCATCAAATATATATATATATATATATATATATATATATATATATATATATATATAAACTAACTCAAAATGGATCATGGACATAAATGTAAAATATAAAACTCTAAAACTTTTAAGAAAAATCATAGGTGAAAATCCTTGGGATCTAGGACGAAAGGAGTTCTTAAATTTGAAACCAATAGCATGATCCCTAAAGAAAAGCTGAAAATTGGAGGTAATCAAAATTAAAAACTTTTCTTTGTGAAAGACTATATGAAAAGAATAAAAAGATAAGTTACAGACTGGGGAAAAACACCTGCAAACCAAAAATTTGACCAAGGACTAGTATTTAGTATATATAAAGAACTATCAAAATTCAAAAGTAAAAGGAAAAAAGTCCAATTAGAAGAGAAAATGGCCAAAAACCATGAAAAGATATTGTACTAAAGAGAATATAAAGATGGAAAATAAGCATGAAAAGGTGATTAACATCATTAGCCATCAGGGAAATACAAAAACCACAATGAGATTAACACTACAAACCTATTGGAATAGGTAAAATAAAAAACAGTGACAAAAGAAAAACTGGCAAGGCCAAAGATAAACTGGATCACTCATACAATGCTGCAAATGTAAAATAGTACAGCCACCCTGGAAAGCCATTCTCCAGTTTCTTATAAAAGGATACAGGAAACTGCCATACAACCCAGCAACTGCAATCTTGGACATTTAACCTAGAGAAATAAAAACTTAGGTTCACACAAAGACCTGTACATAAATTTTCACAGTAGCTATATTTGTAATAGCCAAAAACTGGAATCAGCCCAGATGTCCTCCAACAGGTAAAAGGTTAAACTGTGGAACATCCATACCTTGGAATACTATTGAGCAGTAAAAAGAGATAAAATTGATACATGCAACGATTTAAATAATCATCCCAAATTACTCTGATGTAAAATGCCAATCCCTAAAGATTACATACTATATGATTATATTTATATAACATTTTTGAAGTGACAACATTGTTAGAAATAAAGGGTAGATTAGGAGCTTCTAGGAATTGGAAGTGGAGTTGAGAGAGGTGAATGTGGTCATAAAGGGAATCATAAGGCATCATTATGGTGTTGGAATTGGTCACTTTCTTGACTGCTGGTAGATACAAGGGCCTACAGAGGTGATAAAACTGTATAGAATTTAACACACACACACACACACACACACACAAATAAGTAAAATAAGTAAATTAACCTCAAGAAAGCTAAGACCAATGAACTGTATCAAGGTGTATCCTATAATATATTATAGTTGTATTAAATGCTACCATGGGGGAAACTGGGCAAAGAGATTACTCTGTGTTATTTTGTACAACTGCACATGAATCTAAAATCTCAATTAAAAAGTTTAAGTTAAAAAAAAATGTAGACAGCTGACCAGGACAAAGAAAATTTTGAATGGTAGAGACCCTGAAATGTAAATCACTTTCAAATTTATCAAAGTCAAGCCCAAAGCAGTGTTTTGAAATGCAAGGAAGCCTTTCTAAGGTGAAAGATCACCTCCCAATACAATGCCTTCTAAATTGAGATTTTGATAGAACACACTGAATAGTGAGTAGTAGCAGAACTCAGAACCAACTCTTGCTTATCTGCAGCAACAGGATAAAAGTACTGCATAAAAACTAAATCGCATCACTAAATTCCAAACTTCATTATCATCAATTGTTTCAGCCCTTACTCACAATAAAACTTTGCCTTAAACTGCTACCACAGAAGCCCAAAAAACAGATATTTAGAAACATAAAACTTGACTTCCTAAAATAAAATGCATTCCTGGTGATATTTTCAAAGTCAAAATGTGGCCTTTTCTGTCTTAAGATATGCGGATAATTGCTTCTCAGTTTATAAGGTCAAAATCCTACGCATTTATATGCACGACATGTGATTTTACAAGCTGGGAGACCTGGAGCAAATCATTAGCTGAACTGTAAACTTAATCGCTGGCAAGATAGGCCATCAGATCAAAGGAAGAGTAAAAGGACAGAGAGAAAAGCATGTAACTATCTACAAAGATTCTACACTGTTTTGCTAAGTAGAAAGCATAGATGGCTTACAGGAAAGGATGTAAGCTTCACCTCTTTGTGGTCCTCTAAAAGTACAGTCCAAGAACTAACCCAGGTCAGTCACTGGATTAGAACTCCTTGGCTTCTGCCAGACCTACTAAATCAGAGTAATGATAAAAAGAGAAACACTGTGCACCAGATATCAAGTGACTTTATACACAGGAAGTTTCAGAACCCCTGTTAAAGTAAATACATGCTTACAATTTATTTCAATCTTCATCATATAGAGCAGTCTGGAAACATTTTGAGCTACTATAACTGAGGAGTGCAGTAGGGGTGGCTGTGCCACTGGTCTCTAGTGGGTAGACACCACAGAGATGCTGCCAACAGACAGCACACAGAGATGCTGCCAACAGACAGCACAACAGACCCCACAGTAAAGAATTATTGGGCTCAAATGTCAGTCATACTGAGGCTGAAACTCCCTGTCAGAGAATACTTTCATCAGGTTTAACAAGAGAAATGCACACATATTATAAAAAATATGCAACAAACTCAGTAACTCGGAGCTACTAAGTGGAGGTGACCTCCAAGGACACAGATAGTTCTTACTCCCTTAACCATTTGAAATCTGATTCATTCCAAGGAAGAAGATTCTCTCCATGATCATCATGCTTTAAAAGCATTAATTTCAGAGCCACAATGTTTAGGTCAGAATCCTAGTTATGCCACTTAATATCTGGGTGATACTAACATAATTACCTTTGGTCAGTCTCACTTTATTATCTGTAAAGGGGAATTCATGACTTCTATTCACTCTAAGAGCTGTTAGTAAAATAAAAATAAATAAGATATGGCTGTCTCAAAGACTCGGCATAGATCCCAGACAATAAATGTGCTTTATTATTGTAAACAAACTCTCACCCTTTCTCACAACCATATTTTTATTTCTCAGCTGCCTGCAAAGTGAAGCACTTCAGAGTTTACATCTTTTTCAGGTTAAGTTTCATTACTCTTTCAACTAGTTTCCTCTCTAGCACTAGATAAGAGCTGGCCATTTCTAATTGGTCTGTAAATTTTGTGTCAGTTGCTTTCTCTGTGGATAATCCAAACAGCATCTTTATCAGCCATTTAATTCACTTCACTAGTATTCTCATATGAGACGAACTTCGTTAATAAAGAAACCAACCACCTTCTGCTATTATCTAAGTAGTAGCTCACGAGACAGACACAGAAGAAATGTTCGGCAGATATATTCTTTAAGAGTTGTTTATATAGACAAAAAAATGTTTCCTTTGGCCCCTAACCACACAAACTAGATGCCTCAGCTCGGGAATCAAAATCTGGTCAACAAATATTCACTGTACACCTCTCATAGCCTGGCTGTGCTGGGCACTAAGAACAAAACATTAAGCATACATGTATGGCTCCTTCTAAGTTTAGAAGGAAATATTTGTACTTAAAGATGCCAAAATGCCGCAGGGTGACTACCCAGAACTCTGGTCAAAATGGTGGAATAGAAACAATATCAAATGTCAACTGCAATCAAAAATAAATAATAAATATATAAATAAATAAACAAGCAAACAAACCATTACCAAAAACCAAACAAAACACTCTTGGGTAACTAATCAGATGAAGGAGAACATTTCTATTAAAGGAAATATTATCCTATCTTCAAATGGAATTTGCGGTGGGCTTCCAACCAAAGAGGCAGCTGAACTATAGTAGTTAAGAACTCAAACACTGAATGGCTCTTCCACCTACAACTGATATAACCTATGCATGCTGTTCAGAATGTTAAGAAGACATAAAGCAGTACCTACCTTGTGGGGTTCTTATAAAAATTCAACTAGTTATTACAGACAATGCTGTTGAACAGTACCTGGTGCTCAAGTAATACTGTTAGTGTTCTCATTAGCAAAGGAATATGAATTTTACAACCTTGAGTCTTGTAGTTCTTGATTCTTCGACATGTCTACCATAACATCTTGCAGCAGCTTGCAGACATACTTGCTTTCTCAAAATATGCTACCTCTTAAAACCCTGATAAGTTCTTAAATTTTCCGCACTCAGAGCACTCCAATTAGAACTTCCTCCTCTGTCGCACAGGGCTGCCAGCAGCATTCATCTGCACCTCATCAGCAGTTGCTGATAATGACATACCACCTATCAAGATAACAGTCTAAATGCAATAACATCTGTTACATCTGTGTCAGAAACTGGAAATGGAAGCTTTGAACACATCAACTTTGAGTTTTATTCCATATTATGCCTTCTCTTTAGTTTTTAGACAGCCTAGATCCTTAAGACCATTCTCTTATTAAAAACTGAACAAAGTGTCCCTAACGTATTATTTCATTAATCCATACATATGGATACTGATGATCAACTTAGAGGGGTTGAGGTACCTACCTCAGCATTACAATCATAAAGTATGGCTCAAAATGCAGTCTCTACTACTCTAACTTTAGCTGGATGGACTGGAGAATGTTCCTTAAGCTGAGATATACTATCACATTTATAAAATGAAGATAAGAATACTAACTGCTCGACAAAGCTATTGAGAAGACAGAATGAAAATCTTTCTTAAAAAAAAAAAAGCATAGTGCCTAGCACACTGTCAGCACTCAGAAAGACAAAGCTATTATTATTATTTTCATAGTGATAGCTTGGAAATTATTTTTTAAATCCACTATATTTATTTATACTGAAAAAGAATTATCAGTGTGTGTTTAACAACCTGGTAAAATCAGATAACCGTTCTTTGAAAAGTGCTAACTTCCAGAAGGATGACACTTGTTTGGTGAACATCTTCCATTGACTATCTTCTTTAAAGTGAGATACCTAATGTCTTCCCATAACAAGTTAAAGGGTCAAAAATGTAGCAGTAAGGACCTCATATATAATGGATTATGAATCACACTGGCACGTACTAGAACCACCTCTTTAAAAATCTAGATGATAGGCCTTTTCTACGTAAAAAGATAACCTTTTCCGGTTATCTTTACTGTTCTCAGTCACTCCGTGTGCTTTCCAGAGGGTGTCCATATAAAAACATTTCTTGATCTAGAACTTTATTCTCTGGATCATGTATCTATTCACCATCATTAGGCAATCACCAGGTTGACTCACCAAAACATGAATAAGACTGAAAGAATTATTTTAAGTCTGCAGAGCTGTGTTTCCACTATAAGACTAAAAGTGAATGATGTGCACATAGAACCTCCATATGGCCTCATATCATTTAGAGAATTCAGAAAAATGTCTCTCAGGACATAGATCTGAGTTAGCTGAGATCAAATGCAGAGTAGGATGGAGGATGAGAAAGGTCACCGTGGTATTAAATTTTAAAATTTCTGAACAGATAAAACAGACAGCTGAAACCAATAGTTCCTACCCATAAAAACATGAATTTTCAAGAACAAATATGGTGATATTAAACTGGCCAAAGTTTGTGACTGTACATTACTAACTATAAAACTAAAAGCTACCATTTTATACTGATTTGACAGTTTAAACACTATTTGCAGAACATTCCTTGCTTTCTTTCACACTGATATAGCACTGTATTCTGTCAGAAATTCAATGGCTGAAATAGGACTCAGGTTGGGTTTAAACTTAAAAAGCAAATTGTATTAGCAAACACCCTTTCTGAAGTTTAAGAGTGCAAGAAGGAGACTTGATTTCGACCCTCTGCATGTTTAGAACAAAAGGGATGGAGCATAATAACATAGCTATTTCAAGGAATGCCTGTAATTTCATTGTTGCAAAAGCTGCCAGATGTCTTAGCTCAAAGACTACAGAGCTATTGAGTTAGGGCTTGAAAAGAAAATAGACAAAATCTGACAATGAAAAGGCCAAAAAAAAAAAACAAAGAACAAAGAGAAAAAAAAACTCAAATATTTCTATCACCCATCACCTTGTGTGGGAAAATACTGGACTCAGTTAAACCAAAAGACCAAGACAGGTATTCATTCACAGAAAAGGGAGATGAGGAGAATCAAAGCATAAAAATGACAACATCCTTTGCTAAATTGTTCCTGTAGTTAAATCTGACAATGTAGTTAACCTTAAATATCAACCTATGGATTATTTTCCATCCAATAAATACCTTAAGGATTATAATTGAGTTTCAAATCTGACCTTCAGACTGCAAAATGAATCATGCTCTGCTACTAGAAAGAATGCAACAGCTGTCCCCATGTACCCTGAAGAAAAGCTTAAGTGGGAAAAACTGAAAATATCTTTCTTCAAAAAGTATGAGAATAGTTATGTACAAAAATCTCATGATTTGGCGGCCCCCTGACAGAACACTTGCTAAAATGATTCCGTGTGTTTCACAGAGAATCTTCTACATTCTTCAGTTTCTCTGACATTGATTCTTGACATGTTTGCAGGTATGGCTCTGTATTCTATGTCTGTGTTTTTAATTAGATCCAGATTATGAATATGGGCCTGCTTCAGAAGCAACAAGGAAATAAGCTAAATATTAGAATAACAAAAATATACACTAAATCACATCTGCAGTACATTATGAAAATAGTTTAGCAGGGCATGATTGATTTCTGGGGCAAAGTATGAAGCCATCCACCTAAGAATCATCCATTTATTAGAGGATTCCATTTTAAGACAATATTAATTAACGTTAAGTAACCTATATGTGTATACCTAACAATTCAAACATATACATCAGAAATAATAACAGCCTTTATTACAATGAATGTAAAAATATTCATAGAAGGAACAGAGCAACATTACAATCACTAAGTTTTCACATTGTTGATTATACAAATATTACACTATTGTGTTAAATTTAACTTTCCTAATCAAGTTAAACATAATAGGGATACGTACAAATGACTCCTGAATCAGCTGGGAAGGATCTCACTAGCCAAATCTGGAATAATCAGCTTGAACATCAAAGTAACAATAGTAATAGATTATAATCTACTGAATAAACCAAGACTACCTGAGACCTAATGATAAACAAAAATGAGTGAATAAATACATAATTAGGAGAGAAAAGAAAGTATTTCCAGTACAATGCTGACCAATGCAGAGAAATAAAGGTAAAGGAATCAGAGTTTTTTAGAAAGTCACCACTTGGCAACTGTCATGATAACGTCAACAATTATCAAGAGATGTTAAAACCAGTGGGTAAAGGTTTGGCAAAAAGAGCATACTTAAGAAGATGCAAAGTATCATCCAACAAATCACTTATTAATAACAACTCAAGAAAATAGTAGTTTTACAGTTGAGCAATCTAGTAGATTTCGCCAAACATCAAAGGCTTCTTGATATGGGGCACTGAGAAGAGCACAACATTACCTATAATTATTCTTCCCAAAAATGAATGACCTAAATCAAATCATAAGAAAATATTAGCAAAATCTAATTTGACGAACAGTCTGGGGGGAAAAAAACCCCACCCTATACTCCTTAACATGCCAATTTCATAAAATGCAAAGACAGACTAAGGAAATAAAGGTGACTACTAAAAGCACATGAGAACTAAATGCAATGTGTGATCTTGGATGGAAGAGAAAACCGCCATCGAGGATCAAATAGTGGAATATTAATATGAATGTGGATTCATACACTTTATATACTTTATGGTTGTCATGTTAGAAAACACTCTTTTTCCTAGGATACAGACAGTGAAATATTTATAAGTAATGGAGCATAATGTTCAAAACTGTATAAAATAAATAAACGCGGATAGAAAAAACTGATTGCAAAATTGGTCAATCTGGATCAAAGGTACACAGATGGTTTTCTACTATTCTTTCAACTTTTTTTGAAGTGTGAAATTATATAAAATTACAAAGATAACCAAAAATATTTTTTAAAGTGTAGAGAAAGACATGAATAATTTATTCTGTCCTGAAACACACATTTGAGTAGCTTTTATCTCTCTCACTCTGTTTGGTTTTCTTTCTTTCTTTCTTTTTTTTTTTTTTAACACATCTCCCTTATTTGATATTACCTCAATCCGTTTTAGTATTTTCCAAAACATTCTGATTGAATCTATAACATTGCCCCTATGAAAAAATTAGATTTTGAGTAAACTTCCTCCAATAGCTATGCATTTCCAGTAATCTGACCTCAGCGATATTTAGATAAGTGGTGTATTCATTTTTGTTAAGAGTAAAACACATATGCAAAGATACTCAGAGGTCTTCTTTTTTGCCCTAAATAAATATGGATGATTTAACTGTCAGCTCTTTTTTTGTTTTTTCCCCCCTTTTTTTCAAGTACTGAAAGCCATCATCTATAATTAAAGCTTGGTAATATATGGTTTAGAATTTGCAAAACAATAGTAGCCCAACCATATAATGCGGTTACTGCTCAAAGCCACCACACAGCAAACAAAAGGTTAAATAGCAGTTTACATGCAAAGTTTCAAGAATTTCATTAACTGGTAAATAAATTTCCCTTCTGGTTATGTTTTCATTTTTTCCTAGCCATACAAAATCTAAATGCACTTCAAGATTGGGGACAGGTTTGTAAATAGTGCATCGGGAAATCTCTAAGTAAGAAAATCTTCGAAGTTTTGCTGTACTCTTTATCCCTAGCATGTGTTTTCACTGTGTCTAGAGGTCTTGTTAAAATTGGTTTAATGGCTCTTGGTTAGGGATAAGAAATGACTGCCAGGGGTTTAGAAATCACAGCAGAGTGTCATACTGTAGATTTGTTTTCAGCTTTCTTTCCTCTCCACAAAAATGACTGAATTTGTTTTATCCAACTGAAATGAGTATTTAATGAAGACACTTGATGTTATAGTTATTTATACTTTAAAAACAGTATTTACAGACAATATTTAAGTGGAAGACAATCAGAAAAATGGAACCATGGAGGTTTTTCCTCTTATTAGCATAGCACACAAGATGCTTCATTGCTTTGCTTGATCGCGCATGAACACTGAGCACTGTTTGACTTCATTCCTAATCAAAACTTCACTTAAAAAAAAAAAGTCCAGTCCTCATGCCGATCAATTTTGCAACAGCAAAAAAATGCCACAGCACTCAGTCTGTGAAGCAAACATGTAATCAATTGTTTACACTCAATTAAGCAGAAAATAAAACCCTTCTATTTGGAAGAAGATTGTCTATAAAACACAAATCTGAAAAACAGAAAATGGAAAGGCTAGTTAATGTAGCTCAAAATGGTCTTGGGTCATAACTAACTAGAAAGTATTTCCCCAGCAACACGTCTTATGTCCAATAACCCTTCCCTTCAGCTGCCCAATTACTAGATTCAAGTGGTTTACCTTTCCCTCTTTGACTTTTGTGGATCCTAACAGCTACAAGTGGGCTCTCACAGGCATATAGGACAAGACGGAGGACAACCAACATCAGCTATCAATGACCTTGAACACTATCCTACTTACTCCAGGTTATCCATCTTTGCAATGGTTTCCTTATGATTTCAAAACAAAATATTCAATAAAACAAACAAAAGTACCATTCCCCATAAAAGGCATTGAAAATATATAAAGTAAATAAACTATTAGGTAGCCATGTCCCAGTAGGACAGTGTTCTAACTGCTTTAAATCTACCGTTTATGCCCCATCTCTCTATGAATGGGTCTCAAGATTCAGACTCAAGGAAATGGTATAAAGATGATCCAATATGGTTGTTGATCCAAGTTGTTCAATTCAACATTGCCATTGATGAAATGGACAGTTTGATCTGATACCTACCTCAACTGCGGAGACTTATTGCAGGAGGGTGAGAGAATAACAAGAAATTAGGGTAATAAGACTACACACATAAGAGTTCCTGCATAAATTAATGCAAATGTGCACATACAGAAAAAGAAACTAGAAAAGAACATTCTAATCATGGCTAGCTCTTGGTAGTAAAAAGAAGGGACAATCATTTTTGCTTCTTAAGGTTTCCATGTGTTTTCCAAATATTCTACAGTAGGGGAAAAAAAAAGAAGCCTACACAGGTGTTTCCTGAAACAGAACGGCAGAGTGGAGATTTACAGTTTACAGGCAGGACTCAGAACAAATTTTGCATAGTGTCTGGTTCTAAGCAAAACTGTCAGTTTGCACTGTTATATGATGTGAAATTTACAAATTGGTTGAAAAGACAACAAAAACCCCACCTCTCCACTTCATCTACTTGTATTTTTATAAAAGAACATGGCTTTCAAATTGGCAGAGTAAAATAAATGACATTTTGCTCTAGCCTACAATGAAAGTAAACACCACATGTCAAGATTATTTACCAACTACAAATCCAGGACAGATCTGTAAGAGGCTCTGGGCATAAGAACAGGTATTCTGATTAAACCTGAAGCATCCCACTTTCCCAAGCTTTAACTGTGTTTTTCCTCTGGAGTTTTCCTTTGCTAGGGCATTTTAAATCTGTCAAGAATCAAATTTGAGGATCACTCCCTAAGAGTTTGCTAGAAATGGCACGTTGAAACCTTGAAGCACCATGTAGCCTTATAGAAACACCTGCTTTTTCAAATCAAAAGAGACCAGGACCTTTGAAGATATAAAGTTCATGCCTTTAAAAGAAATTACAATATTTCCAAGAAAAAAATTCAAATTATTTTTCAAAATGCATTGATATTCCTCACTTCTTCAAACATATCAAGGTATTGCCAGCCCTAAGGCCTTTAGGTAAATTGTTCCCTCTACCAGAGACAACAGCCCACTTCATCAACCAAGAAAAACCACAAGCCTTCTTACTTTTTCATGGTGCAGTTTAAATGCATTCCTAAACAGGTCTTCTGCAACCTCTATTCTTGATAGATAAACAAGAATGTCTCCGAACTTTCTTTCCTCCATAGGACTGAACACAACTGCTAACCATTTACTGCGTTTGGTTCTTGCTTTTTGCAGTCCTCCAACTAGACTGGACTCTAAGCTCCCTGAGGACAGACTCAGCATCTTCTCATCCAAATTCAACACTCATGACACCTCACTGGCTTGCCATGTGCTTTGATACTAAGCAAATGACACCACCTATAGTTCAATTTCTTAACCAATATTCTGTCTCTGATGGCACTTGAATGTGGTAACATCAATATCAATTAAGCAACTGTACAGGTAAGTTTCAGGAAGAGGGAGTGAGGAAGAAGGCGAGAGGAAAAAAAATGTGAAAATCCAAAAACAATTTATTTTTAGCAGAGGCAAGAGGAGGGAGGGAGCTACAAATGTCCCAAAGATATAACACATTTTTTTACTGTTTTCCTCCATTTTAATCACTAAAAGCTTTTAAGTGAAGACAACAAAAGCTACGGTAGACGAAGGTGGTCAAAAGCACAAGCTTCCAGTTATAAGATAAATAAGTACTAGCGATATAACATAAAAACGATGGTTATAGTTAACACTGCTATATGATATACAGAGAAGTTGTTAAAGAAGCAGTCTGAATAGTTCTCATCACAAGGGAAAAAACATTTCATATCTATATATGCGATAGCGGATGTTGACTAAAGATATCGTAGTAATAACTGTATGATACATGTAAGTCAGATAATTATGCTGTACAACCTAAACTTATATGGTGCTCTTTCTCAGTTACATCTCAATATAACTGGAAAAATGAAATAAATACTGAATCAGAAAAAAAGAATACAACAAGATAAGTACTTCATCCTAAAAAAGTTATTTCAAAATTTATGACATGCATTTTTATATTAGTCTCATTGCTGGCTGTGTTTTATATCCTCTCAAAGATACTGGTTTTTTTGTTTGTTTGTTTGTTTGTTTTTCTCCCCTTGGAATTCTTATTGACTTTTACATATCCCTATAAGTTACCTTAATTCCTTTTCTGGAACAAGGTGAGTTTTGAATTACTAAATGAGAAGGAATGTTCTAACTCAGAGGTATTATTAAAGGACATTCTAGCCAGAAAGATTATTCTGCCTGGAGAAATCATAAAAATATTTCCAGATGATAGGATTTTTGTGCTTTGTAGGACTTGTGGAAAGGGCCGAAGCTTCCCAGATGGAGAACCACAGGGAAGAACAAAGAATAAAAGGGAATATAAGGACCCTCGCTAGTACACAAGTGGTAAAATGCCTGATACATTAACAGAAAAATGTTGAGGTATGGTTTGGTTGGAAGACAGGGTATGCAGTTCAGCATGGAAGTATAATATAATCTTTCTCTTCTTCTTCAAGGTTTTATAGTCTTTACAGTGATAAATAAAATTCTTTTTTAAATCCCCTACAACTTGGTGACCCAGCCTCAAAACCTCTGTCCATATACATTGCAAAGGTATTCGACTGCAGACATCGGCAGGCTTAATGAGAAGTTAGAACACTAGATTTGAAGGTTATAATGTGAGCTCTGCGCTAAGAGGAAGACTAGCATTAGAATGACCATCAGCATCTACTAAAGCTGCCCAGCCAAGATGGCAGAGACCTAGGATGGCAGCAGTGGAAATGGAAACGGTGGGTTAAGTACTGAAAGAGGTTTCCAAGAAGAACCAGAGGAGACTGGTTCATTCATGAAATCAGCAAACACCTCGTGTGTGTCTACTCTCTTTAGGGACATGTGTGATATAAAAATAGACAAAAACAAGTGTTTAGGACTACGTGATGTGAAAAAGGCAAGTGAACAGAGATTCTGACAGAAGTAAACCCAGAGCAGTCTGAATTCAGAGGGCAATGCTCTAAAAATTAGGATGTCAACTGGCATGAGGAATAAGACGTTTATATGTGTAATTCTATAACTTATGCATTTTGACATTCATGGGAGCATGTGGGATTTCTAAACTTTTGTGGAAGAATACAGACAAGTGAAGTGACACAGAGAGCTTAAAAACCCATAGTAACTCATACTCACCATGTCACCAACTCTGGACCAAGCCAGATCACTTCCAAGAAGAATGACTCATCTATCTAATGCAATTAAAAGTAATGCCTTAGTAAATGCATTAATATAACTTCAAAGTATGTCACATCAAAGTAGTATGGTTTGCAGGACATTTTGACTTCCAAAGGGTATAAATATAAACCTATTTAAGAAATCCAGTCCTTCAGGAAGTAAATCCATCTGAGTAAACCATTCAGTTCAAGAAAAATAGCTTTCCGACTAGTCACTAGCATTGTATAAAAACTGCGTGCAGTTGACTGACCCACAATTTATGAGTTACCCAGATGCTCTTTAATTATGTTGCAAAAGGCCAAATGATTTTTCCATTTGGAAAATTGTTCCCAGCTTATGTTCTCAGGAAATGAAAGATTTGGCATGTACTTTATTGAGAAGGAGGGACATTGTCAGTAGTAATACCGTGTAACTGGAAGTTAATCAAACATGAATTCTCATCCCACAAAGCTCTTACCCCCAGCATGAGACTTCATGGGGAAAGCAGCAGTTCTGGTGTTATGTGTGGAGATTGTAGAAGATTTTAAGAATATACTTCATAGATGTAAGTACCATGAAAAGCGATTAAAACTCTTAAATACACATTTATTGCAACATAGTTACAGAAATGTTTAGAAAGAGCCTATACAAAAAAAAATATTTCAGAAAGAAACTCACTAAATACAACCTGAATAATCTACTTTAGTGTTTCTATTCCAACTCCAAATTCTACACTTCTACATGCTTTGTCTACATTTACTTTCATGAGTCCTGTGAGAAAGGTTAATAAAACTCATTATACAAACAAATAATGAAAGAATCTAATACATCAGTTTCTAAATGTGAGTTTTATCACTAAAAACTGGTAAATATTCTTAGTTACACACTTACGAATGAAAAGACTTAACAAAACTAACGTAGACCCAGTGGTTCTCGACAAGGGGCACTTTAAACATACACACACACACATACACACACACACACACACACACACACACACACACACACACACACACTCATCTAGGGACATTTGCAATGTCTGGAAACATTTTTGATTATCATGACTTGGGCAGGGAAATGATACCGGCATCTAGTGGGTAAAAGCTAACAATGACTCTAAACATACTAAAATATACAGGACAGCTCTACACATCAGTGAATTATATGGCCCAAAATGTCAATAGTACCAAGGTTGAAAATCACTATTAAAAAGGAATATAGGTCTCCAAGATTATCAGAGCCAGTGATTTTCCAACTGTGTTCCAAGGTCCTTAAGAGATCCATCAGGAGCATCTAATAAAAAGAAAGCCAAGAGGATAAGGATCTGGACTAAGATTCTCTCTTCACTTCTGTATATTGGGGAAGGGGGCAGGGGGTGGAGGAATGTTGTGTAAGAATATTTGAATGAAATGTTCTGTAACCAAAAATAATAAATCTAGTCAAGTCTAAATTTCCAGGGGGAAAAAAATGGCAACTAGAACTTTCCTTTTAAGAAAGAAGCTATCACTTTTTTTCCTTTTTTTTTTTATTAGTTTGTTCTTTTTATTCCTGAGATTCCACGTGTAAGTGAAATCATATAGTGTTTATCTTTCTCTGTGTGACTTAAATACCTTCTAGATTCATCAAAGCAATATCTTTTTCCACCCCTTCCTTTTGGTCTGTGTGTGTCTTTTAATCTGAAGTGAGTCTTTTGTAGGCAGCTTATGTAGGGGTCCTGTTTTTCTTATCCTTCCAGCCACTCTATCTTTTGGTTGGAGCACTTAATTCTTTTCCATTGCAGGTAGTTATTGATAGTAATGTAGCGGCTTTTACCATCACTAACTTCCTTCCTATTCCTATTCTGTTCATGGACAACTCAAAAAGCTAGAAAAATCTCTTTGTAAAATGGTAAGACAAAGACACAAACGATTTAAGGAAACCAAAAAGGTAACAAACGAGTGAAACAGAGCAAATGAAGACAACAGAGAATGATAGGGAATGTGGCAATAAAAATAGCATGTTCTACCTAGAGGTAAGTGGCTACCCAGTCTAACCTGTTTCAATGAAAGAAACATTGGAAATCTCCTGGTATTGAGACTAAATTCTCTCAGCCCAGCTTCCACCTGCTGGCCACCAGTCTGAATGCTAGTCAACATGTTACTGTGTCCAAAGGACAAATATTTGCAATCACCATCATGTAACTTCCTTCCTTCCTCATCCATATCCCAAGATTCTTGGCTAAACATCATGCAACCACTCCTTGATTCTTTTAGCAATTCCTCATATTACATGGTTTCAGGCATTCTCACCCTGCCATATGGCTGTTTACGAATGCATTTTAAAATAGGAATTATAGCAAAGGTGGGAGGGAAGGAGATAAAACAGTCTAAAAAAATTTACATTTATTAATTTAATTGTTAATTTATCTGCCTCCAGCAACTAGACTTTTAATTGCTTATGAACCACTATTTCCCCAGAACATCAATTATTCTGGTATTTGTAAGCACTCAATAAATATTTGTTTTACAAACGAATTAAAATATCCTTATTACTTAGCCTGATGTGACCATTCTATTAATAGAGCCAGAGAATGTGAAGCTCTTTTTTACACAACAATGCAGTGAAGATGCACAGAAAAGAAACCGTCATCAACCATCGCTGGGTCAATTTTCACGTAAACACCTGACAAACCAAGTCGATGGGATCAACCTCTAATTCAGTCTTCCACATCCTAACAATAAAATGAATTTCAGTGTATTTCACTACAATGTAAAGACTTACAAAAGCACCACGTAAGATTGCATATATAGCCCAAGAAGAAAAAAATACATTTTAAGATACATTAAGAAACCAAAAATATCCAGTCTCACCACTTGTATTCAACACTGCACTAGAGGTTCTAGCCAAAGTAAGAAGGCAAGAAGGAGAAATAAAAGGCATCCAGATTGGAAACAAAGACATAAAACTATCTCAATTCCCAAATGATGTGATCTTATATATAGAAAATCCTACAGAAAACCACCAAAAATCAAATAGAGCTAATAAATTCAGCAGGCTTGCAGTATTCAAAATCAATATACAAAACTCAGAGGTTTTTCTATATACTGGCAATGAAAAATCCAAAAATGAAATAAACAACTTCATTTAAAAGAATATCAAAAGGAATAAAATACGTAGGAATCGATTTTACAAAAGAAGTTCAAGACTTGCACACTGAAAACTACCGACTATCATGGAAAGAAATTAAAGACCTAAATAAATGGAAAGACATGCCATGTTCATGTATCAGGAGACATAAAATTGTGGTAGTATCCAGTCTGAACTGATCCTTAGTACACAGAGATTAAGAGCCTAGAAGCAAACAAAACAAAGCTCTTTCTCTATGTTTTCATTGCCTCATTAATAAACATTCAAGTTTGATCACAGTGTAAAGTAAATAGCCTTGTGGCCTTACAACCCACACTTCCTAATCATTTTTGTAAGAAATTTTTAAAAGTTGGGTTTATTTCTTATCAAAAAAGGAAATGAGGTAAATTCCACAAGGTTTATTCCTAATGTGTTTTAGTTGATTCTTAATAATGACTACTTTTCAGTTTTCATATCCTTAATTAGATTTTAGGTTTTCTTTCCATTATTCTACGGAAACAGTTGAAAAGATCAAGGAATCCTAGTATACACAGGTTAGTGATCTGCTAGCACAGTATGCATCACTAGTTAAATCATATCACTTGATATATCTGTAAACAGTCAAAGTATAATAAAATATCCTGCACTCCAACTCCAAAAGTTGTTGAAGGATTCCATTGCCTTTCACAAACCCAGAGAAATGTCAAGTCACAACCAAATCAGAAATGTAAAACCAAGGAAAACTAGTGTTCACATTTTATATTTCCTAGGCTGATGCAGCAATCAACAATGACAGAAAACCCAAAACGAGAGATAAAAGAATTAGACCCTAATGGCTCACATTAATACCGAAGTCACTGGAGGAGGAAGGCTCTGCAGGGCAGAGGAGTCCATCACTCAGAAGATTTGTCGGGTCTCCCAAAATTAATTTCTTTCCATGTGATGCAGTAAATTCTCCAATATTCATAAAAGGGCCCATCAATAAAACTGAAAATGTTAAGTGTTTCAATGAGTTTCAGTGATAAATGCCAGAACATGAGCAACAATTCTGATACCCGGACACTTCTAGTGAAAATTATCTCATACAGAAAGTCCCAAATTTAACAGAGATCTCAGGAAGTACTTCTCTCACTTAATAAGCCTTGGCTGCATTTCAAATTAAATACTCTATTGTGCAAGGAGCTAATTAGGATTAAACCCAAAGAATGATGGGGACATTTACTGTACTTTCAGCAATTATGCCAGCCCTCTGTACTCAAGAATACAACTTGTTCTTCTTAATTTTGAAAGTTGTCACCACTAACCCAAAAAATTGCACGATACACATGGCTTAATAGGAATTTAAGTATTTTGGAACTAAAGAGATATTTCCTTAAACCAATTAGCATTCATTTTATATTTTCTTCTACTTATTGCCATCATTTTCATTATTTCAGTCCCATTGCATCAGACATTTCTACATATAAACACGTTAAACATCACATGAGTGTGTTTCTGACGTGCAATGCAACAGTTACTGCTTCTTCTACCAAGGCCAACACACAACCACTGTAGTTTATTCTCTTTAGTATATTTTTATTAACCACTCAAATAAGACATGTTTTTGTAAATTGCTTGTTCAGCTTTCCCCCTGCCCCCATCAGGTCTGATGATAAACTACAAAGCAACCAAAACTAGGAACCTGTGTAGCATCTCTGTGGTATACTTATTAACTCCCTGCTGGGGGCCTAAGTATATGTACCCAAGTTTAAAAACACAAAATTAACTTCTGAGGCCTGGGCCAGCATCCTCATAAACCTCTCTATTGCTGAACATTGATGTTCTCAATACTTAGGAATAAATATCCAAACACCAGCTTCTGCACACCCTGCAGGTCCACACTGATCTAAAAATTAAATAAAAGCTGGAAATTGTAGAATTTAAATATGACTTTTCTTCTTTGCAGATTAAATGTAAAATGTTCTTAAACTGGAACCAGGCAGTTGTTATCTAGGAAGTTACACATTAGATACAAATAATTAAAAAGGAATGTAAAGACTGCAGAGGGCAAAGACTCCATAGTCTCTTCCTGATACAAAAATATAGACCTGAATTAAAAGCTATACATCTTAATAGCCAAAGGAGGGGGGAAGCATTCACAAAGAAGAGATGTTTGACACTGTATGAATGAAATCTGGTAGAGAGTTGAAATTTCCATAAATATTTCCATAAATAAGTAGTTAAATACATCATGACAAACTAAAAAAATGTGGAGATATATTTAACAGGAGATACTTGACATAAGGTAGAAATATATGTACTGAAGAAAGCCATAAATTACCATTAGGTGGGGAGGAGGAAGGCAAAGTATAGAAAGGCTTATTATACAGGATAATCACATTCTGTTTAATAAGTATTACCTAGACACATGTTTCCGAACTTGAAATCCTGGATTTGTGCCTAACTTTTAACAGTGGGGGGTAGTACAGTGATAATGTGAGAGAGAGTGGAGGTAGGAATTGAGTGGAAAGAAATACTTTTTACTTTAATTTTTCACTATTACTTTTATTATAAGCCTATTACTTTTATAATAATCTTTTAAATGCCAAACACTAACCTCAAAAGCTTACTAATATAAGCCTCCTCAATTTAATAAATTAATTTGTCATTTACTATTTGGAACCAACACTTTTACTGTTTTTTTTTTTTAATTAAGAAAACTAACACATTTGTGAACTATTTATGTGAAATGCTACTAGAATTGCTATCTGAATGAAAAAACAACAAAACCTGTTTAATTTGTTCCATTATACATACTAAGGGCTGCTTTTTAAAACAAATTTGCATCAAACAAATTTTAGAATTACAGAAACACTGTAAAATTGTACAGTGTCCATATACTTCTCACCCAGCTTCCCTGAATGCTCTCATTTTACACCACCACAGTGCAATGATCTAAACCAGGAAATTAACACTGGCATGACATGACTGAAACTGAGACAGAAATTATTTGAATTCTACCAGGTTTTCTCTGTCCTTTTATAATTCCAGGATCCCATATTGTTTTTAGGTATTTCTTCTTAGCCTCCCCCAGTCTGTGACAGTTTCTCAGTCTTTCCTGGCCTTTTATGATCTTGACAAGAGTCCTGACAATTGGCTGTAGACTGTCCCTCAGTTCAGTGTGTCTGACATCATCCCAGGATTGGAGTGAGGTTATGCATTTTGGGCAAGAATACCACAGAAATGATGTTGTGTTCTTCCTAATTATTGCTTTTAATTGTAAAAATTCCTTTCATTGACATAAGACTATCAAATACTCAAATTTTTAAGCACCATTTGTAATTTTTGCTTGTTTGTTTTTAGAAAAATTGCTTTCAGGCAATCATGATTAAGACTTGAAAAAGTAGGGATGGATTTCAATGACAAGGTTCCCCCACTGCCACCTGTGTCTCACACCTTGTATTCTTCTCAAAGTGGGTCAAGAATGAAGTAAAATCTAGCCTATTCTTATTTCTAAGCTTCTAGAAGGTAGAAGTGAAAAAGAATTCAACCATCTCTACAAGCTTTGTTCCCCAGTTACACCCCTGTAAGAAATGATGGCACTTTAAAAATAGACTAGAAGGACCTTAGCAAAGGCTTCTTGAAGAAAGTCTATAAAGAAGAGAGAGAGAGAGAGAGAGAGAGAGAGAGAAAGAGAGAGAGAGAGAGAGAGAGTGTGTGTGTGCGCGCGCGCGCGTGCGCGCGCGCGTGTGTCGGAGCCACAACTCCAGGCAGACAGACCTCCATTCAATAGATGTCTAAATTGCTAGCTATTCAAGTCCCAAAGTACAAAAAAAGCAAACAGCTCTTTCAGGCCACTAGGTATCTTCATTTTAAAACACTTCCCAGTGTCCTTTTGAAATAAAGATGGGAATTTACTGATTAATCAAATAACTTGTATAATTTACACTAAAAACACGATGATTCCTTAAAAAGAAGATCTTCTCTCTCTCAAAGCCTTTTGCCTTGCAGATGGAATTCAAGTGCTTCTGCCAGTCACCCTCAGGCAGTCCCAGGGCCCGTCTGAAATGGCTCCCCTGAATGGTATCAATGGGAAATACTTCTTCAAGTGTCAGCTGCCAAACCAGAATGCAGCAGAAAGGCTACAGCCTTTATTAACACTCGCTGTTCTAAGCAGGGCTGTGCTTTGACACATGATTTCAACGCACTGAAGAGAGAAGAAGAAAATGAGAAGAAGCATCAAAGGATTTCATCAGAGCTATACCATACACTCTGAATCTCCCTTCTTTAGATAAGGGCAGAGGGAAAGGAGGAGGGAGAATTTTTTGAGGTAACAATTTTCTATTCCTGCTTACCCTGTACTCCAGTTAGAGTCCTCGGATATGTGGGACTTAACAGGTTTGCTCCATTCCTGGCCTGCTTTGTCCTTCAGTTCTACATAAGAGTAAGTCTTTGATGCCAGATTTATTTTACACTGAAATAACACTAATGTAATCAGGCCTTGGAACTCTGTTCCTGGGCCTCAGCCTACAACTCAGCCAAGGGCAGCATGTCTCAACCTCAGCACTACTGAAATTTTGAGCTCAATAATTCTCTGTTGTAGGGAAATGTCCTATGCATTGTAGGGTATTTAGCAACATCCCTGGCCTCTACCCTCTAGATGCCAGTAGCACACTCCTCCACCTCAAGTCTTAACAATAAAAACTGTCTTCAGACCTTACCAAATGTCTCCAAGGGAGCAGCACGACCACCCCTGGTTGAGAACCCATACTGTCCTAGACCAAGTCCTACAAATGTAAAGTGAGTTTGTGACTGAAAAATGAAGAAAAGGGAAAAGTATTATGGGCACATAAGTGAAAAGGGAGGCATTTACCTCTCTAACTCAAAATGCACCCCATCTCTGAAGTACCCACCAATTCAAAATTATCCTGGTACCTTTATATACCCAATCCATCAGCAACACTGAAAACATATTTGCATAAGCTAGATAAAACCCTGAAGAGAAACCCATTGGATGAAACTGTTAAAATTTAAGACAGACCTTAACCTGTAGAGAAATTGGGAGAGCCTGAGGGTGGAAATCTGCAGTGACTCAATCTATTATTTCAGTGCGCATTGTGTTTATACAGCAGTATATGCAAGGGTTATGCATACAAGATAGTAATCCTTTCTTTTTCCCAAAAAAATGTTTTTGGTGACAGAATACCTAGTGCACTTTTATTTTACAGTGGGTAAGATACCCTGATACTTGAGAGCATGAGCTCCCAAAGTTGGTTGAGGGAGTCCAGCAAAGGCCGCTAGGCCAACCCTACATCTCAAAGCATGGAACAGAGAGAAAACAGGGGTAGCGCCTCTTTGTTATATAGCCCAGGGAGAGGAGGGTTGAGTATAGGACAGGTTCAGTGCTATGGGCTCAGGATCCTTGTTCCTGAGACAGAATATGATTCAGAGCTGCTAGGATCCCATAACTGTGTTTTAGAGTTGCTTTTCCCACAGCAAACCATAACAAGAAAAAGAGCTAACATTTATTCTGTGTCAAACACTGTCTGGCATTTGAATCAACAGAAATAATCCCATTCCCTACTAACTACTCTGCTGACATTGTGCAAAAGAGAAGCAACAGGGCAAAAGGAGGCTGAGTCTCTTGCCTCATACCCTGTAGCCATTAAGAATCAGATTCGAGACATAGATCCAGAAAGGCCAACTTAGCATCCTGATCACTTAGCAACTCATCTACATCACCTTCTGAACTGTCATTCATTTTTTTCTCACAAGAAAGTTTATATGTGAAAAATGTCTTCGTGGTAAGTAGACAATGGGGTAGGAAAAACTACCTTCCCCCTCCCACAAAAACATACCCATATTCACACAAAACACTTCATGTGTCACACCTTAACAATTTGTTTGCCTCAAGGAAATATTTTATAACATAAAAATAAATGCCAAATGCAAGCCATAACTCATCCTACAGTATTTTTTCTACCAGCTAAAATTAAGAAATGTTTCAAATGCTCAAAGACAAAAAAAAAAATGACAACACTATCATCACTACTATTATTTAACAGGATTTAATGTTTTGCTATAGTTGATTGGGCTGTTTTAATGTTAAAGATATGGAATGTTATGGGTAAAGCTAAAAATCATCCACCTTGAACTGTTAGACCTGTGTATTCATTTTAGCAGCTGCATGGTCCACCAAGGGATGAATATATCCCATATATTTAGATATTGCCTGGTGACAGTTATTCAGGTTGTAGCTAGTTTTCCCCATCAAAACTGTTATAAACATTCTTGTACATGTCACAGGCTACATGTATAAAGAGTTTCTCTAAACTACAAATGGAATCACCTAATTATAAAGCATAAAACATTAAATTTTACTACATTACTAAACAGCTCCCCCAAATGGTTATATCAATTTACTCCCACTCAATGGCTCTGCTGAAAGAAGGAAAAGCCACATTTTGCAACTCAATTATTTCATTTTTTGACTCATCATTCTGGTGATGGATGGGTCTGATACGCAACCAACTCCTCTGATTTTATAAGGAAGGATCTCTAATGAGGAATATGATTTTGAGGATGGCATTTTCCTTTCCAAATATAGTGGTTTTACCAGGCTGGGTACTTTACTTCTGCCCCAACCTCTGGATTTTTCTGGTAATACATGGATTAAACATGCAGAAGTTTCACATACAAACTAGCCAAGAGTCTGCTTACTTCTCAAGAAAAGCACACTGTGAAGCTTCACTGAGGTAGACAGCTTGAAAAATTCCCCAGGAGAAATTACTGTGACCCTTTTTCTATGTTTCTATGTAAGGTGTGTGTGTGTGTGTGTGTGTGTGAGAGAGAGAGAGAGAGAGAGAGAGAGACAGAGAGACAGAGAGACAGAGAGACAGAGAGACAGAGAGACAGAGAGATGGATGGATGATATCCTTCACAGATGGTCAAGAAAAAAAAAAAAAAAAACGTGGCTACTGCTGAGTGAGGAAGTACAAACCCCGCATGGCAAGTACTGCCTGAATCATCAAACCATCCTCAGAACGAAGTGCGATGGGGCTCAGAGAGAATAAGTAACTTGCCCAAGATCACAAAGCTAGTGAGCTCCAGAGCCAAACACTGGAACAGCGACTCATTCTGCCTCCAGAATCAACACTCTAAGTAAGCATTTCGAACACCAGCTGCACTACAGAGACTACCCTTTGCTACAAGTGCACATTATTTGCCACAGGAAATATATTTATTTCATCCAATCCTCTCTGTAACAAGACATTTTGAAAAGTGTTTCCCTTACTGAGGCTTCAACAGTAAATGGAATATATGAAAAAAGCTCCTTTATCCTAGAATCAGCTGTTTCCACACTGGTTGAATAAAGTAAGGGTGTATTTTCAGCGCTGAGATCTCCAAGCCTAGCTTCTGAAATGTTGGGCCAGACCACTCCACTTTAAAATACAGATCCCTGATTCCTTAATGCCTGCAGCCTTTAAAGTTACACAGCTTTGCTGAGACAGAAAAGAGAAAAGGCAAAAGGGAGAACTATTTATCTCCTTAAAAAGGGAAGGCAAGCAGGAGATGTTGCTTGGGAGCTGCAGTTCCTAGAGGCCTCGGTGATTTCCAGAACTGCTGCCCTGACTACCAAGCCTACCGCAGCCGGAATCAGCAGGAAGTGGGACACAAAATGAATTCTAAAATATGAAGCTAGAGAGAAACAAGCCTTTCTCCTTTTCTCCTGTACAAACTTGTCACTTTTAAGGTAACTAACCTGGAACTGTACAGAACAATTGGGTCCTGGCAGAAGAGACAAAATGTTTTGAATACAACAACAAAACCGTCTTGTTTTCACTGAAGTCACTACAGATTCTGTCAAACAACACATCCCATGATCCAGTTGGGCCCAAAGGATGAAATTTTTCTACTGGAATCAAATTCCTAGTGGACAGACAGCACTTTTATGCTTTTTTAACAGTAAAGGGGAATGTGGTGAAAGCTGAGCATTGGAAGGGACCTTCAAGATACTCCACTTATTATTCTTTCATTCTGAAAATAAGAAAACTGAAGCACAGAGAGACTAACAGTCTTAGAAAACTATTCAGTTTTTCCTAAAACCCATGATTCGAATTTTCATATGTAATTTTATTCCACTGCTGATTTCTAAACAGTGAATTTAAAAATATATATAACTTTCTTAAGTCATATTCATTAACTGAGCTTTTGGGAAATGACCTGATTTATTTCGCTAACAGAACCTTAATATAATCCAGTTATTACTATTACGATTGCCTCTATTTTGACCCACATTTCAATACAACCTTACAGTTCATACGGCACTTTTACAGATTTTATATAATCATCTGACACTCAAAACTAGGAGGTAAGAATCATTCTTCCCACTTCACAATGGAATATTTAGCATCAGCAGAGTGTACTATGCATAAAAACAATTTATATGCATTCCTAACAATAGGAAAGAAAACAATGATATTTATACAATAGTGCATGTACACACATATACACACACACACACACACACACACACACACACATATACACTTTTTCTACAGTGGTGTGAACAATATGCTTGGCATTTTTACTTTACATGTGTTCTTGCTTGGATGATTTTAAATCATAGTATTATATTTTAATTAACTAAGACAATATGTATCATCATTGTTTACTCTTTTTAATGATACTGAAATGTTTTTAGAATTACATGTTTATGTGTTTTTATCTTAAAAGCCCTAATATATACATATCTGAAATAAAAGTAACTGACAGTGCCTCTTGGACACTCCTTGGACACACACATTCCAATCTCCTCTACTAGAAACAATACTAATTTGTATACCAAAGAGAAATAAAATATATGGCCACAAAAATAACATTTACATTTAAGTTCACAGAAGCTTTATATATTCTAGCTTCAAAATGGAAGCAACAAAAATGCCCATCAACAGGAGAAGAGATAAATAAATTGTGGTACCAACATACAGTGGAATAGGACACAGTAAAAAGTGAGAATAAACTATTGGTACATGCCATCTACATAGACAAATTTCCCAAATATGCTGAGAGAAAAATCCAGTCACAGTGAAGTACTGAACATATTTGTGCATTTATAGGAAGACTGAGAACAGACCAAACTTATTGATGGTCGCAGAAATTAGAACAATGGCAGAGTAGTTGACCAGGAAGAAGTGCAACGGAATCCTTATGAGGTGCTGGAAACATTGTCTGCAACCACCTTGGTGGCGGTTACATGGATATCAGCGCTTGCATCATGGAGCTGACCAATGAAAGTGAGTTCACTTTTATGCACATATGTACACTTTCACTTAAAAAAAATACGAATTTGCATAAGTATGCAGTAAGTGGCATATTATTATTGTACTCCCTAACTGCTCTCTCAGACAAGAAACAGGGTGACAAGTCTGTGTTCAGTGAAAGAAAACACTCTGAAAAGGTAGAAAGATCTCTATAATTAATTAAAATATCTCTTCGATCACCTCAGTGTATACAAAGGCTAATAAATAGATACATCTGTGTTTTTATTCAGTAATATTAATAAGTGATATTCTATTAATTAGAATTTCAATCATTAGAAGTCAAAAAAATGGCAGAATAAAAGTTTTATTTAATAGTTATCGATCTATTAGAAAACTATTTTAGTGTCTTTGTAACATTATTCATTCACTTAATAGAGCCTTTCCTATATTATGTCATTTGATTCTTATAATAGCCCTAGAAATATATTATTAACTACATTTTTCTAGGAGATAAGAGTTAAGGCTCAAATGAGTTTAACAGACAGCCCAACAGGTCTTTTGTGAAGTACACAGAGGTTCAACATGGAAACTTTAGAATTGGATAGCGGGGTTTAAATCGTACCCCTGGCAATTACTAGTTATCTATTCTTGGATAAGTAACTTCTTCAAGCCAGAGATCAACAAATTATACTGCCCAGAATACAAATACAACCACACTCATTCATTTGTTTTTTAACTCATGGCTACTTTTGTGTGATACAGCAACAGAGAATAGCTACAACTAAAATCAAGGGGCCATGAAACCTGTATTTACCATCTGGCCCTTTCCAGGGAAGATTTACCAATCTCGGCTCTAAGCTTCATAAAGCACATCTCAGGACTTGTTGAAAAAGGTGTTTATGCAGAAGGCCTGTGCCTGGTGAAGTTCACTCAGCACTGGTGACAACGAGGAGGAGAGGCAGAGAAGAGGATGGAGGTCCCAGTGGCAGGAGGGGCAGAGTAGGAGGGGAGAGTCACAAGGAGCATTTAAGCAGTCACAAACAGCCCCCAGGGCTTCGGAACACACTAGTCAACTTTGGGATAAATACAATAAAGCTCTACTGGCATAATCTAAAAAGTGTGCAGTCACCTGTCTATAAAGCAATTATACATTCTGAGTTTTGACATTTTTTCAATCATGCAGCCAAAATACTAAAATAGGATTTAATGTGTCACAAAGATCTGCCCACAGACCGACCTCAAGATGTTCTTTTTGTTCTGTGCTTCTTGCAAAGGAGAACCCAGGGGTTTGTGCTAGGATACCTCTAAGTCAAAAGAGAAAATTAATTCTGAATTCCATGGAGATACTTCAAAGAAGTGGCTATGTAGAAACATCTGGACACTACTCGTCATGTGACTCAGGCCACTACAGACAGCATCACTGATATATAGCAATGGTGAATGGTCCAATGACAGATACCTCAGAGCAAGAATAAAATTAGCAGCAGGAAAGGCAATAGTGACTAGCAAGTGAAATTTCCTTCCTCCTCATAGTCTGCAAAGCCAAGTGAGGCCACAGAGGAGACCAGATTTGTTTTACTAAAAAAGTTCTCAGAGGTGACCAACCCTAAAGCCAAAGATCCAATAATTTTACTAAAATCTAAAAAAAAAAAAAAATTCTGAGCAAGTCATCAAATAAGACCTTGTTATAAATGTGCATGTTGAATTAAATATGAGGCTATTTCAAGTACAAAGACCCATGCCCAAAGGAATTCAAAATAATAAGAGATCTAGAGAGCCTTCCCCTAGAAACCTCAAAAATTTTAAGAAACCATATTTCACCTTGACCCTGGGTCATTTGCCTTACTCGCGCTTATTAAAACAAACAAAAAAAGCATTCCTTTACAAGCAATTTTCTGTTATAAATTAACCTCAGGGTAAATCTATAAGCCAAATGTACTCAGGTTGCCCATCAAAACCTTCAAATTCAAACTCACAGGAGAAAATTGTAACATAAGGAGAGAGCCTAGAAGTGGGGAGAGAGGGCACTGAAAGCAAAGGGCCCAGGTGGGATGTCCACAGCCTATCAAGGAACAGCAGAGAGGCCAGAGTGTGGGGGGCAGAGTGGTAAAAGTGAAGTCAATGAGATAACCGGGGCAAAATTATAGAAGGCTTTTATTCTAAACTTATGGACTTCGGAATCAATTTTGAGAGAGGCAAGGAGTCACGGGAGCGTTTGTAAGCAGACAAGTGACATAATCTATACTTCACAACCTGATTTTAGGGCCCTTGCACGACGAGACTAGACAGAACACAATCCACTGCACAGAGGTTTTATGCTCAGCGCAGAGTCTGGCACAAAAGCAGGGCTTAAGAGATGTCCCCTCTCTTCTTTACACTTCTTCATGTGGTTACAGGAGAATTTGGGGAACAGGGAAAGGAGGCTTAAATAAACAGGAGGTTTAAGCACAGATCTTGTTAAAGCACAACTACAGGACAGCCACAGAGAAAGGGAACCACACCAGCTTCTGATGCTCTGTGTTGCCTGGAGAAAGGTACTCAGCCCAGAATGGCCCCAAAGCCCCAGACTCCCTGTGGAAGAAAAATCAAGGGCTCAGACGTGACAAGCCATGTCCAGGCGCTAGGCTCAGGTAGAATTCCATGTAGCCCTGGGCTTCCTGAACCTTATAAAGGGTGAGAAGCATCTGTTTGTCCCCAACAACTCTACTTTAAGTTCCTTAGTTGTAGGCCTATGTCCTCTTATCTTTGGTATCCCATCCCAACCTGGCACAGGATGGGTGCTCTGGGGATCCCTAAGGAAGGAGGGAGAGAGAGCTGACGAGAGAGATGGAGAAGTACGGGGTGGAGAGCCCGGATTGTTAGAGAGTTAGATGTTCCCAGGATCCCGCTTCTGCCACTCACCAAAATGAGTGACTTCATTTTACCTCTCTGGAGTAATATTCCCCTATTTTTAATATGAAGATAGGAGTCAGGAAAGGATCAAATGAATAATAGATGGAAAGGGCTTAGTGTACAGCTCATAAGAGCTATGAATTATTAAATTTATGATTATTATAAAACAAAAAGGGGAGTAAGAAGGGAAAGAAAGACTCACAAACTTCTGGTTCTGGAAAGGTCACCAACTTCTGCCCTGCCATATATGCAGAGCCTCTTGACTAACCAGTTACTCAGCAGGGAGCAAATTCCATTCCCTCATTTTGGCTTTTTGCTTCCATCAATTACCCATTCAACCAGTCTTACTTCAGGTACAAAGTCAGCTCAATGGGAGCCGCTGATATGTCTCCATATGCAGTCACTCATTGGCCATGGAGTAGTGCTGCAGGCTGTGGGAGGCAGGGGGTATGAGGCCATGCCAGGCACACAGTAGGGGCACCATCAACACTTGCTGTTGCTGAATTACAGAAACAAGAAAACCATGCTCTTCTCCAGAAGGAACTTCTGGAGCCAGAAGGCCATCTGGTACTGTTCCCTTTCAAATCCTGGCTCAAAGGTTGATGTTCTACTCAGCCAACTAGAATCCTTGGCTCCCCTGTCTAAACCTTCTCTGAACTCGGGCCCTGTCACTCCATGTCTCTCTTCCACACAAACATGAGTTTCTGCTAGGATTAAAGAACAACCAGCTCCAAAGTGGGGAAAAATCTGTACAGTTATAATTTTTACAGAAAGGAGCTATGCTCATATTTCTCCCCCACTCCCAACCAGGTATTCCAAAATGGGGACATGTTCCTCCTTTTTCCTGCTGGTCTTCAGCTACAGTCAAAACCCCACACCAATCTGGGCAGTGGTCTCAGAAGCTTTCCAGTTCCTAACCAACATCAACTTCTGTTTCTTTATGAGGCTAGAATTAAAGAAAATGATCATGGTCAAATGCAAAAAGAAGTGTGTTACTGTAGCTAAATGAAGAGTTTTTCTGTGTGTGTGTGAAGACAAGGAAACGGGAAATGCAGGTTGTTGAAAAGGCAGTACAGAATACACAAAATGATACTCAGTGAAGTAATTGGAGGCAGTGTCCCTAACTAGTGGACAGATCAAAGTTAGACCATCCCTGGATACAGTGGGAATGGAATTTGAATGAATTATCCATACTGCATATAAATAGGCATAGAGAAATTAAGTTCCTTGGTTCTTTTATAAAACTGTCCCACAGAAGCCTTCCCAAAATCCTTATGTTGGCCCATCAAAGAGGTTAAAGATTATACCTAAAAACAAATCAGAGCCCCTATGACTGACAAAGGCAGTCTGTATCAGCACTGACTTAACTCCGCAGACTTGTTAAGGCAATGGCCTACAGCATGGTGATTAGATGTCAGTGCCTTTTGAACATCTGCTGAACCTTGGCATTTCCTAAAAGAGCACAGATAAAGCTAAGCAATAAAACCCCCAGGCTTCCTGTGGCTTCCCTGGCTACATAGCCATCAGAGGAAATAAATTTTATCCTTGGGGCACTGGGCTCAAAAATATAGTACAATGGCAGAGATGCACACACAGAAAGGAAGGAGAACTTGGTCAATGAGAAAGCAAATGGGCTCTGTCTGCTCCTGTAGTGGAAGCAACTTGCTGCCACCTGCCCTGTTGGCATGGGGGGCCCAAGTCCAAAACAGAATTATTTTATTATAATCAGGTAGGAGACCATCTGTATTAGAACAGCACCCTTTCCCCCACCTACTCCACAGGTAAGAATAATAGTCAGGGAATAATACACTGCGAGTACAAACTCAGGTACCAGCTCAAGAATGTCTGAGTTTGAATCGTGACTTCACCACTTACTAGACATGTGCATTGAACTGAGACCTCTAGCACTCAGGACTCTCAGGTAGAAAATGAATACAATAAATAAGTAACAGTACTTTCCTCACGGTACTTTTTAGAGAACTAAGGGAGTGACAGAACAATATAGTTCTCTAACTGGCAGCTGCTGTTATCATTGCTGTGGCAGTTGGCAAGGGTCAAGTTGGGAATAGACACTGAATGACAGCATTCTAATTTGTACTTTCTTGACCCCACGAACACCCTGGCCACACACACAAAGTAACTCCCCAGTCCACCTTTGGACAAAAGCACCATCATGCCCCCTAAGATCAGCAAAAATGGCTCCAGGTCCCTGGACAGCCAGATATCATCAAATGCTTGAGTCTGCAGCACTGGAGAGAGCAAAGCAGAAAATAGTCTCAGAGCAAATGAATGAGGGAATGGCCAAATGAGCCCATATGATAGTGGCATGCTGACACTAAGGATATTTCTAAGACAGCTAAATCTCATAACAGAGCTTCCACAGAACCATTTAAATAGCAAGGTACAGAGGAATACTGTGAACCAATCTAGAAAGAATGAGAAAACAGACACCCCACATTACTATAAGATGGCTCCCATGGTCTACCCTATTTTCTCAGTGTATTCCAAAGCTGTAGCCTCCTCTCAATTTCCAGAGCACAGATGTTGAAGGGAAAACCTTAAAATGCCTGGGTTATTGAATGTTCCAGGTGGCTGGTGAACCAGATTTAAAGGCGGCAATGGTAGCCAGAGGATAATAGCTACAAGGTAAAAAATTAAGAGCTGAAACAAATTCAGTTCACCATGCAAAGCTGAACTTGATAGTTCATTAGAGAAAGATCAAGTGACAAGCAAATGACTTCTAGGTTCTGAATCCCCCTGGGATTTGCCTTAATTCTCCCAGAATCCCTGTGATGCTCAGCTGCTTTGCTTAAAACTGGGCAGCATTAGAAGGTTCAAACCTCCACACCCAGAGACCAGGGGGCAGGAAAAGCACTATCCACTTACGTATTTATCAGACAAAGATGGACATCTTTAGAGATTAGTGTCACAAAACAAAGTCGCTATGTTGCTGTGAAAATAGAATAGCTCTGTCTCTTAGGATACTGAACAAAACAATAGGTGAATAAATAAAGGGGTGAAATGATAGAACAGGTCTTAATTAAGAAGAATGCTATCACCCAGGATAACATTTACTGTGCATTATCGATGACAAGTGCAAGGGGACATTATAGGAATAGTTTGTTTTTGTTCTCATTGTAACTCCCATTAGTAGGTAATTTTGCTATCCTCGTATTACAAATGAGAAGAAGTGGGGATTCCAAGAATTTACCTGACTTGTCTCAAGTTGCATAACTTAGGAGAAGGTAAGATCTGAGATTCAGACCCAGAGCTCTGGTTCCACTGCCATTTTCCTTAATCGGATGAATTTAACCTTGAGTGACTTATTTTGAGTAGGTCCTGATAAGTGAGTTCTGCCGAACACATAAGAAAACTTTGAGGTTCATTTTGGGTAATTATCTTAATCTGCTGAACTACCGCTTTTCAAAAGTGGAAAAAAGATGAATTACATATTAACTCCACACGATAAGTTGGCTTTTCCTTTTACCAGTTTAAAGGACATGTTCAGAATTTTATGGCAACCTGGAAAACCTGCACTCATCCAAGGTGTGCAAAGAGCAGGAAGGAGCAGCCATGTTGCCCAAGGTGACTCCTGAGCCCCACAATGAAAAGCAGGGAGAAGCTGCCTTCCATAGCAAATAAGCGGAGCAGGTAATAGGAACATGGAGGCATCCTGCACCCACCAAAAATTCCTGCTCTGTAGACACTTGTTGCTCCACAGGAATACCTAAGAACCTGAGAAGGCCAGAAATTAATTGTATGCTCCTGGGACCTCCAGTTAAACACACACTCTGATTTGCTCCCAAGGTTTAAATGACTACATTCTCATCAGACATTTTTTCCCTACATATTACCATGAAAATGTTCAAATATACAGCAAAGTTCAAAGAATTTTACAGCCAACATTTATATGCCAACCACCTAAATGCTTTTATTGGCATTACCAGGTCAGGAATACAGGTGAGGCAGATAAAACTCATCCTCACTAAAGGAGGGGCCTGAAGAAAGGTGACTCCACAGTATCAATCCATCATCAACCTATTCCTCAAAGAATGTGAAGTCCTCACCTGTGCCCAGCCCTGAGCACTGGCAACACAATGAGACTGGCTCCTTTTATTAGACAGGCAGTTCCTGAGTCTGCACAAAAAACTCCAGGTCATCCTACTATCTCATCAATCTCACTGCAGAAAAAGGTGCCAGGACTCATACCTTATACCCACAAATTTTACTGACTGCTAAAACTGGAAAGGAGTCAGGGGTCATCCAATGAAATCTCTTCTTATATTTTACACTTGAGGCAATTAAGACCCCAAGAGGTTAAATGTCATGGCCAGGATCATGTATTAGGAGTGAACTTAGAACCTTCCAATTAACCGTCTTGAGTTTTCACAGACACACTATTTTAGCTGATGGCAAAAAGAAACTAAGAAAACAGGAGAAGAATCCCTTGAAATAGATTTTTACAAGCAGGCCTAGAAAACAAAATTCCAGACAAATGAAAGGTAATGACATCTGCCAATCTTCAAGTCTGAGAAACACCCGCAGTACCTATAACCCTCTAATACTAATTAGAGAGACCATTCTTCTAGGTGACAATTATCAGAAAGTTTCAATATGTTTAGTACATGATGACACAACTTCAAAGTATAAGAACATTTCAAACCTCTGCTTGTATCATATCATACTTCTCTGTCCCCATAAGATCTGTGCAATCTAATTTCACAACTGACAATGCATGTCTAAAACAGCAGTGCACCCCATACACGGCAGAAAAATTTAAATAGTGCAATAAAACCCACAGGTATCCACATGTGCTGACTGTCCTACTGTGGCAATGACTGGGGAAGAGTGCCCCAGCCACCAAAGGAACTCCAAACTGACTGAGGATGCTAGCACATGTCCTCCCTCTCCCATCTCTAATTAACACCACTCTAGGCTTCCCTATTAGGCTTGTGAAAACCACTCTGATTGCTCTGGGTTCACCTGGAGCTGAAAATTACTTTGCCAACAGCAGAGAATAATACTTTGTACATAAACAACAATAAAGACAAGGCTCTTTGGTGACCCCTGTGTCATTTTCTTTTATGTCCATCATTTCTCCAAAGCTTTGAAGACAAAAGACAGGACTCCACTAAAAGCCAACTATGGCAAGATAATAAAAGGAAGACAGCATTTTCTGCCCTCAAGGACCTCCTTCTACTACGGTATCTTTGATCGAAGTCGTTGCAGATTTTGTGTTCAGTCCCGAGTTTGACAAAGCTTCAAGGAGCCCCATCTGTGCCAATTTTTTTTTTTTTTTTGACTAAAAAAAAGCTACTCAGTGGATACTCTAGAGAACAACAATTACGGCAAACAATCTGCCTTTGATACCTTATGTCACTGAAAATACCATAATAAAAGCTTGTTTCCTAAAGGACTGTCTTAACAGTGCATATTTTTTTTTTCAAATTAGCAATAAAAAAATGCTTATTGCTATTACTCACCGGTTTGGACAGTTCACCAGAAAAAATCAAACTGAATGAAAAAAGCCAATACGAAAAAGGTTATTTACTGCATGATTCCATTCATATAACATTTTGAAATGACAAAATTTTAGAAATGGAAGACACATTAGTGGTTGCCAGGGATAGAGTTCAGAGGATGGGAGGGAAATATGTATAAAATACAAGGCAAGGAGGGAGCCTTGAGGTATTGGAATTATTCTGTATCTTGGCCCTGGTGGCGAAGGCATGAACCTACACAGGTGACAAAACTGTATATAACTTAATAAGAACACACACAAATGAGTATAAGAAAATTGGAGAAATTTAAAATTGAGTAAGATAGGTGGACTATATTAATGTCAATATCCTGGTTGGGATATTAACGTAATAGTTCTGCAAAGTATCACCACTGGAGGAGTGTCTAGTTAAGCAGGAAAAGTATTCGACTACATGTAAAACATCAGTTGTCTCAAAAGTTTTAATCTTAAAAAAATCAGCTACACGTCTGTGCCCTGGGGAAAAAGCCCCCTCTACCACCACCACCACCACAGCAGGAAAGGAATCAATCAACAGTTTGTGACTGCTGAAAGGACAAACCCAATTGTCAACAAGATGGAATATGATGACTGGGGGATATGTTAAAATTTAGGGAAAGAAAGGATTTCCTTCTCAGTCCAGCACTCTAATCAACTGTCTCAATTTTACATCCTACCTTGGAGGCAGAAATTTTAACTCTCAAATGTACATAGAATGTTTCCTCCTCTGTATCTCAACATCTTTGGGAACATGGCAAAACAACTGCACAAGGTTTTATGCTTCCATGTGCAAACCAGAATCTCTCGGTGTTCTTCCAGAGTTTAGTAAATTTTAAAAGGAAACGAGTTAACAAATAATGTGTTCTATAGATCAAAATTGAGACCATAAAACAAGAGCAGTCACTGGGTTCAGGCCATTAGTTCTACAACTATTAAATATGCTTGGCATTTATCAGCCTTTTCATTCTTAAATCTGCTTGCTTATTTAAAAACAAACAAACAAACAAACAAACAAAAAAGAAAAAACCAAGAATCAGTTCAGGAGCTGACTATCCAAACTCCTCAGGGCCTAGTAGCCATAGCTATGGGTCCGGTGTACACCGTGCTCCCATATGATTTTGTTTAAACAAAGTTTTCCATACCTAAGGGAAGAAAATAAAGGGGAACAGGGGTGTCAGAATAAGTAAGACTTTATTTCATGATGGCTCTGAGTTTTTCTTGCTGTGACAATCTATGATTTTAGATGAAGAGTAATTTAAAATCAGACATGAGTTTGAATCTCAGTTCTGTGATTTAGTAATACTGTGGCATGAGCTATTTAATCATATTCCCAGGGACTCAGATTTCCTCATTCCTAAAAATTATATGGATTACAGAGAGAAAATGTTCTTCAGGTCTTAAACAATGTCCGGAACATAGCAGGAATATAATAAATTAACAATAGTATTCTAATAATAAAGAACTCAAGCATCTTTAAATATTTTAAATCATTACTATTAAAATGTATTTAAAACAGAATTATTTTGAAAAAAGATTACCACTCTTTTTTTTCTCCAGTAAATTAACCTTTATTCCACTTAGTTTTTAAAAGACACCCCCCCTAAACAAGTCATAGAGACACCACCATAAAAATATAAATATTCATTCATGAAATTTTTTGACCCCACTTTCTAATTTTTTCATCACAACTTGCATATGCAAATCATTGAAAGTGATGTTTGCTAAAATAGCAAAAGCAAGGAACAGTGTTTATTAATAAACAATTAGTGAACAGTATATTAAAGGAGCTTTTAATGAACAATTCTATAATATTAGACATAAACATTGTGATTATGATCTTTAAAATTCAATTTATAGTCTCCTCCAATTGCACACAAAGGTATCATAATTAAAGTTGTAGGATATTTTACTTTTACTAGTAAATAAGCATGCCATAATTTCAGCTCCCCCCAAGTGGCATCTCATGACCTGTTTTCAACAGAAGCCATATACAATAATAGTAAGCTTCTTAACTAAAGTATCAATAGAGAGTAAAAAATCATTTACCTCTTCAAAAAAATAATTTACCTCTTCAGAAAAAAAACATGGAACACCTAATAACCTAGGAAAGATAAAAATGTCTTTTTCTGTACTGCACTGAGAAAATAATTGACACATTAAAGTTATTTGGTTTACAACCATGACAACATGATCTTTCTATTATAAACACGGTATTGATTATAAGTTTGTTTTTTACACTAAGTGGTAAATTTGTACTCGTTTTTAAGAATAAAATTGGCAGTAGAAGCACTGCTAAAGTAGAATATCCTTTTAAAAGAAATAAAAGGAGTTGGTAAAATTGTTAATAAAACTGGATTGAAATACATCCACTCATAAAACGATCTCCTCCATCCACTTTCTGAAGTAGCTTCTGATAGTAGTGTGCCACCTATTGTTGCAAAATGAGCTTCCATATTTTGGTTTTCCCATTCAACACCACAGGGAAGCAAAGTGTCCTACTGTCTTTCTAAAGATAATGAGTGTTTATTTTCCTTCGTGTATTCTTGTCACTTCTAATGTCTAAAATACAAATGGACCACAGAGAAAATAACCTTTAAAAAATTTATTACAATCCATTTAAAGCATGCATCAGTTTAACACAGCGGACCTCATATAAGGGTGATTTTGCCCTGAAGCATTTGGCAATGTCTGGAGAAATTCAGTTGTCAGGACTGAGGTGTGGGGTTACTGGCTTCTCGAGTGTAGAGGCCAGGGATGCTGCTAAACATTCTATACTACACAGGACAGCCCCTCAAAACAAAGAATTATCTAGTTCCAATGTCAACACTGTTGAGGTTCAGATGGCCAGGTTTAACTAAAATCAGTATCATTTCTTCCTATGGAAAAAGAAAGCTATGTTTCATTGCAGAAAAAAATAAAGAAATGAGTTCACAAACCCAACATTCAACAGCAATATAGTAATTAAAAGTGGAATAAAAATGTTAGGAACTACATCAATCTTCCTAAGACTATGAAGTCTTATGAAGATACCAGTAACAGCACCAATTAGCAACTTATAACTCAACCACTTAGAAAAAATTAAAGCAAATGTTTCCCACATAGTCTCAAAGGCTTATAACACATAAGACCTCAACCTGACTTTATCATTTGTCCCCAGGCTGATACTTGGAATCCTCAAAGTATAATTCTCTAGCCTTACTCAAGAATCATCACTGTTAGTATGGTGTGATGGGGCACAGACGATGAAACATGTACAACCGACCTCTTGGTCATCTCCCCTCTCCCATCTATAGCAGACATTAATCAATGAAAGTCTCAGAATCTCTCTCACATGGTACTCCAGTCCATGGGACTGGCAAGGGAGGCATCGTCAGCAGTCCCCAACCTTTCTGGCACCAGGGACCGGCATCTAATGCCTGATGATTAGAGGTGGAGCTGAGGTGGTAATGCTAGTGCTAGGGAGCAGCTGCAAATACTGATGAAACTTCACTTGCTGGCCTGCAGCTCACCTTCTGCTGTGCCACCCGGTTCCTAACAGGCCAGCCCTCGGGAGTTTGGGAACCCCTGGTATATCTGGCATTAGTGATGGGATATGATTTCAGGAGGGATAGGTTCAAGTCTTGCTTTGGCCAGTGGAGGGCTATATGACTTTAATCAAGTCACCTAACCTATCTGGATCTATTTCCTTCAGTTATATAACACACATTAAGGGACCTTACATAGATCTTTGAATTCTAACTCCAAACAAGATGTCGCAATATGAGATTTCTGGAGTAATGAGGTATTTTTACTTCAATTGCAAAACTGCCAAATACTCAACTTACCGAGCTATGTGAAGGGAGTGAAGAAAAAAAGATCACACACACACAAGAATATGACCAGGAAAAAGGAAATGCTTAACAAAAAAATGTGAGGTGAAGGGAATTTTTATCTTTTAAAATAAAGGAATAGCATGCAATACTAGAGAGAGAGTACCGGAATTCAATTTCTAAGACAATATAAGCAACAGCATCATAGACCAGTAGTGCATCTGTGACTTAAGATAAATGATTTAACCTTTCTCTGGTTCAGCATCCTAATATATAAAGAGGCTAATTCTACCTGCCTAGCCCTCCTCATAGGACATTCTTTAGATTAACTACTAAATCTTCAAAGAGTCCCCAAGAGCAGCATGATTGAGTAATTTATGGACTACTCACAGTAAAAAATATTACAGAGCTACAGAGCGAATGAGTTAAAGCTGTCTGTAACAATGTGGAGTGGTCTTCATGGAACATGTTCACAAAAAGCTCATTGCAGAGGGATGTGTACACCATAAGCCTGTCTTTATAAGCAATGAGAAAATGAATTAAAGATATGTGAATACATACATGTGCATGCAATAAGAAAAAGGTGTGGAAGGACACACCCAAAATGTTTAGCACTGAGTGTCGGGTGGTAAAGCAGGAATGGGAAAACGAATGAAACTGTAGTTTAGACTGTGGGCTTCATTTCAGCATAATTCACCCTTTTGGCTTTTTCTTATGCTACAGCTTAGAAGATAAAGCTTATAATTTTAAAATACCTGCAAAAACTCTTGGTCTTAGAAAGTAGATTAGAGACTGCCAGGGACTGGGGAGAGCAGCAAATGGAGAGTGACTGCTTAGTGGGCATAGAGTTTCCCCTTGAGGTGATGCAAAGTTCTGGAACTAGATAATAATGATGCTTGCATCATGTTGTGAATACACTAGGTGCCACTGAATTGTACAAATAAAAATGGTAAAAATGGCAAATTTTGTGTTATGCGTATCTTACAATTTTAAAAATCCTTGGACTTAATGTTCTATTAAGTAGAAGAGATTGAGATCATCATGGTTGACCAAGATCACTAGCACCTCCACCAGTAGATACTAGAGTAATAAAGAATGGTCAAATATGTGATGACAGAAAGAAATCTAACTATGGAAGGCGAACACACAGTGTAAATATCTATATTGTGAGGCTTGAAGCACTATTCAATCAAACCAAGAACATGGAAAATAAAAATAAGAAATTATGATAATTATGTATGTGTTTTACTTTAAAAAGGCCTACTCTATTATATTATATCCACATGTAAAACATGACAAAACTATGAAGTTTTACTTGACATAAACTTTTTAAAGCTATTTCAAGTCTTTCTTCAAACTGAGTTTTGAAGTTTTAAATGGAAGACTAAAATAAAGAAAGTAAAATTTTGTAAGACTTTAAGGAACCACAGAATTCTAAAATACACTTTGAAAACCACAAGACCTGGACAAGAATCCAGCTGTTTTAAAAAGGGTCTGAGAGCACCTCTAGCTACACCAAGACAATGTAGAAGGGATTCATTACAAAAGAATGAAGGTATATCTTGCAATGAAATGATCACAAAACCCATGGTTCTAAGAGAATCAGTTGGGAAAAATTCCAACAGGGAAAACAAAGGGCAGAGATCAACTATGAGAAGAGTCCAACTGTCCAGCTGTGAAATCTTTATATCCTACACCTGTCACTTCCTAGGTGCTCATGTATTAAGATCAGCAGCTGCAATGACAGAGCACTTAGAATCTTTTTCTGGCTATAAACCCAGGTCTGGGCACTAAATAGACAAGAAAAGGTTTGTTGTCAAACATTAGAATCATACGGTAACTATGCTCTCCTTCCAGTGCAATAAAAAATTTTTAAAAATCACAGCCAAAAAGACTCCATATCTCTACAAACCAGCAGCTCCTCACCTTTCCTAGAAAAAGTATAACATGCAGATATAGCTATAGCTTTCTAGGTAAACCAAAAAAAAAAAAAAAAAATATCCTTCTCTATTGCACTGTCAGCATTTTCTTCCTCTGCACACCCCACATCATAGATTGTTAGAATATGTGGTTCTCCAAAGAGTGATACTGTTACCTGAAACCTGGTTTAAACCTCAGAGCAATATTGCCCACTTGGACTGCTCATATTACAGATAAAGACCTGTTTATGTCATCAATATCCATCCAGTAGGACAGCTCTTGATAAGCCCTCAAACTGCTAATGATAGATAGATAGATGAGAGAGAGAGAGAGAGAGAGAGAGAGAGAGAGAGAGAGAGAGAGAGAGAGATACAGATACAGATAGAGATAGAGATACAGATAGAGATAGAGATATAGATACAGATACAGATACAGATACAGATACAGATACAGATACAGATACAGATACAGATACAGATACAGATACAGATACAGATACAGATAGTGCCCTAAGTCTTCCTAATAGGGCAAGTTAAAAAAAAAAGTGTGTGTATACACATAAATACATTTATGCGCACATACACACACACATTTTCAAGAAGCATAAATCTTAAGAGAAAAAATCTCAGTGTTTTGAAATGGAGTTGGGGAGGAAAAATGAGTTCATAGAGGAAACAGAGGAATGCCTTACATACCTTCCCTTGTTAACTTCAACAGAGAGAATGAAGTAAAATCAGATTTTACTAGATTAGAAAACCAAAATGAAATAAACCCACCTCAAGGTGGCAAAACTAAGGGGTAAAGGGGCTTATTGGCTCACTTAACTGAAATGTTCAGAGTACACCTTGTGTATATATATGTAGTACTGCTAAATACAGCTCTCAGACCCTCATCACAATGCATTTTCTCTCTCTTCCTGCCAACTCAGTTCTGCTGGCTTCACTCTCAAGCAGGCCTTCCTCTCTTAATACGTCACCAGCAGCTCCTGCTTTATGTTCCAATAAGCAAAGAAACCTCAGCATGCAAAGGGCTTTTGGTCACGTCAGTTTGGAGAAAACTACAGAACTGAGTTTCCTTAGATGCGCCAGATTACATATCCATCTCTGATCCAGTCAAGGCAATGCTAAGATCCTGCTTACCTAGGCCTGGGTCACATACCCATTCCCAGAGCTCAGAGAAGGACAAGCACTCACCCCAGAATGCATCAACTTGGAGGAGAAAAGGAAGGAAGGCACAGTCACTTCTCCAAAGCCTTTTTATATAAGGGCTTTCTTGGCACCTATATTAGTATCAATTGCTGGGTAACAAAATTCGCCAAAAGTCAGTAGCTTAAAACATCAATAAACATTTATTATCTGTCACAGTCTCTATAAGGTCAGTATTTAGCAATGACTTAGCTGGCTGGTTCTGGCTCGGGGTTTCTAATGAGGCTGCAGTCAAGAAGTCAGCTGGGCCTGTAGCCACCTGAGGCTTAACTTGGACTGGACAATCCACTTCTAAAGTGGCTCACTCACATGGCTGGCAAAACAATGCCAGCTACTGGCAGAAGCCTCACTTCTTTCCCAGTGTACCATGATAATGCACTCAGCTTGTTCCAAAGGAAACAGTCAGTGAGACCAAGGCAGAAGCCACAATGCCATTATGGCCTGGTCTTAGAAGGGATAGAAGAGTGAACGACATGTACAAAAAGTTCTGTCCTTGTAACACTTATGTTCTACTCTGGGAAATACACAATGAATAAGACAAATGAATAAAATCATTTAAATAGTGACAAGTTCAAAGAAGAAAAAAATTAAAGCAGAAGTATGAGAAAATTAAAATTTTAGATAAGGTGTGTGGCAGCCTTAAAATTCCCCACTGATCCTTATACTCTGGTATTCATGCACTTCTATAGTATTTTCCCATAGTGAATCAATCAGAGCTAGTTTGTGTGATCAGTAGAATATGGCACACATGACAACGTGTGACTTCTAAGAGGATGCACTGAAGGTGCATGCCCTCACCTCTCTGGAACTCAGCTGTCAGTGCTCATATAAGCAGCAACATATTTATACCTAAGAACTCATCTCAATTATAACATCACTGAAGCTAGAGGTGACAGTTTATGACTAGGTTTTTAAAAAACTCTTCAGGTAAGAAAATCAGAATTGCACAAGTGGTGTATCTAAACATAGACCTGCATCTTAATGTCACATTCAGTTTTTAAATTCTTACCTAGGTACTGAGCCAATCTTATAATCACTGCGCAATATGCTTGAAATATAATCCACCGTTACAGATTCTCACGAAAGGTCAAAATGATCCTCATTACAATTTTAGAACTGACCAGAAAAAGAGAAAGTCAGACCTCTTGTAAAAGCATGGTGAACAACAAGCAAAATGTCTCCTTCTCAAAGATTTTGTTTTGCGAAGGATAGAGGCAAAGAGAGAAAAAGAATATCTAGTATTGTCTTTAAACATCTTAGAAAGAAGGTTGTGAACAGAGGGTTTTGTTCAACTCTCTAAAATCTAGGCACAAAATCATCAGAAATCTTTCCCCATTGACTAAAAATATAGCCCATTTGTATCACTACTGTATTTGTCATTTGCATAACAAATTACCTCAAAATTTAGTGGCTTGAAACCACTAACATTTATTACAATACAGTTTCTGAGGGGCAGCCAATCCAGATAACTACATTAGAATGTTTTATGGCTCCAATTTAAGATGACCATTTCTTAACCACACCCCTTTAATTTCTTACTTTCGAAATGATGCCATCGAAGCCAAAGAGAAAAGAACAAGTTGATTGTACTAGTCATACTAGAAACCCATTCAGAATACTTTTTTACCATTATAAATAACCATAAACCTATCAAAAACAGCATAATAATTCCAGGACTTTTGATGCCAATTCTCAGGCATTTTAAAATTCAAATGTCTTACATATACTTAACCTTAGTCTAATTTTCTGAAAATAGATACTTAATTCAAACAACCAGTTCTCCACCATGTGAGTAAACATGTATTAGAGTGAAAACCAAATTTTGAAAATGACAGACATTGATAAAACAAGCTATGAGATATATTGGTAAATTTATTCAGTAGCAGCAAATATTGTACTTTCTGGCCACCCAGCAGCTATATTCCTCCTCCTACTAAAAGCAGCTTGATTTTCTTTTTCTGTTACAAAGTTTTCCCAACTAGAACTTTTCTTGATGAGCCATTCAAGCAAGGTATTCACCTTCCCCTAGACTAGGCCCATCTTATCACCAAGAGACTGAAACACCAACAGTGAAATCGGTTCGGAGCAGATCCATCCCTGAATCTAATGCTTTCTGAGCTGGGTTGTTCAGCTTTCCCAGAAATTTCACCAGTTCTCTTATCACCCTACACCAAAGTCCATCTTTGCTTAAGCTTAGCCAGAGTAGCCTTCTTTTGTTTGTGTCACTGACTGATAGGACCCTAAGTTAATTTTAGGCTATTTGTGGACTCAGTGGTAGTACCATATAGTGATTGTTCAACAGCCAGGGCACTCCGCTATCAGTGAGCAGGCAGAAAGAGGGACAGTTCTTATTAATACTCTGAGAAGCCCACCTAACAGGGCATCAAGCTTTTGCTGCTATAAGCTCCAAAATACCTAGTAGCATGCAACCATATGAGCTCGCCTTTATCACACATATCATGGGGAAGCAAAACTGAGATCTACTTTTATTTATATCCTATTTCATACAAAGGCATGTCTTGCTTTGCAAAAAGGGTCTCTAAAATATCTGCTTAAAGACTACTCTCATTTTTGCAATGTCTATTAAAATTTTAACTGTATAAGGAGGCATGTAGACAGATGTTCAGTCAAGTATCAATCTTAATGTCAATAAAATATAAACAAACTAAACATGTAATAATGGAGATGCAAACAAGCAACCACAGAATACTCACAATGAGAAAATACTGTGAAGCAGTTGAAAACATGAAGCAAATATACAGGAACTAATATGGACAACATATGCAAGGCAAACAGTCAATTTTTAGAAGTATAATATTTCTACACACATATGTACACACAAAAATATGCTATACCTTTGATATTTAAAAATAAAATAAGGATATTAGATGTACCCCAAGGGGATATGAAGATAACTATGTATACACATTAAAAGCAAACTAGTAGTATGTTCACAAAACCAGCGATAGCTTTTCTTTGAGGGGAAGAAGGAGAAAGGCCTGTGATTAGGGAACAAGTAGGGAATGAGGTTCACACAAAACATTTCAATTTTTTATCAGGAAAATATAACCATGCATTCCTTACAATGATTAAAAAATAGTCATAAAATTATTGTAGCCTGAAATTTTTTAGTTCGGCCTGATTTAGCTATCGGAACTTTTCAGAAACAAAACAAAAATATAAAAGGAGTCTCAACTGTTATAGCAAGATGACTCCAGGCACAAAGACTGGGGTTAACTAGTCAAGCACCGCATTCCTTCTGAATCTGCCATGGGTACACCTGGGCCTTGCTCTACAACATTGACTACTCTGCTGTAACAAGGAAAAATTCAGTGCAGTCACATTTTGACTACTGTGTAGACTTTCCTCACATACCATCATCTCCTGGTTCATTAAGTTCACCACATTTTCTCCAATAAGAGTGAGCTATACCTGGGCTTCAGGTAGCCACAGTAATTTGCATTCTCATCATTTATAGTACAATAAGTACCCTGGTTTTATTTCAAACCCACTTTCCAGAGAAAGCTTTCAAAAAGTTTAAATCATATAGTGCTCTATTCCCTCAACTACATGCATCTTTTTGCTGCATTTCTAGTTTATAAAATAAAGCCCTGTAAAATTATTCATGAACTTCCTATGTGGCAGGTTCCAACAATTTATTCAGGTAAAAAATGCACAAATCAAACCATCCACCATCACGCTGATTTGAAAGCACTAATTGTGGCAGTGGTTTTACGAAGAATGTTATCTATTTCCATCCTGTACACATTTAGGAGAAACTGTGGTTTCCTGTTCCAGGGTGTTGTCCAAAAACGACTCCACAGAAGTCTGCAAAAATAATCCTTGGTGTTTTGTTTCAAGAGGAATACTTGGAGTGTTTCCCACTGAGAAAGGAAATGGGCTCATCCCGACTGCAAAAGGCCCCCGTGTGCTCTGAAGACTTGTGAGAACAAACACAATTTTGGTTTTAACAATGTTTAATGAAATCACTCTTTAACAAGCTCTCAGGGAGGAGGCCTGTGCTATGTGATGTCTGATAAGCTTCATGCTCTTCTCCAGCCAGTCAATGTGTTTGTTATGAGACTTCCTTAAACCTCAGATTCCTCATCTTTGTTACAAAACGGGGGATTATATCTGTCTCTTTATAAGATTTATTGTAAGGATTAAAACAAATGCATTGTGCATAGCAGAATGCCTGGCACGTAGTAGGACACAATGATGGTTTTTATATATAACACACATATAAACAGATATATATATATATATTTATAGAGTATTAGATTGAGTATAAAATAACTCAAGAGCCATTATAAAGAAGTACAAATTGGTAGTTACAAAACAGTCACAGGGATGAAAAGTACAGCATAGGGAATACAGTCAATAATATTCTAATAACTATGCATACTGCCAGGTGGGTGCTAGATTAATCAAGGGGACCACTTTGTAAATTATGTAAATGTCTAACTACTATACTGTACATCTGAAAATAACATAAAACAATACTGAATGTCAACTGTAATTGGAAAAAAAAGATACAGTATACTGAGCTATTTAGGGATGAGCAGCTCTTTATGTTCCATATTCCTTACAGCAATAACTTCAGCTTAACAAAAAATGAATAAGTCTGAAACAACAATTCTAATACAAAAGATAAAATAATTTTACAAGATCATGTTTGTTTCTCTAAAAGTTATATTAAGATACTCTAAAGTACAGCCCCACTTAATCTGAAGAAGTAAAAAATGCAAATATTCCTTCAGCATGTTCCCTTTCATTCTGACTCACTGAAGGCCAAGTTTGCCAACAGAGGCATTTCAGGATGGAGAGGTGGCTTGGAGGTCAGGTGCACACAGTCTTCTCTCGACCAAGGGCTGTAAGAGCGTACCTAGCATCCAAAATACAACCTTTTGAAAAGAGGGCAAAGACCACAGAAGGAAAGGTGACTTCTACCCATCAGAGGTCACAACCACAGCCTGCAAGTTTAAATTCCCATGCAGGAGGAGAGACAGTCCCCACAGGGAAGTGTTGGCCTCTACTCCAGGCCTGGGAGGCTAGTTGCTGCCAGCCTTGTGTCCTCAGATGCTCCAGAACAGGTTCTTTGACATCCACTCTAAAGGACATCCAACCAAAGGAAAGGGTGCACATGTGTTTAATATGCCCTTGGCCATGGCTGGGAACTAAGAAAGGCTCTGTGGCCCTTCCACACCTTGAAGCAGTTGGAAAACTAGAGCAGCAAACCCTCACTGCCCATCTATTTACAGCTCATGGTGTGGGGCAAGGCGTCTTACAAACACTTTTATATAGTCTGAAGAAGAAAACAAGGAAAAAAGCAGAACTGGATACAAAGGGAAGCTCTATATATAGAATGAAATTATGTAAGAGTTTAACCATGGACACAGAATCAGAAATTCATCCTGCACAGAAGAGAAGGCTCTCTTGGCCGCTTTCTCTATCTCCTTCAGAACAGGAAGTCCCCGGGAAATTTTGGCTGTCTGACCAGCCCAGTTTTAAGGCAGAGCTTTTTTTTCCCCTTTAAATCATTTTGGATTTCAGGACAAAGAACATACTCCATGTAACTCATTTAACCTTTTGTACTTTAGCTTAAGCTGCAGAAGCTACGTGCAGCTATGAGCAGCCTGGAATTCCCACAAAAGTACTGTCCAATGGAAGTTTCTGCAATGAGAGCAATGTTCAACATCTTCACCATCCAATACAGCAGCCACTAACCACACGCAGCTACTGAGTACTTTGAAACATGGCTAGCTGGACTCAGTACATTTAGTTTTCTGAGGCTGCATTAGCAAAGTATCACAAAGCGGGTGAATAAAAAACTGAATTTGTTGTCTCACAATTCTGGATACTAGAAGTCTCAAATCAAAGTGCATACAGATTGGGTTCCTCTGAGAGTGGTGAGGAAAATCTGTTCCATACCTTTTCCCAAGTTTTCCCTAGTTTCTGGTAGTTTATAGGCAATCTTTGGCTTTCCTTGGCTTGTAGAAGCATCATGCTAGTCTCTGCCTTCATGTTTAAATGTTCTCCCTGTGTGTATATCTGTGCCCAAATTTCTTCTTTTTATAAGGAAACTAGTCAAAATGGATTAGGGGCTCATCCCACTCCAACATGACCTCATCTTAACTAACTACATCTACAATGATCCTATCTCCAATACCATTACATTCTGAACTACTAAGGGTTAGGACTTCCAATGGATTTGGGAGAAACGCAATTCAAGCCAAAAGACTGAGGAATTTATTTTTAATTTCATTTCATTCTAATTAATTTGAATTCAAATGGTGACATATGGCTTGCAGCTATTGTACTGGGTAGCACAGCCCCCAAAACATTTCCTTTCTTTCACTGTTCTTATTCACCAAAAGCTTACTGTGGTCCAGGCACTATGTGAAACTCTATGCACTGAAGGTACTGTTATCTCCAGCTACCCAAGGAGAAAGCCTAATTTCAGAGAGACTAAGTACCTGTACTTGTTCAAGGTCAAAAAGCCTCAAAGTCGGGACATGAACCAGGACGTGGAGTTATTTTTACTCCAAAGCCCATGCCTGGAGCTGACCCGGAAGCCACTTCTATTACAATTTAACTTCTGAATCTGTCCTGGGACAGGCAATAGTCACATGGATGACTACATTCCTAGATGCCTCTTATAGGAAGATAATTCATCATTCAGATATTAATTGCTATTATAGAGATTAATTACTTGCTATTGTACCCTTGGCTCTTAACAATGTAGCTATAATTATCTCTTAAACAATACATGTATAAATAGTAAAATACAGCAATTCAAAGTTTTACAGCATTTATCAGATGTTACACACTAAAGTGAGTGATTTATACAGATATCTTTCAATCTTGACACTAATTACTATTATTATCCCTATTTAGTAGATGAGAAAACTGAGACTTTGAAAGGTTAAGAGATTTTCTTCAGGTTACAGTGCAAATGAATGGTCCCTAAATCACATCTGCCAGGATTCTAAAACTTTCTCCCTGAACCACTCTGTCATAGGATTTCATAAAACTTATTAATACATATGCTTATGTACCAATAAAAATGACAGAAAACACTGCATTATATGATAGGAAGTTTTTAATCACCTCCAAAGGGGTTCACCTATCAAAGAGCTCATGCCATGTAGTAACACAGAGAATCCACATATTTTCTTTTCTAATCTTCCAAAACATACACCCTTACACCAAGTGGGTTTCTTGAAGATATTTCTGGTGAGAAAGGTTTAGCTCAAGTAATGGGTTTGCATGAGAATTTAAGGACAAAGTATGTGATTTTAAAAAAACAACATCATGGCTTTTCAAGGGGAAAATTGAAATGTTATTTCAAGTCCCCAGATAATAAAATCAATAGACAGCTTCCCAGTGGAGGCATTTGCCTTTGACTGACTAAAGCAACAGAATCTGCAGTTTCTCTCAAAAGGCCACTCCACGGTTTAATCATAGTCACTGTTAGATTTTTTTTTTTGTCCTTATCTGTAGTCTAAATTTTTTTTGTTAAATTTCGAAATGGTAACCACAAGCTGCTCTCCCAAATAATTGCCAAACCTCGCTGTTTTGCACCCACTAAAACCCCTGGATCAGTAACTGTTCATTTACAGAGCCCAATGACCCACATGGTGCCTTTCAAATCACTAATACTTTGAAAACACAAAAGAATATGAAACAAGAACATGAAGCAGACAAGATATTTAAAACAGGATGCTATGGGAAAAGTGTGACAAACTTAAAAGCAAAAGAATGAATGGATAAATTTTCCCTTTATTTATAAATAATCAAATAAGAAATGGATACTGGGTACCTACTATGTGACAAGCACTGTAATAAGAGTAGGAATAGAGCAACAAATAAATCAGAAATAGCCTTACACTAGTATATACAGACTTAAAAATCTTTCAATATTATTATATTTAATGTGGTTATCTCCAAATTATCAAATCATTTAATATCCTTTTTGAGTTACATAATGATACAGTTCCAGAAACTAACGTCACCAGACTTAGCATATAAAATACAAATGACCAGTTATATCTAAACTTGAGATAAATGTTATTTAGCAGACGTATTTTATCTAGGAAACAGCATATCGTCTGGCCAATAAAATTAGGTTGCAAAACAAATATGAAACATAGATTTTTTTTTGTACCAGAGCTCTAAGAGTTAATAACTTTAGGCAAATTAAAACATAACAATCCTCATGTTTAAGTGTAAAAGTGTGAAGCTAGAGAACCTGGGTCACCATGCAATTTTAGGACAATTGTGAATGGCACCCCCTGTGTAAACAAAAAATGAAAAATTTAACTAAAGTTTTGTTTACGGGATTTTGGTTTCTGGTTTTATTCGATAAACATAGTTACAGGAATTATGCAGTACTGAACAGGGCAAGAGACAAATAAGCCTGCCTTTGGGTAAGCTATCACTCCCTATACCACATTTAATCCAAAAAGTCAAGGTTAGCAACTTGCCCCTCCAAACATCTATCAATTCTCTATGCATCTGTCTCTTTCTTGGCAGCAGTTAAATTTCTTGTTTCTAGAGGGAATGCCACACATTTGAAAGGTGATAAATTCATTGTGACACATACATACATAGACATAAACGCACATTCTCTCACTAGCCTGGTGAGCAGCGTTCCTTGACTCAAGTCTTTAATATTAACCCTAGTCAGCATAAGAAATATCCCCAAGGTAGGATGATCCAAATCTACCTTCAATACATGTGTCACCTGTATTCTATAGCAAAAGAGATAGTATTCTGAAGGCCCACATTAAAGCAACCCAATTTATATTTAGAATGTGTTGGGCAGTTACTGATATGCTACAGCAAGGAATTACACTGCTACAATAAAATTTTTTTCCTGATGACATAAATACAGCCAATTTCCCAAAGTCCCTCAGTCCAGTGTAGGAGTGCAAAACAGAAACCATATCAATCAACAGAATGTGGCAAAAGTGATGTGCACCACTTCCAGGCCTGAGCCAAGCTGGATGAGGATGCAGAGCTACAAGACAGAAGGAGCCTGGGTCCATGAATAACAACCTGGACCTGCATCATCAACTTTGCACATTAAAAGCAAACTGTTTTATCATGTTGAACCAATGAGATATGAAAAACTGTTATAACCAGAAGTGTTATTAATATATGCCCAAGCTGTTGCAATGCAAATGGAAATCCAAATTTCATTTAATGAAATCTCTCTACAACTGTGTCATTCCAATCTGATTTATAACATATCCCTACTTTAGAGAAAAAATCTTTTATCTGTTTCATATTGATTCATTCTGCAAAGGAAATCTAGTTTTGCTGAATATGTCTATTTAAACTTTCATAAACTACATTACTGTCATATTTGCAAGTGGCTAAGTGAAGTTTACAGTTCATCGGGAACAGTAATCACCAGAAAGAATTTGAAAATGGAAAAATAAATATCATGAGTTTGCATTATAAGGAAAACATACCCTACATTGTGGTACAACCAAAACAAGACATATAGATAACACAGGTTCTATATACAAACCCATGTACAAACGGAAACTAAGAAAGATATAAATGAATATCAGATAGCACCTGCCTTCACAGAGTATTTTGAGACAAGTCACAGTAGGGAAAATTAATTGAAATGTGTTAGTGAAAAAGCTAAAATGTTGATTGAGATCATATGTAAGATATTTTAATAACTTTGGCAGTTCCCAAATTCTTAAGTCCTCCCCAAATCCAAGATATATCCCTGAGGCAATTTTCCTCTCTTTTTTATCACCATACCAAAAATATTTATTTTATGGGCCAGATTCCATTGAGTAGAAAAGATTTTTCCTTTAGAAATCTGAAATCTTAGCTCAAATCCTCCTCTAACAGAGCTACAGTGAAATACGTTATTAGTCAATGTCAACACCTGATTTCTGAGGTACTTTAGCTAAAAATCTCTTAAAAATTGAATGTCTCTTTAAAAATAATAAAATTCTCCAAGTTATTAATTCCTTGCTCTTAAAATGCTGCAAAACTCAGGCAAAGTAAAATAACACCGTGGTTTATGTTCATGACATAGACAGCTTAGGAAATTTACATTCTACAGCTACTAAAAGGAATACCTTTACAAACAATCCTTTCACATATAACTTCAAGTGCTTCTCATTTTCATTTTCAATCAACTTAATTAAAGTACAGCTTACATAAAATAAAATCAACTTATTTTATGTGTACAATTTGATAATCTAATAAAATATAGCCAGCACCACAATCAAGTTATAGAACATTTATATAACCCCAACATGTTCCTTCAATTCAAGCCCTTTCTAGCCAATTTCCTCCCTGGTGCCTGTAGACTACCCATCTGATTTTCATCATTATAGTCTTATCTTTTCCAGAATTTTGTAAAAATGGAATCATACGCTACATTATTTTCTATGTCTGGCTTCTTCCACTCAACATAATGTTTTTGAGATTCATCCAAGTTGTTGCATGTATTTGTAGCACTTTTCTGTCTACTGAGAATTTCAATACATGAACATACCACCAGTTGATGAATATTTGAGTTGTTTCCAGTTTTTGCCAACTACAAACATTCATGGACAAGTTTTTCGTCAACCACATTGTTGTGATTTCCGTGGCTTTACAGTAAGTCTTGAAATCAGGTTATTTCAAACCTCTAACTCTTTTTTTCAAATTCCTTTGGCTATTTTAGGTCCTTTGTATTTCTAATAAATTTTAGAATCAGGTAGTCAATTTCTATAAAAAGCCATAGTTCTATTTTGATTGAGTTTGCCTAAAATCTATACACCAATTTCTAGCTCTAATTTTAAGAGATTCCAATATGTGGGTTATTGGAATAGTCTAACCTGTATTCCATCTAACTTGTATTCCATCTCACACCTCTGTCCACCCTGACACTGTGCATTTAAACAGGGCTCCTAAACCAGGTGTATAGAGTAAGAGCAGCTCTCGGCATCCCAGAACACTACATCCTTCTCTTCCTGTTCCCACTGTTCGTTCTAGCCTTCCACAGGTCTCCTCCACCTCCCCAGCAACAAAGCCTTTGACAGCCCATATTCCCTCCCTCCTTGGTTCCACAAAATCACTTGGTTCCATCCATGCCACATCCATTTATGGTCCTTTTTTTACGCACTTGCCTGAACCCAAGCAACTTTAGCATTCCGTGGTATTCTTGCCTCTTACTTTTACTTAATATCATTTAGTAAACTGCCAGTGGATAGAACCACATAATGGGAGGCAGGGGCAGAGGTTCGTGCCATCTTATAAGCATAAAAATGTTACTGTTGGGGAGGAGGGCAGGAGAGCGGGGATAAGTTTAATCAC